>CM053332.1:611729-1211729 GCA_028583605.1 Dastarcus helophoroides | reverse complement strand
GCTTTTGGTGGCGGATCAATAATGGTATGGGGTGGCATCTCTTCAACGGGTCACACAGGCTTGCAGGTGATCAATCGAGGTTCATTGAATAGTCGACGATACATAACCGAAATTGTACAAGAACATGTCGTGGCGTATGGTCCCTATATTGGCGATGATTTTATTCTAATGCAAGATAATGCGAAACCACACATTGCTAGAATAGTGAGAGAATACTTTGATGAAGTTGATATTCAGGTTATGGACTGGCCAGCAAGAAGTCCAGACCTGAATCCCATAGAAGATTTGTGGGACATTATTGGAAAGCGAGTCAAAGCTCTTATGCCCCCTCCAGCTACCCTTGGTGAGGTACAAGAAAGAATTCTAGAAATTTGGGATGGACTAGGTCAAAGGGAGATAACAAGTTTAATAGAGAGTCTGCCACGTCGGTGGGAAGCTGTTATCCGCAGTAGAGGGGGAAGCACACGATATTAACCTTAAAAAAAAATCTGAAAAAATTAGAATTTTGCAATATTTTGTTAAGTATTGAATAAATCTTAAAAACTACTGTCATTAAATGACTGAGGAAATAAAAGTCTTTTAATCCTTAAGGTGTTAAAGTTCTGAATATCAAATTTTATGATTTTAAGATAATTGTTTAGTTATCTCGAAATTTCCAAGTGGTGCGTTAATTTTGTGGAGAAGTGTATGAAAAGATATAAACAAATGTAAAAAAAGCGTTATAGCTTTGGACATCGATATTTTGTTCTCATTTGAACTCGTCAGCAATGCATAAGAAGGAAAGGGAATAATAAAGGAGGAAGAAGTACTTCAAAATAATAAATTGAAATACATAAAAAATAGTTTTTAACATGAATAGACGTTTCAGCAATAATTTACGATGATGACAATTTAAATATTTAAAGCTCGATTCATAAGAAGCAATTACTCCGAGGGCTAATACTCCTTTCGGCCTTGAACCACACTTGTGGGTAAAACTTAAATGCTCTTTGTGATTACTATTCCTAACCGCCGAAAGGTCTTCAACCTGACGATTCATTCTTGTGGCCACTTCACATTAACAAATGTTTTCAGAGAGTTCCTTACACTACACAATCACTAATACATAAAATTATAGTTCGTTACAATAATTTCTCTTTTCAAGAAACGACTATTCGACTATTCGAAATTAAAAAAGAAGTTCCAAAGAAAGTGAAATTGTTAGAATGTGGAAATGACGAATTTTAAATCAAAATTTTCGGAAATAAAGAGAAAACTGAAAGCTAAGTTCGACCTTTACAAGAAAATAGTCATCATTTAAAGCAAATTCGAGCCTTATGCAAAAAGGAGAGATTCCGATATTGGAGACAGAATTTAGAAAAAAATATGCTCATCCCTAGCGATGATAAACATGTTGTATACAATATCGAAGCTTAAAGAAAAAAATAAAACTTGAATATGTTTGGCATACCTGAAATTTTCAAAATATTAAATTATAAAATAATCTTGGAATTTAAGAAAAAATCTGAATCTTCCATTTTAAAGTTAAAATTAAAAGAAAAGTATAACTTTTGATTTTAAATTGGTAATTTTAATAAAAAGATCAGAGATACAACAGTTTTCTTAAGCGTTCCTAGATCTAGATTTACCTCCTCACCTCCGAATTTACAGATTAACCACACGATATTTTAACTTATTAATTTGATTTCAAGTGGTTACATGGCACATCTGAAACTTACCAACTTATTTATTTCTTCAATGATTTTGTCAGCTTCTAGGTTTATGCATTTTATATTATTGCAATCGTTGATTATTGAACAGAAACCAGGTGCACCAGAGCTTTCAATCTGTCTCAACGAAACTGATTTCTCATCAACTTTAACTGCACTCTTATTACTGGATACTTCTAAATCTTTTGGTGAACTTATTGTAGAATATAGGGCAAAAGTAAACACAAATACAAAAACGAATATTGCCAACATTCCAGCCATTTTCATGTTCCACTTTGAACACCATTTCCTAGTATAAGTCCTAAGGAAGAATCTTCA
This sequence comes from Dastarcus helophoroides, assembly GCA_028583605.1. Classification (NCBI taxonomy): domain Eukaryota; kingdom Metazoa; phylum Arthropoda; class Insecta; order Coleoptera; family Bothrideridae; genus Dastarcus; species Dastarcus helophoroides. The sequence continues at coordinate 1,209,702 of CM053332.1, read as the reverse complement.
ACAACAGAAGAATAATTGTGTAGTCTTACCAAAAATATTTTTCTCTGACTGCGATAGTTATTTTCACTTTTTCTTTCAGGCGAAACATCTTTGGCATCTAGCGAGTCAGACTGTCTAGGTCGGAGGGAAATTACTAAAGCGTTTGATAATTGAGTGAAGTAAATTGATGTTTATCTGGATTATCATGCATATCAGATAAAATCATGAAATTGTTTAGTGGTTTTTATTTATTTGCTTATAGTATTAGGATACTTAATTATGCAACTTTTTCTAGCCTTGGAATATCTAAAACCGCCAAATTCTGCTAAACGTGTTTGCACATTATTGATACTTTGATACAGACTTATCGGAGATAATATGAATTCTGTAGAAATGTGGCCTAATTCAGACAAATCAATGTTAATAACTCTTGTTAATATTTCTAATAACTAATAAGGTTATTTTTCGTCAAAGTGATTTAATTTAATAAATTTAACTCAAAATTCGAGGAAGATCAAACTTTTTTTAGATTATCCTTCTCGTCGAACAATCAAATTTAATTTTAATAATCCTAATAAAGGATAAATATATTGCGCATCCTTGGTTTAAGAAAAGCACAAAAGCTTAGTGCAGATTAAACAGGGCTAATAGTCAAAAGTAAAATGGCATACTTTGATTTCTTGTCAAAACCTGTTGGCCAACAATGACTGAAACCCAAAGATTATTATGTAGGTGTGAAATTAGTCCTAGAAGTTTTGGGTGCACTAACAATAAGAAAACTTTATAAGAAAATCGTCATCGAACTCTGTTGCACATAAAAATATATAAATGACTCATAGTAGCCAATAAATTGGACTTCTTCGTTTATATAGGGGTAATTCATTTGTCAGTACCACAAAACATCGACGTCATTTTTAAACCGTAACATGTATTTTTTACACCACTAAAAAGCATGTTTACATAGCTTTTCAAAATTGTAATGTACTTGATATACAGGGTGGTTCAGCCATATTGGCATTAATTTTGACAGAAGGTAGAGAAAAATGAGTATGATACGAATCTGTTATTAAAAATATATGTTTATAATACATTTTCGCAAAAAAAGTCATTTCAAATCATAATTAAAACCCCTTTTTGGGCTGCCACTGGTACCATCCGGTTTCGTTTGACATATCCAAATTAAATTCTATGTCAGCTTGGATGCGACGTTGCCAAAATTGAAATATTTTTGTTAGACTGTCAAACACGATAAATAGAGTTAAAATCATTAATCTACCCATCCATAATAATTATAATAAAAAATTTTGATGTACGATGTAATATGAACAAAATCCAGAATTAACTATTAAGTGTTTAAGTGAAAAAGTCATCCAGTGTGCTTTGATTGTCTGATTCTTTGTTAGAAAAGGTTATAGCCAACAAAAGCAAGAGCAAGTAACGAAAAAGAAAATGGCACCCGATTTCTTATTATATATTGTCATCTATGAAGTAAATAGTAGTTCAATGGTCATCTATCATTGTCAACTGTTAATAGTGTCAATTTTTGTGGTGTTGTTTATCATGCTCTGCTTTTGATTATGGACGTTTCATAGCTACTTTTGCAACGAATACCGTGGTGAAATAGTTCTGCAGTTGTTTGTTCTTTCTTTACAATGGTTTTCATTTTGGAACAAAAAATGTTTATTGCAGTGGTTATTACGGAATGACCTCAAACTAATCCAAAAGTGAATGGCGATGAAGAGGGTGTTTATTTCATGTGGAATTGCATGAAGGACTTGGTATTAAATCCCATAATTTGTTTGTGGATTTAATGCACTTTTTGATTACTATAGATGGTTACAAATTTGTTTAGTGAAGCAGATTGTGCCGCAAAAAGTTGGCAGAGTGGGGCACAGAAGAATCTACTGCAAAGGCTCGCTTGAGCATGGAATACTTGCAGAGTGATTTTTTTAATGTTGTTGGAGATTTCATGCGCTTTAGGAAAACTTAGAGTGTCCTGGAGAAATCAGGCAGTGGGGCACAAGGGAAATACTTAAATAATGTTATTTTAGAGGCTGAAGCAATAACTGAAAACTCACCAAGAACATTCATGTTATAAGTTCAGCAGCAACTTAGCTTTTTAGTTGCATCTACTTGTACATCCCTGAACATGAAAAGTCAGATTTTCCAATGAACACTGGTTTGAATCAACAGAATACAGAATTCGCAAAATGTGAGAGTAAAATGTATTACATCCACAAAAAATAGGACAGATATACATCGAAGCCTCATAGGAGTAATCATTTTTCAAGGTAACATGTAAACCATAAAACCAAAACAATTTTTAATATATTTTCAAACTAGGTATTGTAAATCTGCAAATATGTCACACTGAAATTTTTTAATAATTTACTAACTTCAGAATAATAAAATTAGAGAAGGATATTTTTAACAAGATGTGCAACTTTACACTACAGACCAGAAACAATGAAGTTTTTAAGGAACTGTTTTGTTCACCGACTAACAGAGCTGTAGCGAGGTGGGTGCAACAGGTGCAAATGCAGACACAAGACAAGAATAGAGTCCAAAAATGTTGATGATGATAATGACCTTTTTTAATTGTCGAAATATGTTCAGGTGATACATGCTATTTTTTTTTTCTGAGGCCTAAATTTAATATTTTTCACAGGGCTGACTAAAACGTGGAAATACTGAAATTGCTGACTACACTTAAAAATTAAATTTACAATATTTACAAAAAAACATTAAAGAAGGATTTATTGTAATTAGCAACAATCAAAACAGACTGAATAAAGTGTCAACATTTCAAGCATTTTTTTGTTTATAAATCTTTACCTTTTCCTTCATTCATTTTTTATATTACATTTCACTGTATGAGTTAATGTAACCAACATGTAAAAAGCTGCTTTAAAATAAATTAGAAAACAGATGCAGTTCTTTCTCTTGTTCTTTATCGTTTTTATTTTATTATACTAATAATTTTAATGCTAAGATAAAGCTTGAAATTAAAAAAAAACATGGAATTTATCTATAAACTGTACATTAAGAGAATTTTAAAAAGTGAGAAATTGGAAAAAAAATTGTTGAAATTATGGAAAAAACCGAAAATGTCTTATTTCTGAAAAGCATAAAAAATTTTAAGAAAATGCAAAAATTTCAAAAATTTTATGAGGGCAAAATTTTATAAAAGACTTGAAAAAATTTAAATTTTTAACAAAAATTGGAAATGTCAAAACTAAACAGAGTGTAAATTAAAAAATAATATTGAGATTGTAAGAACTCAAAACTTAAAAATTCGGGATTTTTAAAAAGTATCCGGTCGATAATTAAAAAAACAAACATTTCAAGAAATATCCGGATTGGAAAATTAATCCAAATTTTCAAAAAAAAAGGCTAAAGTAGCTCTAATTTAAAAACAAATTAATAGAAATGTTGAAAAATGTCTATATTTTCAAAAAAAATCGGAATTTTAAAAGAAAATCGGAATTTAAAAAAATATTTTTGGAAATCAAAACTTGAAAAAGTCAACATTTTAAAAAATATCCAAATATGTATAAACAGTTGTAACCCAAAAGGTTAATTTTCAAAAAAACTTTAAAAAATCAAAATATTTGAAGTTCTACTAGTTTTTGCAAAATATTTAACATTTCCAAAAAAACATCGAAATGTTCAAAGAAAAATCGAAATCTTTGAAATCATACTAATTTTCGAAATAAAAACTGAAAACTTTTAAGGAATGGTAGATTTTTCAAAATAGGAATTTTTTAAAAACCTGATTAAAAAAAGTCGAAATTTAAAAAAAAATCGGAAACTTTAGCAAAATTTTTAAAAATCCATTTGTTTAAAAATAGACAAATTTAAAAAAATCTCAACATTTTTGAAATTTAAAAACTAAAATTTTGCAAAAAATACCAATTTTTAAAAATAGTTGAACTTTAAAAAATGTAGAAATTATAAAGCGTAGGCGAAATGTTTAAAAAATATCAAAATTTCTAGAAAATTTCATAGGTTTCAGCCCAAAATTAAAAAAAAAATCAACTCAAAAGTCAAAATTTCGAAATTATCAAACAAATCGATCTTTAATTTTTGAAAACATCTAAATTCTGGAATGTGGAAAGTTTCAGAGAAGGTTCAAATTTTAAAAGGCTCTCTAAATTTTGAAATATAATCTAGAGTTGGAAAAAATGGCAACCTTTCACAAAAAACAATTCTCAAAAAAATTTAAAAAAACAAAGTTTTGAAGAAAAGCAGAAGTTTCGAAGAATATTCAAGACTTTTAAAAGAAGTATAAATGAGAGGCGATTGATCTGTTTGATCAGTCAAATTGTTTAAAAATTTGGGAAAGAAGTTATAGCTTTTCAAAAATTAATCCTATCCTCGCTTCCTCTGAGGATAATTATATCATCTTTAATTATCGACTTCGCAAACCTAAAATTGGGAAATTGTATTTCACCAGTTTTATCGATTGTAAATTTCGTCGCTTTAAAATTTACCCGCTTTCGAGTTAGGGAAGCAATAAAACACTAGTAGGAACGCTCATGTTGATCGCAGAAGGATAGAATTAAGGAAATGAATCGAAAAACTTTTATTTATTTATTTACATTAACTGTGATATTAATAATTAATATTTTATTAATTACAGTACATTTATACTCGGGTTTTGTTGAGAATCTCAGTTGAGATATTGTTATTCCTCGTCTTAATGGTGTACCTGCATTGTCCCAATTCTCCAATGAATCGTTGCGTCGTGTCATCTTCACATACAGTCGACTCCCGCTAAAGTTGCACCCGTTAAAGTTTCACGCTCGTTCTAGTTGTCAGGATACGATCGTTAAAGTTGCGCGGATATTACCTCTAATTTTCGGACAACGAATTAGAGTTCCGAGTTTTACCGCCACTTTTGAATAACCCACTCAATCGCGCAATGTCGACATTTTAAAATATGTTCCAAACCTTTTAATAAGTTGAAACTTTGGAAAATGCTGAATTTTCGGACAAAATAAATTTTCAAAAAATTTATAGCCAAGGCAGAAGTTTCAAAAAATTCCAAATTTTCGGGAGGAGACTAAATTTTGAAAATTGACAAAATTTTCAAGAAAAGTTTAAATTTTAAGTCAATAAAAGGTCCAAATTATTAAAAAAAAATTCGAAATTTTTAAAAATGTCATTTTTAAAAACAATTCGAATTATTTTTAAAAAGTTTTGAAAATTCTAAATATACTGAAGAAAAGATAATAGAAAAGTCAAAATTTTCAAAAAAGCCGAAATTTTGAATAGGTCCAATTTTCAAAAAGTCGAACATTCTTTTAAAAAGCCAAAATTTTTGTACAAAAATTTTTATAAAAAGTAAAAATGTTGAAGAAATGCTAAAATTTAAAATAATGGTCAATAAAATTTTAAACAAAATGAAATATTCAAAAATTTTGTAATTAAAAAAAAATAGTCGAAATTTTCAAAAGTCGAAATTTTATTGCCAAAATTAACCAAAAAGTTGTAATTTTGGAAAAAGTAAAAAATTTTAAAAAAGGCAGAAGTTTTCAAAAAAAGTGAAAATTTTGAAAGAAAAATATCAACATTTTTAGAAAAGTGCAAATTTGGTTAAAATATATTTAAATGAAAGTCAATATTTCAAAAGTCAATATTTTTTGAAAAACACCGAAATTTTGCAAAAATGACGTTTGACAATAAACAACATTTTAGAAACGGGCAAAACTCCCAGATAATTACGACCTATTTGCCAAAATTTTTGAATTGAAATCAATTGAAAATCAAATTTTTCAAAAAAAAATCAAATGTTTTCAAGCTTTATGAAATTTTGAAAAAAAAACGAAATGTAAAAAAATTTACCATGTCTCAAAAGAATTTGAAATTTTGAAAGATAATTGTTAAAGTTTCACTAGAAATTTTAGGGTTGAAATTTGCAAAAAAAATTAAATTTAGAAAAAAGTCGAGAAATTTGAAAATACGTAAAAATTTTCAAGTTCTAAAAAAAATTGAAAAAGCTTCAAATTTTAAAATAAGTCGAAATTTTCGAGAATTTGAAAAATGTTAAAGTATTCAAAATGATTCGAAATTTAATTTAAAAAAAAAAAGAAAATTTGAAAAATAGTCAAAATTATAAAGAATGTCCAAATTGAAAAGAATTAAAATATTTTCAAAATTTTAAAGAAACCTTTAATTTTTAAAGGTGTAAATATTGAAGAAATTCCAAAATTATTAGAAAAGTTAAAATTTAAAAAATCGACATTATCAAAACAAATAAAAATTTTCTGAAAAGTAGAACCTTAAAAAAGTCGAATTTTTTTAAAAAAGTAAATATTTTGAAAAAAGCTGAAAATTTAAAGTCTTAAAAAAGATTTTGAGAAGAAGTCGAAATTTTGACAAAAGTCTAATTTTTTAAATAAAATCGAAAATTTTAAAAATCAAACCTTTAAAAAGATTGGATGTTACGAAAACTTTTTTAGTCAAGTTTTAAAAAAAATCTGAACTTTTCGGAAAGCTGACTGTACTGTAATTTCTAGACTGAACTAAAGTAATTATTATGAAAAATATCAATAATTATACTATATACTTTTACCTTTCGATGTTGCTTCCTTCTCTTTCAGAGTGCAATGATTCAGTTTGAACTCTTTAAAATATTAAACAGAACTGAAGGGTTTATCAAATAAATGATGAAACTGCAGCTTTAGCTTGTGCAAAGACCACATTCTCTTATTTTTAATGCACCTTTTCCATAGTAATTTCTATAAAGAATTCAGCAATTATTCTACATAATTATAAAAATTTATATTATACCTGGCAATTAGGTTGGAATGGCATCTCTATTTTCTATGTAGATCTGTTAACCTAAGATTCACTTGACGTAATAGAATTCACAGCAAATGTTTATGTATTGCTTGTTTTTTTAGCAGGGGGAACTATTATGCACTTCCAGGAAATGCCCCAGACCCATAAAACTTATTTACTGACTAAAACTCCTGCTTTTTTCGGCTAGTCCATTCCACAGCGAGCAAGCTTTCGGATCTGCAAAAGCATTTTAAATACGTTTTCGCCACATTCAATGAACAATGAATGACTAAGACGATTGAATAAATCAGAGTTATTACCTCTTTCTTCGATTGCATCTTTGGTACATTCACACAGATGTGCATTTTCCTCCTCTGTATCTTATAGGTTTTCCTCTTTCTATCCATTAATCAGGGCAGAGCTTATCCAAACCTTCATGGAAATTCCTAGCACCTTTCCACATGCTTACAAAAATCTCCTCCAAAAGTAAAACCAAAGGATAGCATGTGAATTTTCGTCTGGCTAAATATGTCTGTGTGACTGTAAAACATTATTATTTGTTTCAATGTACACCATTTTAATTTAATATTTAAGTTACAAAACTTCAACAAATCGAATAATAAAACATTTACGTTTTGTTAGAAAAATGGCTAGATATAAAAGAAACACTCACTAAGTAAATCATTACAAGAGACTAAAATGCTTTTCACATTTATTTAATGTAAACTTGCATTTCAATAAACACTATCTTACCTGTTTAAAATGTCAGCACGGGTCTGTAAAACAACATTCATCTGTCAATAGCACCTTGTTAACAAAGTTGGGATAAGCTGCACTTTGATTTTTCAACCAGTTGCAAAAGTGAAGACGACTATAGGAATCAGCTGGTTCGCTGATTAAGCGAGTGTTTCCGGAATATTCTCTACACTTTACTTCGGGATATCTCCAATAGTCTTGTAATGGTTCTTGTCAAAAAATTAAATCATTTATCAGCTAAATTTGAAACGGCTCCTACCATATTCAGATCGTTTATCTAATGTCCAGCAGCTAGCACGTTGTACGTTGGCGTACGTTGGCGTCGCGACCAGAGACAAATAGACTGAACATTTCAATGTTGTCTCATGCGTACAGTTGAAGCTAAAATGTGGGGTAGTGGGAAGCTGCATCCCACTACTCTTGGACATGGCCGGATTAAGTAAAATTTATAAATACGAAACTTGCCGCGTAACGGTTCTAACGATTTAGATGAAACTTTAGAATTAGGGGCTTTTGGACCAATAGGATAATTTTTATAAGTGCTTTTTGGTAAAAGTTCAGGAGAACTATTTTCAAAGACATCTTGGTTTAATAGTAAAATAATTTTCTTTCAATACGCGACGCCTGTGTACAATATTGTTAAGCCGGTGCTGTAAACACGTCATGATTGCAGTGAAATGGCGGCGCACGCACGCCGATAATTGAATATTTATATATTTCATTTTTACCTACCCAAAGAATGAAACTCTTGATTTTCCTTCACTAATGTGTTCACTGAGGTTTCAACAATGATCCACAATACACTTCCCCATATTTTCAGGCCGTTTTCTAAAAAAAACCCCGATGTTATGTTCGCAACGGTCTGTCAAATAATGAGAGTGCGTTGCAAACTGGGTTGAGCTAGGCTTCCGCCAGGCTTTCAACTGGCTTCACTGCTTACCGTCTTACGTTCAGTCTATTTAGTCTCTGGTCGCGACATTACACTATCGCGAACAAGTTAAAAGATTCGCACAAATGTACGCGGGCTGTCGGTTAGGTAAGCGCCCCCGATTCGTTTGCAACACGTCCCTTATAATGATATGTTTTGTGGTATAATAATAATGCCATCCTTTTCAATTCGTATATTTAGCCACAACGAGTAACGCCCGACACATTAAAATGAAAAATAAAATGCAATAAAGTGTTAACCTTCAAATCTATTGCATAAATAATATGATTTGACAGGTCAATAGGAAATATGACAGCAACAAGTATGGCAACACCGCTTCGCCTCAAAGCTGAAATCATCTGGGTCTCGCTATCAAAGAATTTATGCAACCTAGAGCGCCGACAAAGGGGCAATTTATGGGGTTTTGCCCCGTTTTTTAAAAGTTGAAAAATCGAAAATATCTCTGCACTTTTTAAGACTTTTAAAAAAAACTAAAATTTTGAGTTTTCGTTTTTATTATTTCTTGGCGTTATTTGAAGAGTAATCAAAAAACTAAAAACTCCTTTTCGTTGGCGTTTTATTCTTTACAAGAGGGCATAAGAAGTTTTTTTATTGGACGTTTCGTCTTTTCGCTTCCATCATCAACTTCGTTATTTTAAATACGGACCTATAATTTTTATTCCACTTTGTGTAGCTTTCGAATCTCCGACTTTATTATAAATTTTGACAGAGAACAACAGACATAATCATAAATAACTGAATACCAAAAAGAAGAAGAATCTCGCCTCTGGTATGGTGGACATACTCAGTCTTCGTGCTCTGATGTTTTGAAATTGGCCTTTTCATTCTTTCATTTTTTGCATATTCCCTCATATTCCTCTTTTCATTTATTTTTTCTTTTCTTTGTTTCTGAAGAAGCCTCTACGATGGTGGGACGAAACGTCGAACACTTTTAGTAGTTCTTTGACACGGTCCAATCTCGGAAGAAGTATATCCTGTACTGAAAACGTGTTTTTTTTATGTTAGCTTACAGTTACGAAACGTTTAGTCACATATAAGTTCGATACATTATTTAGGTCCGAGATTCAAATCCATACAAAGATACAATAATAATTATAGGACCATATTTAAAATAACGTACTTGATGATGCTAGGAAAAAGACGAAATATCTGATATGTTTTTAGTTATTTGATTACTCTTTAAATGACGCCAGGAAAAAATAAAACCAAAAATTCAAACTTTCATCTTTTTTTAAAAATCTCAAGAACAGGAAAAGATAATTTCCATTTCTCGACAGCATATTGCTGGGTACCAAATTGTGCAACTTTTCCAGATCTTTGTAGTGAGGAGCCAATTTGTTACAACCTGTATATTACAAATATTTTGAAAAAAATGGTTGTAGTTTAGAATAGGCCTTACAGTAATAGCAATATTAATACATAATCAAACTTATAAGTGCCCCTATTAAAGTAATGAAGTAAAATGAAAAAAGATTTTATTTAATTAACTCAAAATTACTTAACTTATTTATTTATAAATTCTTACTGGTTAATTTAAAAAAAAATAACAATAAATGTTTAATGAGGACACCATCTTTATTGGCACCTAAATTTAGCAATCTAATTATCTGCTCGTAAAGTTTAGCGAATGTGTGCTCGTAATGATTATTAATATTATCAATTTCTGCGGATATTTTATCCTTAACTTTCATATAAGTTCCTTCTCAATTCGCAATTTGACATTTCAGATACTCTATTTTGTTACAAAGTACTCTGGCCATTTTTACATAATATGGTCCAGATGTCTAGTTACATTGTTTTCTCAATTTTAATAGGGTATAAGTAAATAACCATTCCAACTCGTAGATATTAGGTAAGTACATTACATTTTTGAGAAGATTTTTAAACACACTTTTGCGTAGCTCGAAAAACAAAATACCTGCTTCCATTAAAAAAATGTTGATGCCTTCTGGAACTACAAAATGAACTAACCTGTGTATAAACGAATATGTGCCATTAGTACATCAAATTAACTTTATATGTCCGAAAAACAGGTGAGCACACTTAATAACTTACGCTATACCGGGTGTTTTTTTTAGTTGGGAGGTTACCTTTATATGGAGTACTACTTATTATAAAGGCTAAACTATCTTTTAAAAATATTTTCAACTTCCCCCCACTACCGGTTGTACCGGAAGTAGGCATCAACTTTCTTATTTTAAATAGCAACCCCCAAATTTTATATTTTATTTGGATTTTACGTAAAAAAATAAGGGGATTTTATGTATACATGTTTATTGCGATCTTTGATAGTTTTAAAGATATTTCAATTATTCGAAAAAAAATGACAGAAAAGAGGGTTGTTTTGACTCTTTGTATCTTTTTTATTATTTGCAGTAAAAACATGAAATTTGGGTTAAAGTCACGGAATATTACAAAGATTATAATAACATAATCAGATTTTACATTTATTATACAAGGTGATGAAAATTTTATAATCTTTGCTGTATTTGTTCCATTAAAAAAACTCTGTTTTTTTAAATAGGAACTATATGTTTTTTTAATCATTATTGGATTCTTCACATAAAAAGAAGAAAAAAGTTATATTACTTATTTTTTTAAATTTTGTGCCGTTACAGAGGTATTTTACATAAATCTCAAAATAAAAAGAATCAAACATGTCTTTTTTGTTCAAAAAAGAAATTAACTGTAGGCAATAAAAGTTTAAAGAATTAATCATAATAAGTAATGGGAAAAAAATAATTGACAAAAAATTTACATCTAGAACACAAAGGACGATCTTCTGTTTCAATACATTTAAAAGCATATTTTAAGATTTCGAATTGAGTAACGTTTTTAAGCACATCCGATTGTTTCTAGCAATATGCTTGTCATGCAGTAGTCGTAAAAAAATCAATGAAAAAATTCCATTTCGATTTTCATTATAAAATTTAACGCTTACAAATCCTGAGTTCTAATCTAACAGCATAACAGTTAAAGGACGAATTTTCTTGAACATTTGTTGTTGATTTTCATTACTCCAACAATGAGAAGTCTGTTTAACAAACCATTTTTACGAAACTTACATTCGTGACTCCCTAAACATTTTTCAAAATAAGTATTCCAACAATTAGCCAAAAACTTATTCGTCTTATACGGTTATTTTTTAAATGTTATTTATCCTAAAATTTTTAGGCCGTGTGGTTATGTTTTTTTTTTTGAAAATTTTGTTTTCTGCTACCAAGTTGCTACTAGAGAAAAAAAAAGTTATATTTTTCTTTTTTATTTTAAATTATATCTCTGTCACGGTGCAGAATTTTAAAAAAATAGTCATATAACTTTTTTCTTCTTTTTACGTAAAGAATCCAAAAATAATTTAAAAACGCATAGTTCCCAAAACAAAAACAATAAAAATCATAAAATGTCCATTACCCTGTGTAATAAGTGTAAAACCTGATTGCCTTATTATAATCTTTATAATATTCCATGACTTCAGCCAAAATTTCATGTCTTTACTGCAAATAATAAAAAAGATACAAAGAGTCAAAATAACTCTCTTTTCTGTCATTTTTTTTTTCGAAAAATTGAAATATCTTTAAAACTATCAAAGATAGCAATAAACATGTATACATAAACTCACCTTATTTTTCTACGTAAAATCTAAATAAAGTATAAAATTTGGGGATTGCCATTTAAAATAAAAAAGTTGATGTCTACTTCCGGTATAACCGGAAGTGGGAGGAAGTTGAAAATATTTTTGAAAGGTAGTTTAGCTCCGATTAGCCCCATCGACAAAATCAATTTGTCTTTATAATAAGTGATACTCCATATAAAGGTAACCTCCCAACTAAAAAAAAAACAACCGGTACAATACTTACATGCATATTAACAGCGTTTTATTTTTATACCCGTTTTATCCGAAATTTTAATTACATAATTTCAGTTTGTGATACTGATTCAGCAGTAGTATTCACTAGAGCACTGAATCAAACACAGTATATAAATTCAGCTGAGCCCAAATTATTGCGAATAATCTGGGTTCTACTGTATTAAACATTTTCTTTTTAAGAAAGCTTTGACTTTTTGAAAATTTTGACTTTCAACAGTGAATTAAATCAATGAATTTCACGTTTTTCGCATTTTTTAAGGTGGTTTATTTTATCGGTAACACATGAATTTTACAACAACAAAGACGCTAAGTCTGTTGATATAATTTAAAGAAAAAGAAACATTAATTATGGGGGTTGGCAAAAGACGTGAGGATCATAATCAGCATAATTTATTGAATTTGACATTTACATAGAATATGATCATTTGAAACATTGAATATATAACTTGAATATATTATGACACAAAATACAACAGCCATAGTTTAATAACGAATAAACGGTTTCATTTATCATAGTGCAATAATACATTAGTACATATATAAAATTTGAATATGGTAAAATCGTAAAAAATGGGTTGTGATCGGGTACGCCCTTCGCGCCGTTATGCGATAACGACCTGACACTAGAAATTTTAGAAAAATATTGCGTATTAAGCGTTTATTTATTCTTTTAAAAGTCATAATGGCGCGAAGCTTTGCATAACCTCGATCGGATATGTCTCGAAATGGTCTGGCAACGCCGCTCGGACGCGGCTACCGCTAAAACTTCGCCACAAAAATATTTTTGCGACTATATTACAAACTCTACAAAATATGCTTCACATTTACTTTTTTATCGCAGACAATTTGCATGAGTATGATATGTCATCAGAAGAAGAGGACGTCGCCAGTGGACGTCGGAAATTTCGATATTGCTTCCCGTTGAGTAAAAACGGCGTTTTCCAAAATGCGATTTCGGCCTTGCCATAGTCGGAATGCGCTTTTTTGGAAAAATCGCCGCTGGAATTCTGGAGGTCTTACGATTATGGTCTAGTTCTAGTATTTTAGGTACGTGTAGAGCAAATTTCATAAAACTGCGCAAGTAGATGTAAGTTTTCCAGTTAGATCAGAGATTTTTGCTGAACACACTTGAAGTGCCTAGTATATTATATACTCTAATCCATTTATATCTATTATTCCTAAATATTACATAATTATAGAGTTTAACAATAATGATATGAATATTCAAGCTCACGATCCTTTTTTTAACTCATTGAATACTACGACATGCAATATTATTTACTATCAAAGTTTCCAAAGATTTTGTCTCATAAAAACACGTTTTAATAATTTTGTATAAATATATATATATATATAGTCTATATTACAATTAATGCGGCACAATAGTTGATATGATTGATTTATTTCCACCATGATATGTTACATAAGCCTTTTTTGTCCCAATTTTACACCACTGTACAATATTTGGTGTGCGATATCCAAAAATAGGACGAAAGTTTTGACTGGAATTAAAAACAAAATAAACATCTATTAACACAGTTAACTAGTTAATACACATATTACACACCAAGATATGGAGAGAGAAAAGGACAGATAAGAGTTGGGACATCTATATTAAGAGGTGGAAATTTTGATAAATTCTATAAATGCAGTCATCTCTCTAAGAGACTCCGATATGTGTAAGGTGAAAGTCAAACGTGCCCTTTTGACGTATTTTGTTAAGAAAGAGACACAATCACTGTAGATGTTAATAAGGTATGATATTAACAAATTACACCAAAGAGCATTCTGACGTTGAAGTATTCCAGAATTTCATCCAGTTATCACAACCGTTGCCTATCCAAAGCCGTCACGTAATTCAGCAATATCATTGAAATACTTCCTACAATGCTACAAGTTAATTAGGCTAAAAAGCTTCTAATACTCGAAAGCAATACCTACATAATTACGCAAAAAATTAGACAAAAATGTAAAAATTTTCTTACTTATAAAATATACTTTTAAGATTCCTAGTTTCATACCTAAATATCTTTAACTTTACAACTAAACAAGTCACTACTGGGGACTACCGTTAAATGTATCTCACAGCGCACGCCCAAAACGCGAGCGCTCCTGGCGCCACGTACGCGACGGCTTTCGAACTTGTACTGGGTGAGTTGTCTGGGGACTTGATAACGCAATTCATCTTTTCCAAAGGCAAATTTTGCAAACTGTACTCTCTGTGTTCGTGTTGCATCATGCAAACTGTTCGTTTCTTCTGCATCATCTCGTCATCTTTGTCTTTGAGACCGTTGATCCAGATACGGTACCATTGCAGATCGCACTCGCAAAGCAAAGGGTTATCTATAAGAAAAGATACACATTACAAAAAGTAAATTTGACTTAGCTAACGAATCAAGTTATTCTACATGGAGTAATCAATCCAACAAGATCAGCCCGTTTCAGTAGTTATAATGGAATCTATCATTGAAATTTGCTTAAAACCAATTAATTGTGGACGACTCACTAAAAAACATATAAATGTACAAATTATTGTGAAAAGGACCACGTATTTAAAATCCCTTAACTAAAACTTTATTCCCTAAGGACTAATCTCTAAAGTTTTTAAAGGGGGAACATATATATTATTGATGGGTCTCTTTGAATACCTGTGTAACAGAGATTTTATTTTTAATTTCAATAAATTTCATTTTTAATAATTTTATTAAATTTCAATAATAAATGCCCTGAGAGGGTTGTGAATTCGCTGACAAATAAAAAAGTTAATATGGAGAGATAACTTCGCATAATTAGGATTCCGTACCAATACCATAGTGAGCAGCGAATAGAGAACAATTATGCAAAAAATATTCCATTAGGGTAAAAAAATAAAATAAAAAGTATTCTTAGACCTACACGCCTTATTTTCACCCAAAGTATACAGGGTCCGCCATTAGTGCGTGGACGGAGAATCCATCCTAAGCCTGAAAAGACATCAAAATGAAATTTTACCCAGTGGCGTACATCTATAGGGAGCACATTTTAAAATTATTTTAATTTTATTGTAATAATCATATACAGGGTGTTGATATAAAATTTCTTTTTTTAAAATGAAACACCCTGTATATTTTTACATACTTGGATAGCCCTATAAAAATGCAACAAAATAATATAGTGTTTATATTATTATAAATATTATAAATATTTTAATGAGTCGTTTTCCCAATAGACGATCATAAATCCGGAGACAGGACTCTCATGCAGTCATTTGTAAACACTCAGTATGATGTAGTGTTGACCGATTTGCAATAAAAACAATCATTGATAGTCTTTTACTTTCCATTAACCATGAACATGTTATCTTAGGTTTTTTACTTATACAAAGTGATCGAGGTTTGCAAATCCAAAAATTACTAAAAATTTTTAAATAGAATAGTCTATTTTTATTACCTAATATAAATAGAAGATAAAATTAGCTTTTCAGCAATACTACATTATATAAGGTTTGATAATTTTCATGCAAATGAAATTTTTATTTAAAATATTTTAGTAATTATTATATTTGCAAACCTGGATCACTCTGTATAACTAAGGAATATACGACAACGTTCTTATGGTTTATGAAAACTTAAGAGTATCAATGATTGCTTATGTCGCAAATTGGTTATTACTACATCATACAGAGTGTTTATAAATGGCTGCATCTGAGTCCTGTTTTCGGATTTAGGAGCCTCTACTAGAAAAGTTACCCATCGTAGTTCCCAAAAAATCCTGTATTATTTTGCTGGATTTTTAGGGGGCTATTCAAATATGCAAAATATACAGGACGTTATGTTTAAAAAAACAAGTTTATGTCAACACTCTGTATATGACGAGTGCAATAAAATAAAAATAATTTTAAAATGTGCCTCCTATAGATAAACGTTACTGGACAAAATTTCATTTTAATATCTCTTTAGACTTCCGAAAGTTTTTATATAAACGATCCTATAAAATACATATTTTCGGGCTCCCAGTTAAATAACCTCTCGGTTTGGATTATTATTTACAAATGTTAACAATTTGTCTAAATGTTAATAATACCTACTAATTATTTAATTAGTAATAATTACAAATAATCCTAGTTGTGCTTACCAGTAACTGAAAAATTAAAAAAAATTAATTTGAAAGTTAATTTGCATAAAACCTATCAAAAGAAACTCCGCGTAATTGGTTTTATTGAAAAGGTAATTTTATTGTTTTTTTCATATTAGGTAATAAAAATAGGCCATTATATTTAAAATTTTTTAGTAATTCTTGGATTTGCGAACCTCCATCACTCTGCGTAACTAAAAAATATAAAGCAACATTTTAATGTTTTATGGAAACTAAGAGTCTATCAATAATTGTTTATGTTGCAAATTGGTTAATACATCATACTACGTGTTTACAAATAGCTGCATCGGAGTCCCATCTCCGGATTTATGATCCTCAATTAGGAAAAGGACCCATCAAAACCCCCATAAACGATAGATTATTTTGCTGCATTTTTATAGGGCTACCCAAATATGTAAGCATATAAAGGGTGTTCTATTTAAAAAAGTAAGTTTATATGAACACTCTGCATATCATTAGTACCATAAAATAAAAAAAAATTAAAATGTGCTCCCTTTAGATGTACACTACTCGACATTTCATTTTGATATCTTCTCAAGCTTAGCTTCCGTCCACGCGCTAATGGCGGACCCTGCATACTCCCAAAGTATAATCCATTATACAGGGTCCTGCCTTAGTGTGTGGACGAAAGATAGCTTTTAAGCTTGAGAAGATATCAAAATGAAAATTTGTCCAGTGGTGTACATTTACAGTTAGCACATTTTGAAATTATTTTCATTTTATTGCACCAGTCATATACAAAGTGTTAATATAAACTAACTTTACTTTAAATAGAACACCCTGTATATTTTTACATATTTAGATAGATCCATAAAAATGCAGCAAAATAATATAGGGTTTATGGGGGTTTTGATGGGTTATTGTCCTAGTAGAAACTCCTAAATCCGAAAACAGTACTCCGATGCAGCCATTTGTAAACACTCTGTACGATGTATTATTAATCAATTTGCGACATAAGGAATCATTGATAATCTTAAATTTTTATAAACTATAAGAATATTGTCGTATATTCTTTAGTTATACAGAGTGATTCAGGTTTGCAAACTGAATAATTACTAAGAAATTTTAAATGGAAAGTTCATTTACATAAAAACCATCAAATGTAACCCCACATAATGTATTATTGTTGGAAAGCTAATTTTATTTTATTTTCATATTAGGTAATAAAAATAGGTCATTCCATTTAAAAAGTTATAGTAATTTTTGGACTTGCAAACGTCGATCACTCTGTATAAATAAAAAATGTAAGTCAACATGTTTATAGTTTATGAAAACTAGAAGACTATTAATGATAGTTTTTGTTGCAAAATGGTCAATAGTACATCATACTGAGGGCATCAGAGTCCTGTCTCCGGACTTATGATCCTCTATTAGGAAAACGACCTATCATAATCCCCATAAAGTCTACACTATTTTGCTTTATTTCTATAGGGCTATCCAAATATGTAAAAATATATAGAATGTCCTATTTAAAAAAAATAAGTTTACATCAACACTCTGTATATGATTAGTACAATAAAATGAAAATAATTTTAAAATGCGCTCCCTATAGATATACGCTACTGGACAAAATTTCATTTTGATGTCTTCTCAGGCTTATGAGGAGCTATTCTCGGTCCACAGACTAACGGCGGACCCTGTATATGTTGATCACCTATGATACGACTGACGCACATATACTCGTGCCTTACAATAGAGTAGTTGACGCTATAAAAAATACCTTATTAAATGGTGTAAATATGATATATGAATAAATAATAAGAAAATATCAGCTTCTATTCATAAAAATGTCTGATTTATTATTACAATTTTAAAACTGTAATATTCTTTCAGTAAACGAATGTCAAAAAATGCTACATTCCATGACGATTTTAAGTGTAACGTCACTTGTTGAGCATAACTGACGGTTGCCAATTCGCTAGTGTTTATCTTTGCCTATTTTCTCGTGCTTTTATTTGTCTTGTTGAGCTTTTGCTTTTTTTATGGAGATATAGACTAATTGAGTATTGTGCAAACTCGTCAACTCTAAGCCTTCGATAGGAATTTATTATTTTATATGAAAATTTTAACACTCGATACCGAATGTTACTTGCGCTTATTTGGTTGCTTTATAAATGACGTCACCACCGGTTTGAACATGTCAACTCATGTTTCCACGCCAAATTAAATAGGTGAATTCTACTTCACATATTTGTTCGTATAAAGCGGCTTTATTTAGGAGAAATAAAAAGTTATACGAAATCATATAGCGGTGAGAACATTTTAAGACAATTTAAAAATAAGAGACAAATACGCAAACTCTACTTTAAGAGTTGCATTTCTCTACTCTGTTCACTCAAAAGATATAGTTAGGACACTTCTATAAACAAAGCGGGATATTTAAATAGATTATTTCTACTGGTTTAATTTGAAAATGCCCTTTTCACATACACCAAATGGTTGATCGCTTATTTAGTAACGTTGATTTATTATTTGATATCCTGTGAACCTGCTTTTTTTTAAAGAGGAGTGGCATAACTGTAACTCTTGGGTGACTAGAGTGTAATATAATATTTTTTATTAAATTGATATCAATTTTATTATTTTTTATTATAAAAACGCTTAGTCACTAAAATTAAATTAAAAAGAATGGGTAAAGATTGTGTTGTCTTTGTCTGGTTAACGTGTTTCTAATTTAAATTAATTTAATTAATTTTGTATAGAAATTTTATTAACCACCCTATTTTTGTCTAGTGGCCGATCCTACATACGCGAAATCTGACGAAATGATTCGTCTGAATTCTGACAAAAATAATTTGGACGTACACGAGAACCGAGATAAGCTCGAAATTTAGATAAAAAAATTTGAATTTTTAGGCATTAGTAAATGAAAAACTACTACATAGCCAAAAAAAAGGTTAAATGGATCTTTCAAACAATAAATTCTTTAACCCCCTGTTCCATTTAAGGTTTTTGAAGGGACTGCAGCCCCGTCCAAAAGAGTGCACATGCAGGTCTAAGACTACACTACTTTGGTACAGCTTAAAATTGATCGGTTTCGGCATTTTGCACATAACATTTTTGTTTTCTAGATATTTAGGGTTGTTCGTTTTCAAAAAATCGCCCTGTATGGGTTGTAACAAATTCGCTTCCCACTTTCTACTGCAGGGATTTCGAAAACGGTAAGAGATACAGCATTGGTTAAATTGAGGTAAAGTTGCACAATTTGGTGACGAATAATATGCTGTCGAGAAATCGAAAAATCTGGTGTTGCTCCTGACATTTTTGAAAAGAAATAAAATTTTGAATTTTTGTTCTTAGTTTTTCTTGATGTTATTTGAAGATTAATCAAAAAATTTAAAAAAACCTTTTTATTGGCGTTTTTTGTCCTTCAAAAGATAGTATAAATAGTTCCTTTATTAGACGTTTCGTCTTTTTGCTAACGTCATCAAGTGTGTCATTTTAAATAGGAACCTGTAATTTTTATGGCATATTTGTGTATCTTTTGAATCCCCGACTACACTAATGTATCAAACTTTTATATGGTTAAACGTTTCGTAAGTACAAACTATCGTCGAGGAAAGGAATTTTTTTTTCAGATTACCATATTTTCGATTTTTAAATATCAGCCGACCAGAATGTAATAGGATACGTGACAGTTATTGTTTTATTTGTTATTTTAAGGATCCGTACTTGCTTTGTCCGTAGTTATTTGGCATTATATTTGGTGGCCAATTATTTATGATTATGTACGTTATTCTTTATTAAAATTTATTTTTTGTGCTATTACCTTGTATTCTTACCAATTGACTACATTTTTCTAATTTCACTCCTAATAATAATTACTAATTTTTTACAAAATCATGATAAAGTAACGTTAAAGGTTAAATTAAAAAATGAGTTTTTTTTTTGATGATGATTCGAAGTTGCGAAATGTTTAGCCATATATATTAATCAAGTCGGAAATTCAAAAGGTACACAAAGATGCAATAAAAATTACAGCTTCCTATTTAAAATAATAAACTTTATAACAGTAGCGAAAAGTAAAGACGTCTAATAAAAAATTCTTATGCTATCTTGTAAAGGATAAAATACGCCAGTGAAAAAGTATTTTTAGTTTTTCGGTTTCTCTTTAAATAACGCCAAAAAATAATAAAAACAACAATCCAAAATTATACCTTTTTTTTTCAAAAATCCCAAGAACAGCAAGAAATATGTGCAATTTCTCAACGGAATATTTCTGATCGCCAAATTCTGCCGTCAAATTTTGCAACTTTGCCCCAATTTTACTGATGGTGATTCTCTTACTGTTTTTGAGATCCCTATTAATATAGGGAAGCGAATTTGTTAAAACTTGTATCTGCATTTCTTAAAATTTAAAGTTTACAATTTCATACTGTTAAATCTTACCCAAAATTTTGACTTTAAAATTGAATTTTTTAAAGTTCAAAGTTTCAAAGTTTGGGAATAATGTCACAAATTATTATCTTCAATTTCTGTTGATTCAAATCAAACATATATCTTAAAAAATTTGACTTGATAGTCACTAAAGCACTGAACTAAACACTGTGGCTTGTGATTAAGTCCAAAGAAGGTTTCACCCCTTTACCACATCGGCAATTAAATAAATAATTACGCGATACGTATTTCGCCAGCAGAACTGGCATTTTCAAGCGCACTAATCTTAAAAGATTAGCAAAAGATGCATCGACGTCATCTGCATTGAGATTCGATCGATTTGAATCTCAATGCAGATGACGTCGATGCATCTTTTGCTAATCTTTTAAGATTAGTGCGCTTGAAAATGCCATTTCTGCTGGCGAAATACGTATCGCGTAATTATTTATTTAATTGCCGATGTGGTAAAGGGGTGAAACCTTCTTTGGACTTGACTTGATAGAACAAAATATTTAATTTATTTTATTGTATTTATTAATTATTTGTGTCAGTTGTATTTTAAACAAATAAGTATAAAAATAATTACAATGCATATTTAAGCTGAACTTCCGATTTAGCGTTAGCGTTTGTGTATGTTTTACAACAAGTTATTTTTAGAAAATTTACTAAGAAATATCTCACATTTGTTCATATAATTTGGCATTACAGATGCCCTTTGCGTTTAAAGATGAAAACACAGTGCATATTCCGTATTTCCTAAAGTTTTGATTTGTTAAAAAAGTTAAATATGTTTTTTATTAATTTCTAAAAGTTTTAAAATTCCTATCAGCATTTATTTTCTACACCATCTCGGAATTTTTTAAAATTTATGAATTCTTTAAATTATGAAAAAAAAACTGAATTTTGCATTTTTCATTTTCTTAACTAATAAATTAACTAAATATAAAAATATGTTTTTGCTAATATGAAAACTTTAATTTCAATTATTTTAATTAAAATTTTGATTATGAGAGTATATTTATTTCAATTTCTGCTCTGGACTAGAGATCTAAATATTTAAAATTCATCTAAATTTCGTGAAATATTGTTATTGGTTAGATATTAAATATTTCTTTAAATTTCTCAAAATATTTCAATTTTGACTTGTTTATAAATACAATGCTAGTTTGTAACTTGAAATAAATTCGGTAAATCAAGGACAGTTTTTTTTTCGGAAAAATGCTTGGACATTTCGATTAATATTTTAATTTGCACTCTTTTTTATGTAGGAAAGTTTTATACAGAATGTCCCAAATTTAAGATATGACGTCATTGACAATTTTTTTTAAATAGCTACCCTATTATTTTCTTGACTATTTTTAAAGGATATATCAATTACACATGTGTACCAAATTTCAATTTTTTATTTTTCGCTATTTAAAAGATATTTAACAAATATTAACTAATTTGAAAAATCAAGGAATCTGATTCAACTCAATAACCTTTTTTTAATAAATGTTCAAAATGTTGTCCATTTACTGACAGACAATACCCTAAACGGAACTAAAACTCGTTTTGAACATTTCTAATTAACTATTACTTTGGGGAAAATTAGTCTACATTCCTGTCTTATTCGTCCTTTCAACTCCTCAATATTTGCAGGTTTGGTCTTAAAAACTTTGCTCTTCAAATACCTCCATAAGAAATAGTCCATAGGTGTTAAGTCCGGAGATCTGAATGGCCATTTAAAAGGTCCTATTTTACAAATCCATCTGACTCGAAATACATCATCCAGACACTGACGGACAGGGCACCGTCTTATTAAAACCAGATGTTTCTATTCAGGACATCAGCTTCGACCGGATTAGGAAACAAAATATATAAATCAGGAATTGGCTCTTCCTGCAAGAATTTTAAATATGCTGCTCCATTAGGATATCCTTCGAAGAAAATTGGACCTATAACTCGATTACCAACAATCCCTGCCCAAACATTGACTTTCTCTGGATGTTGAGTGTACCCAGTAATGACAATTTTGACGATTTAGCTTATCATTTAACATAAACGTTGATTCATTTGAAAACAGGATATTTTCTATGCTTAGAATATTTCTGTCCAGTAGATCCATCATTTGTTTGCAAAACTGGAGTCTTCTAATCAAATTATCTTCTAAGAATTCATGAAGGATTGTCATTTTATAAGGATGAAATTTTTGCATTTTCAGAATTCTTGCAACCGAAGGCTGGCTAATTTCGAGTTCCTTACCTATCGAACTAGTGAAGACATGAAGATTTTCTTGGACAGAGAGAAGTACATCAATGTTAACATTTTCATTGAGCGCATTCTGATTTTCTTAAATGGTCATTTTTCCGCAACTATTTTTCAATCTTGCTTACGGTACTTTGCATTATGGGTGATAAATCAGGATACTTCTCTTTGAATATAATACAAAGTGATTCTAAAACTAGTACTGTAAATTCAGGGTCGTATTTAAGAGTCCAAAATAAGACGAAAGGTCTTTATAAACATGTCTCGTAAAAAGCTTCGTTTCCGAGTTACAGAGTGTGGAAGGTTGATTCCTGATTATAGTTTTTAATTAATAGTTGCGGAACGTGTGCAGATATTTGAATGAAAATTGGCACGACTTTATATCATGTTGTGTCCTTTCAAAAATCTAGGAGTTAGTTAACAGAACTTAACCAGTGACGGGTATATAGCGAGGGGACGTGCTTAAAATGTGCCTTATTTATTTTGTGTGCATTTTTGTCGAAGTTTCGTAACAAAAACACAAACTACAAACTTTTATACGTAAAAAAAATGCTTTAACTGAAACTTGATATTGTCAGCCGTTTTCGAATAAAATGTATTTTTGTATCTCGATGCATTAAAAACTTTCCCCCAATAATCTCGAATGTAACACAAAATTGGCTTTAAAATGAAAGAAAACCTATGATATGTTTATTACCTAAAATGTACTTCACAAAAAAATTAACTAATAATTAAGTAAAAAAATGTTTCGTAAATATTTAACAAATAGCAAATTTAAAAATATTAGCTTTTATTTACAGAAATTGGTCAAGTGGCCACCGGAGCCAAGAAAACATGGAAATGTCAATACTATTTATTTTCTTTCCTTTCAGTGCCAACTATGTATTACATTCCATATTTTTGGGGAAGCGCTTTTAAAGCATCGAAATATAAAAATGCATTTTACTCGAAAACCGCTAAGAATATAGAATTTCCGTAAGAGTACGATTTTTATGTAAAAATGTTTTTAGTTTGAATTGTTGTTAAATAATTGCCACAAAAATGCACACAAAATAAATATGGCTCATTTTAAGCACCGTCCCTCTCGTTATACCCGCCACTGGTTAAGTTGTGTTTCATTAATTCTTAGATTTTTAGAATGAGCACGAAAGGGTACGGGGTTGTGCCAAATTTCATTTAATTATCTGTACACGTTTCGCAACCAATAATAAAAAACCATAATCAGGAAGTAACTTTCCACACCCTGTAACTCGGAAACGAAGCGTTTTACGACATATGTTTATATAGTCTTTTCGTCTTATTTTTGGCTCTAAAATACGATCCTGAATTTATGGTACTTCATTTAGAATTACCTTGTATAATAACTTCATTTTGTATTCTTGTTCTATCTCCGTAGCCAATCATTATTAACATTTCAATTAAGTACGGCATTTTGGTCGATTTTTTAATAAATGGTGTTTCTCACTAAATGACAAACTAATAGCCTCTTCGATTAATACAATACTACTTTTCCTATTTGTTTTTATTAACTTTTTTTATAAGATTGTAAACCGATGCCAACCCAAAACAACAAACAAAAAAGACAAAAAATTTCAAAGAAATACCTTCTGATACGTGATTTTTAAACTTTATGAAAATTATATTGAATTGAATCAGATTTTTCCAAACACAAATAACCTAGGAAGTACCTTCGCAAGCAAGATAGCTAAATACCTGGATCTAGTCGCTGAAATACAACAATGGAGACAAGAGAGCCTGAAAGTCGTTCCTTCGGTGATATCAGTAACAGGAATAATTCCGGATAATTTAAGAAACGGTTTAACTGCGTTGCACATTACTCAGAATGCAATATGGAAGATTAAAAAAACCGTAATACTCAACACCTGCAATATAGTTAGAAAGCTCCTTAACCAATAATAGCAGTGACCGCTTATGTCACATCTTGCCAACAGGTCGATGTGAATAGGATAGCATAATCGCATCAGCGAGATAAAAATTAATAATAATAATGAAATAGAATCAAATAAAATACATTAAATTTTTAAAATAAGTTTTAATAAATGGTATTCGAACTATATATCAACTTGCATATTATCAAACTCATCCAAATTAATTACAATATACATGTAACATTTTGCAAACAGTCCAAAATAATTGTTAAATTTTTGCTTAATACTTCATCATTAGAAGCTAGGATATAGCATGGATATATATGTCGCTGACGTTTCAGGTGGCTGCGTGGAAGTTTCGATTCTCGCACGTTTACGGGTTGACGCTTTTGATTTACCACTCATAATTGCACAATTTATTATTATTGGCACAAATAACAAACTTAACTTAACCTAACTTAAAATGGCCTATAATAATCTAAATACGAATTGTTAATAATGTAATCGGTAAGTCTCTGAATTAATCGATAGAGCTCGGCAGTCCGCAACCCGCACACCGCATATCGATCTATCCCGCCTCGATCGTCACCGCAATTTGTCTCACCAAACGCTGTGCTGGTCTTGTTCCGCCCGTCAAGGGAAAAGGTCCCTGGGTGCCCAGATACGTTAATTCTCTAAGGCCAGTGGCGTATCCGCCGACATATATTTATATTTTTTATGATGATATTTCTCAATAAAGGGTCACCACATGTATTGCAGTAATAATACATCAAAAGCTATGTGGGTATAAAAAGATTGAGAAACGCTGATAATTGAGAATAATTCATGCGAATCTTATTGACTGACTAGATTAAGGACACTTTACATGGATAAACTTACCCATTATATCAATCACGCGCAATGTATCCAGCACTGGTTCCATGATATCTTCTGGGACGTGCATCAATTTGTTGTTTTGCAAGTTAAGCGTCTCCAGCGAATTTAAATTCTCGAATATCATTCCTGTTAATGTTCTTATGCTGAAAATAATATATTTTTAAAGGCGATACTCCGATAGCTTAAAGAAATACTCACTCGTTTTTTTGCAGATTTAGGAAGGTAATGGAGTCTCCGAAACCGACAAAAGCATCTTCAGGAATGTAGCTTATATTATTAGACCGCAAATCTAGATGCCTCAGTCGATGTAGCTTTTTGAGAGCTTCGGTTGGAATTGAGTGAATATTGTTGTCGCCTAGGCGCAAATATTGCAGATTTTCTGAAGAAGAAGAAAAAATGATAAAAACAATTATCATGCTTTATCAATATTTTCACTGATATGTTTGAAAAATAGCTACGGTGACAAAGAACTTATTCAACCTAAGGTAGTTGGCTATGCGAAATGAATCTTGAGTTTTCACATTGAGGTGCCTTCGGTTCTGTTTTTGTTTTCAGTTGAAAAGAAGTTTTTCAGACCTTTTTCAGCTTCAGATTTTTAAGTTACAGTTCCTATTGATATACAGGGTGGACCATAAGTAATGGTACACAGAGCAATGGTGGATTTTTCGAATAAAAATAATGTGATTTAGCTACATTTACCTTTTACCAAAAGTTGATATTAACAGAGATACAGGGTGTCAAAGTTGAAAAAAAAATTTAGATTCTTTCGTATATTTATGGAATGAATTGTAATACAGGCACGAAATTTGGCACAAGGGGGTTTCTTAAGTCAACAAAATCTAATTTGCTAACATATTACCAATAGCTGATAGGAGGCGCTACCTGCGATAACCTGCATAATTCTAAATCATCATAACTTTTTTGTGCACCCACGTATATTAATTTTGAATAAGTCATTTTATTTCCCCATATTTTTTACGTAAAAAAGGTGTACTTTCTCAAAGTTGATACGAGTAACTGTTTCCAAGATATTTGCCTTTAAAGCTTAACGTGCCTTGGTTTTAAATTACTAAGATATTAAATTGTCGAAGTAGGCTTGAAAAAAAAGTAATCCTAAGACAGCTTTAAAGCTAGTTTATGTAAAATATTACTTTGCTGATAGTATTATTACCTAAATTGTGAAAATCTCAATAAATAAAATCCAAAAAATTAAGACGTAATTTATTTTCTAACATGGAGATGTCAGATATGATCTCAGAGTCCGCACAAGAAAATTTTAATAGTCTGGGTGGTCAAAGCAGATATTTGGAGATGATTTTTAATAAAAGACGGCCAGATTTTTAATTGTTTACAATCCCTTTACATGAAAATATTCATTTCTTACATACTTATTTTTGAAAATAAATTTTGTTTTGGTATTAAATTTGCTTCAGAAATTTAAAAAATATGTGTAATAATAATGCCAGAAGAGTAATAATTGATATAAACACATTTTAGAGTCAGTTTTATTAATTTTACTATGAAACTTACTGCGAAAAATTCACATTTACATAACTTAAAATAAATGTACGTTAACCTTTGAAGGCAAATATTTTGAAAACGGTTGATTGTATTAACATTTGGAAAGTATACCTTTCTTACGTAAAAAATGTAGATAAATAAAAATATCCATTTAAAATAAGTATACATGAGTGCACAAAAAAGTTATGATGCTTTAGAATAATACAAGGTAGCGCAGGTGGCGCCCCCTATGAGTTACTGACAATCTGTTAGCAAATTAGAACTTCTTGACCAAAGAAACCCCCCTATGCCAAATTTCATGTCTGTAGTGAAAAGTGTTCATCAGTTATGCGAAATAGTCACAATTATTTTTTCGACTTTGACACCCTATATCTCTGTTAATATCAACTTTTGGTATAAGGTAAATGTAGCTAAATCACGTTATTTTTATACGAAAAATATACTCTTGCTCTATGTACCTTTACTTATGGTCCACCCTGTAGTTGTTAATATTATTTTTTACTGGAGAATTCGCCTTTTTGTAGAAAGTTGGCTTTGAGTTGTGAAATTTTTATTTTATTTTAGTTTCGAAATTTCGATTTTTTACGCGAAATTTCAAACTTAAGCCCAAGTTTATTATAGAATTCTGAGTTAACGGATGTAATAAAAATAAAAGTGGCATTAATTTATCCCGCATACTTATAACTTCTAATAAATTAATGATTAATTTATTAGTAAAGTATCCAAGTGTAATCTCCCCAACTGAACAAACTTTAACATGAATTGTCATTTATTGAAATCGCATTGTTTATTTGGATTGTATGACGTATTGTTTCACATAATGAAATGTTGAAATAAAACTAAATTAATTGCAAACCACTCAACATTCGCTAGTTATATAAACATTTCTGTTAAAAGTCAAATTGGTGTTTTCAATTGCAGGGTTAATAATAATTTTCCACGTTATTTATAATGTATGATCTTGTTGATTACATTTGTTCCTATGCATTCGCGTTCCTTTTGTAGAAATGTAATTTTTAACACTTTTGCATGAAAAATACTCAGCAGTCAAAGGTTAATGTTATATTTAAAATAAAGAAAATGATTTTTTTTATTTCTAATTTATACGGGGTGTCCCCGTTTTAAGTGTCTTACATGAAACAGGTGAGAGAAAAAATAATTTTCAGCAAAAAGTTTTCTATGAACATGTATCCGGAAACTCTTAGTAAAAAAGATACAAAGTGTTGAAATTTGAATTTAAAAAAAAGTTTTTACTCTTTTACTTTCAATTTTTCTAAGATATTTAAACCAAATTTTGTACACATGGTGCATGAATGAGGGATCATAAAATACAATAAAACTAAGTTTCTATCTCAAGCAGTGGTGGAGCTACGAGCAATCTGTGATATTATTGTAGGAAAAACGCGGTACACCACTGGAGAAATAAAATAAAATACCTGTTTTAGGTAAAATATTTCATTTTGAATAAAAGTTAATTCATGACATTTTTCCGTATTTGCAACTGGTTGCGTCATAGTCGTTGCTTTTGGAAAAAACATCACTCTCACTCGTACTTTCACTAACGAAAGTCCCAAAAATTTAAATTCTGTCACAATTGTCACAAATATGAAAGATGGTTTATCCAAAACTGTTAATTCATTTCATTTTATCCAGTGTCGTAACATCTTATACCTTCCCCTCTTTGTGTTAGTCAGTGATTATTTAAATACCAGCAGACATTGTATTCGAACAGCTCCTACGTAAAACATAAGGTAGTAAATGCCAAAAAAATATCAAGGAAAAACTCTTCAGAATTTAACGCTTTATCCAAAAATTGTATTTTATTTCATTCTGTTTAGTGGCGAACTATTTTTTTTTTTCGAAAACAATACAACAGATTACCCACAACTCCGCCACTGGTTGAAATAGAAACCTAATTTTCTCTTGTTTTATGATCCTTCGTCTACACACTATGTGTGCAAAATTTAGTTTAAATTACTTTGAAAACTTAAAAATGAAACAATAAAAAAAATTTTTATTCAAATTTTAACACCTTGTATCTTTTTTATTAAGAGTTTCCGCATACAAGTTCATAGAGAACGTTTTCCTTAAAATTACGTTTTCTATCACCTGTTTCATTAAAGACACTTATAACGGGGACACCCTGTATATTTGTGTCAAATAGATATAGGCATATACAGGATGTCCCTTTTTCGTAACTTTTCGAGTGTGTTGAAGTTATTATTAAAGGTAGAGCCTTGGGGTTTTCACTCTGATGCCCTATTTTTTAATCAAATGAAAGATTATGGTGTCAAATGTGTTATGACTAGTTCAGCCTTTAAAATACAAAGTGATTTTAAAAATCCTTACTTTTAATACTTTAATACTTTTAATTAATATATAGGGTATTCTATTTAAAATAAAACTTTGGTTAGTTTAAAAACAACTGACTACGTCACTGAAATTAACGTAAATATCTATAGCAAGATCAGCTTTTACCTTGTTGATATACAGAATGGACCATAAGTAATGGTACATAGAGCAATGGTGGATTTTTTGAATAAAAATAATGTGATTTAGTTACATGTACCTTATACCAGAAGTTGATATTAACAGAGATACAGGGTGTCAAAGTTGAAAAAAAAATTTCGATTTTTTCGTATAATTACGGAATGAATTGTAATATAGGCACGAAATTTGGCACAAGGGAGTTTCTTAAGTCGAGAAACTCTAATTTGCTAACACATTACCAATAGCTGATAGGGGGCGAAACCTGCGCTATCCTGCATAATTCTAAATACCATCGTAACTTTTTTGTGCATCCACGTATATTAATTTTAAATAGGTTGTTTGATTTCCCCATACTTTTTTACGTAAAAAAGGCGTACTTTCTAAAAATTGATACGAGGAACCTTTTCCAAGATATTTGCCTTTAAAGCTTGACGTGCCTTGGTTATAGATTACCAAGATATTAAATTTTCGAAGTAGGCTTGAAAAAAAGTAATCATAAGACAGCTTTAAAACTAATTTATGTCAAATATTACTTTGCTGATAATATTATTACCTAAATTTTGAAAATCTTAATAAAGAAAATCCAAAAAATGAAGACGTAATTAATTTTCTAACATAGATATGTCAGATATGTTCTCCTGAGTCTGCACAAGAAAATGTTAATAGTCGGGTTAGTCAAAGCAGATATTTGAAGATGAATTTCAATTAAAGACAGCCAGATTTTTAATTGTTTACAATCCCTTTACATGAAAAAGGTCATTTCTCACATACTTATTTTTGAAAACAAATTTTGTTTTGGTATTTTATTTAAATTTGTCTCAGAAATTTAAAAAGCATGTCTAATAATAATGTCAGTAGAGTAACTAACTATTTTAGAGCCAGTTTTATTACTTTTACTTTGAAACCTACTGCGAAAAATTCACATTTACATAACTTGAAACAAGCGTACGGCAAACTTTGAAGGTTAATTTCTTGAAAACGGTTGCTTGTATCAACATTTAGAAAGTATACCTTCTCTTCGTAAAAAATGTGAGGAAATAACAATATCTATTTAAAATAAATGTATATGAAAGCTCAAAAAAGTTATGATGCTTAAGAATAATACAAAGTAGCGCAGGTGGTGCCCCCTATGAGTTACTGACAATCTGTTAACAAATAAGAATTGTTTGACCAAAGAAACCGCCCTATGCCAAATTTCTTAGTCTATAGTGAAATGTGTTAATCAGTTATGCGAAAAAATCACTATTTTTTTTTTCAACTTTGACACCCTCGTATCTCTGTTAATATCAACTTTTGGTATAAGGTAAATGTGGTTAAATCACGTTATTTTTATAGCGGAAAATCTACTCTTGCTCTGTGTACCATTACTTATGGTCCACCATTGTATATGAGTATAACGGAAATGCGAATTATATAAAATATTTCGCATTTCCGTTATACTCTTATATGTCAACAAGGTAAAAGCTGATCTTGCTATTAGCGATTCAAATTAAAAGTTCGCGCCAACTATCAGCTGATCGCAAGTAGGTCGCGTGCTTATAACCTATCTTTACGTATGTAAAGATTAGACATCTCCTATGAATATTTTCTTATTTTGCCAAGCAGTTTTTATAATTTTCATGTAATTATATGTATATTAAGAGGACAATAACTAAGGTAATTAAAACAAGCCGACTGTTTATACACATTATAATGGATTCGGGGAAAAAGCTTTTATGTTTTGGAATAGGGGCGTAGATAGATTGCAGTGCATAAGCGTCTTAATCTTGTTTTTACAAGCTCAACTTCTGTATGGAATAATTGTTAAAAGGTAAATTTATCATTATAGCCTCAATCTTCAGGAATATTATTTTAATTTACTAGAAGAGCTTTAACGTTCTAAAAGTTGAAATGTGACGAATCAGTTAAAAGATAATGTAAAATTTCCTGAAGCTCTAAGTTATTTGAAAAGAACTAACTAATTTCTTAGAAGGCGTAGTAATAGTTAACACTAGTTAATTTTGTTGTTCAGTTAAAGATTGCAAATATTTTTAAGGGAAAGGCTTCTGAATGGAAGTCATGTTTATTATTGGTGTGTAAGAGAAGAAAATGGCGAAAATTTAAAATAAACTAATAAGGGTTTGAATTGCACATTACTATCGACTAAAATTCCTTCACGATAGCATCCACCTATTCTTAACTACTGAATTAAATTACTACTTTCAAAAATTGTTTATCAGATGCTTTAACCCCCTATATCTTACTGATAAAAGTAATAATTCACAACTAATAAACTGTACTTAACAATAAATGCCACAATAAATATTAAAAAGTCCACAATATTTTGACAAGTGATTGATATGACTGGACCAGGGTTCGTTTTTTAGCACCGTAATCACCCAAGAAGGATTCATTTCAGTGATAAATTTTAAAATTTGGTTACCCTTACCATTTTGATTCAGCAGCATAGACATGTTGCTGTTTAAACTAGAATTCAAGTACATTCTGGAATACTTCTAATGTTTGGAAATTATTTAAAACATTAGTCACATAGTTATGGTATCGTAAATATCCTTCTTGAGGAGAAATGGAATAGTTGGCTGTAAAACTATATTTAAAATTGATAACATTTAGTAAAATATAT
Organism: Dastarcus helophoroides; assembly: GCA_028583605.1. Taxonomy (NCBI): domain Eukaryota; kingdom Metazoa; phylum Arthropoda; class Insecta; order Coleoptera; family Bothrideridae; genus Dastarcus; species Dastarcus helophoroides. Next base: position 1,177,207 of record CM053332.1, on the reverse strand, counting down.
CATTAATTGTCTCAACAATAGAAATGTTACGGAAGAGAAATAATAGCACTGTATATGAAATATCATGTTTTTTAGTTTCATGAACAAAGAATGTTAGCAAGAGCCTTCTAAATATTTTCTCTTGTACTATTTTTGTGTAATGCAGGCATAAACAATGCCAAAAATCATTGACTTTGCTATTTATTTGATTTGAAGTAAATTCCATATTCTGCAATAATGAATAACCTAAATTTAAAAAGTCTATAAATATAAGTAGGTATAAACAAATGTCAACTACTTTAGGTACTTAGATACAAACTAATCAAACCATTCACTTCTGATTCTAACATCAACTAACCGAAAATTGAACGCTCGTTATGGCTACTTTCACAAAGCAAACGCTATATCAAAATGTAAACAAACCTGTGACCTACACGCAGTAGTTATAATTGTCATCCACCAGAGGGGGGTGATTCCTTAGCTGGAAATGCCAATAGATATTTACGTTAATTTCAATGACGTAGTCAGTTATTTTCAAATTAACCAACGTTTTATTTTTTAAATAGAATACCCTATATATTAATTTTTATACTGATTAAACATAATTTGGACTTTTTAAAATTATATAGTTATGAGAATTTCTTTTGAAAAACATGCTTAAAATTAGATATTTTTATAATTTACTTTATTTATAGCAGTAGGTTGTGACTAAATTTATTAGAAATAAATACAAAATTAAAATTCATTCAAGGAATTAAACTTTCCAAGTGTTTAGTTTTCATATTGTCAATTGTGTATTAAAACTTAACCGTATTGAATTTTCAATTTATCGTAAAAAACAAAACTTTAGGCCAATAGAAACAAAGTAAAATTAAAAAAAACTAGTGTTAAAATTACAGAGAATTTTTGAAATGCAATATTGATACATTTTTGGTATTTTTCCGACTGCATTTGCCAGACTTATTGGTCTATTCAGAATTCCTTTACGAAGTTTCAGCTACAAGCAGAGAAAAGTAATAAATAAGTTGTAGTATGCAAAATCATCAAATTTCTCATACCACTGAAAAATTGAATAAGATTTAAAGCTTAAAGAATTTTAAAAATAAAATTTAAATACCAATAAATTTTAATAGTACAATTAAAATTATAGAAAAATATTAAAAACCTTTTGAAGGATTTACATTTTAGAATAGTTATGAATTTTGCATTTATTTCTAATAAATTGGTCATGGTCCACTGTTAAAAATATTATAAAAATTATAAAAATATAGAATTTTTAACTTATTTTTTAAAATAAACAAATATATATTTTTAAAAAAGCTCGAAATATGCCTAATCAACAATAAAATAATATATAGGGTATTCCATTTAAAAAATATATCTTTGGTTAATATCTCCGAAACTTGACTTCCACCAAAAAACTGACTACGTTACTGAGCTTGGCGTAAAAAACTCTAGCAAGATTCAAATTTTACCTTTTTGATACGTAAAAGTATAATGGAAATACGGATCATGTCTGAAAAGTGAATATATTCAAAATCAGCCTGCAGCTTAAAAACTAAGGCAAATTAAGGTATAACAAATTTGAGACTGAAATCTTTTACTTGATCAAAAACTAAGGCACTAAAATAAAAACCCCAATACTCTATCTTCAATAATAACTGCAATACCCCCGAAAAGTGCCGAAAATGGGACACCCTGTACATGATAATTTTACCATGAAGGATATTTACAGAGATCGAGAAAAATTTATAAAGTATTTACCACCCAATAACCTGTCTAAAGATTTCAATCCTCCTTAGGTTTTCTTCGATCAGTCAACCATAACACAATACCATTTTACGAGTTTCGACTGCAACTTTATAAAATCTCTATGTGTTCGAATAACAGCCTGCACATAACATATTTACAAAGAGATTTTGAAGTTTGCCTTTGTGATGTTTACCTCATATGTAGACTGAAATTATCGAGCACTTAGCCTTTGCAATTTTCATGCACTTTCAAGTTTACTGCTAGAGCAAAGTTGCGTGTGCTTCAGAGCTGCATATATGACCCAGGCGTTATTAATATTCCATGTTGTACGACTGGTATATCAGGAGCTTTCATCTAAGGCAGGTCGAGAGTTCATTTCTAAAGCTCGACACATTCTGGTTTAATTAAATGCTTATCTAGGGATAGGTATAAGAGATAATTCTCACCGTACAAGTATTAGAAGCATATTTTTTCCTCTTTTTTATTTATAAGTTTGGCCACCCCAATTATAATGAACTCGATAACGAAGGCTTCCACGACCAGAGTCAGTACAGGATATACTTCTTCCGGGATTGGACCAGTGTCAAAGAACTACTAAAAGTGTTCGACGTTTCGCCCACCATTCGTAGGGTGATTTCTTCAGAAACAAAGAAACAATAAATGAAAAATAAAATACAAGGAAATATACAAAAGTGAAAAATGAGAAAAGGCCAATTTCAAAATATCAGAAGCACGGTAACTCAGTATGTCCACCATACCAGAGGTGAAATTCTTCTGAACTGAAAATTTGGTACAAAAGCATAAGAAAGTTTAGACAGAAGAACACGGTAACTCAGTATGGCCATCATACCAGAGGCGAAACTCTTCTGAGAGGAAAGAAAAAAAAGGGAAACTTGATATATTATTCGTCCTGCGCGATCACTCCCGAAGATTTCCTGATGGTTGGTTTCCAGATGGAGGAAAGCATGTAACCGTCGTCTCTGTTGATGTTTTTGGAGAACTTTTGAATTTCAATTGCATCGCATATTTTCCTATTATAGTAATTGGGAAGTATTGCATATAATTGAAATATTATCAACAAGAATCTTATGTCCGCTCTCATGTTGATGTTCGCAATGGTTGACTGCGAAAATGAACCAGACTTAAGACATCTTTGGTGCTCGGATATTCCCGTCTTAAATGATCGCCCCGTTTCTCCGATGTACACTGAACCACAAGAACAAGGAATCCTGTACACACCATTAGAAAATGAAAGGAATGAAATTTTATCTTTGGGATATGGGAGGAGCTATTGAATTTTTGAGTATGATGAAAAAATTGGTTTAGTGTTGTGTTTTCTAAATAATTTTTCGATTTAATCTGTTACTCTGTGAACATAAGGAAAAGCCAACATTTTTTATTATGTTTTAATTTCGACCCTAAAAAATTAAAATAGATGTTAATGGTTTCATCGATATGTTAATTTTCTTGTCAAAATTTATGAGTAATATTAAAATTCGTGGCTTGAATTCGATATTTTTGAAAAAAATAAATAAAGAATAGTTTCCAGATGTACTAAAATTTATGAAATAATTTTGTTTTTGGATTTCATCTCGAGATTTGAGCTTTTCAGAAATTTCAATCAACAAGGAAATAAAGCAGTATTCCAATAAAAAAATTAAAAGAAGCAAGTGAATAATATTATTCCACCACTACATAATCTCTCTGTATTAGGATTATGTATCCAAAACAGAAAAAATATTAAAGCCATTTTACTACATCGTTTGTTATCTATATACATTTACTTGAGACTAGAGGCAGTAAAGCATAGAATATATTCCCTGTTTCTCTTAGCTATTTACTTTGGCTGCTGTTGATGACGACTTATAAATAAGACAGCTCAATACACCTAGAAATATTTCATCTAGAAATATCCCAAAGGAATTTTCTTCCTTCTAAAACCCACAGCGATCGATTAATAACAGTTGCACTTGTTTCCGCTGCATTGGAGCAGCCGTAAACTTTCACCTTGCTGGAACATTAACTTTCGAGACTTCGTTAGGACTCAGATAATATCGTTCGACCTTTCTTCCACTCATGGCAACAAAGTTTGCAACTTTTTAAACTAGATTAATTCCAGCAGGCACATTCAAACTCATGGGACACCCCTTGCTCAAATGACATCAGTATATGTATAAAAATGTGCTAAATCAGATTTTGCCCTAAAACGTATTTCCTGCCACTTTATTAACCGGTGTTCACTTCTCAAAACACAATTTTTTAGAGGTAGAGCTTTGCATATGATTTCAAAGTTGAAATGTCGCAGCACTTTTCTATCTAAAAATACTTGAAGATGCTCTTTTAAGATAGAGGGGCATAATGTATAAAAGAAAATATAGAAACGAGAACGTATTATGTAAGTAATTATAATTAGATATCGATATCGAAGTTGTCATTAGTTGCATAATCCCAATCACAGAGCAGAAAATATATGCATAATATAAAAAAGCAACGATTTTTAAGTTACAAGTCAAAAATTAGAAAGAATTAAGCTTAAATTTTATCAAAGAGTCAAATTTTCGGAAAAAAAGAATAAAATGTGGAAAAACCCAAAAAAGTAAAAATTAAAAAAAGTAGTCAGTTCTCTGGACTGTATAAACTTATAAACTATGATATAATAGTGTTTTTGTTTTAATTTTCAAATTGTAATATGAGAAATAAAAATTTCATAATTTTTAAATTAAAATTATTATTTCTAGTTTTTATAACTTTTATATTTGTATCCAATTTAGTCTCAGATCTTGTTTAAATTAAGTAACTGCATATTAAAAAAAAAGTGTCACACTATTTAAATTCTATATCTGCATAGCAAATTTCAAGATATTTAAAAAAAAATATATGTTTACAATGTAACTGATCTTTCATGATTATGTAAATACTTTAATTAGAATTATATCAATACTGCCAATAATGAGTTACTACATTGTTCGTTGGATGAGTTGCAAAATAAGTAGAATTTTAAAAACTCAAATACATTAAAACTATTTTACCTTCATGTACCTATCAACAGGATCTTCACAGGCAGCTTTTCACGCAACTTGTAGTGAATAAAAGAATAGTTCACTCATCAACATAAAGAGGGATACATTAAACTTCGATCATAAAAAAAAGAATGAAAAAATCTTCAAGCTGTTATTAATTTTCCTTGAAACTCAATGTAATTTTAGAATATCTCCTTCCCAACAATTGCCTTCTTGAAGTTTCTAATTCATTGGATTTTATTTGATTTCTCCATAATCGAGTTCTCGCTCACTAGAGTCTATCTAGATCGTTCTTTTCCAATTTCAAAGATAAAGCAATTTTATAACAGAAAAATAACTTTCAAAATTGAAAGATTAAAAATGTAAACAAAAACATTAATGAGTTAATAGTAGGTAAAAAATAATAAGTCACTAGCACGGGGACGAGTAGGACCGTAATAACGGTCGGAAAATCGAACCTACATAATAATTTAGGTTCGATTTTCTTGTCTTTATTGCCGTTGTCTCGCACGCCCATTTCGAGTTGAGGCCTGTCGCCCTACCAGAATTTTACCAGCCCTTTTTCTTTTCTAATATAAATAATGTTTGTTACAAAAAGATTAGAAATTACAATAATGAAATTAAAACACAATTTAAACAATTATTATGAACACATTTTTTCAATTTAAATTTAGTTTCGCATTGGTGGAGCAATCGACTAGTAGTTTCAAGAGCGTTTTTTGGTAACTATATACCGATATATGTAATTACATATATGTCAATAGCATTCGTTTTTTTCCTATCCTTAGTCGCTTAGCGCGCCAAAATAAAATCTCACTTGAAAAAAAAATTTAACTTAGATAAAATCTTTAAAAATTAGAATCAAAACAGTCGAACATTTCAAAGAAACGCATGTGAAAACCAACATTCAAAAATACTCAGACTTTTCAAACAAGATTTAAAGTCACAAAATACAAAATTTTAAGAAAAATTCCGAATTTTGAAAAATGTCGAAATCTTTAAAAACTCCCAAATTTAGGAAACCAAAAAAGCGGCTATTTTGTTAACTGGTAGATAGGACGTTTCTAAGAAAAGTCAAAGTTTTGCAAAAGTTAAAATTTTTATCAAAGTGAAATCTTAAAATCAAAAGATCCAGAATTTATAGCTTTCAAAAAAAAAAAATACCTAGGATTTTTTAGGAGAGACTAGATTTGCAAAAAAGCCCAAATTTTGAGAAAAAACAACTTTTGGAAAATAGTTTATACATTTTAAAAAAAAGAAAAAATTGAAAATGGTTGAACTGTTAAAAAAAAAATTCAATAAAACCGAAAGTTGGATTTTCGAACTAAAAGAGAAATTTGAAAAATAAGTTAAAATTTTGGACTTAGGCGAATGGGTAGACAAAAAGTCAATATCTTCAAAGAACAAGAATATTCAAAAAGGTCGAATTTATAAAAAAAAACATTAAAATACCAAAATTTTCAAAATAAGTAAAATTTTTAAAAACGTCAATTTTTAGAACAAAAAATAAAAATTTTAAGAAGTCACAATTTCCAAAAGAAATACAATTTAAAAAGATAAAAAAAATTTCAAATGTGGCAAGAAAATTTAAATATTCAAAACTTGTTAAAATTTTTAAATAAGGTAAAATTTTGAAAAAAGGACAAAATTTTCAAAATACTAAAACGTTTAAAAAGTTTTAATTTTCAGAAAAATCGATTTTTTAAAGAGAAGCAATTAAAAAAAATGTATACATCAGGCAATGAATTTCCAACACACGTTTTAACTTATAACAATAAAGGGCTTGATTAAATTTGAAACATTTTTTATTAAAAAAAAATCAAATCTTTGAAGGGTTGATTTTTTCAAAAATTGTAGAAATGCCATTTTCAAAGAGGTCAACATTTTGAAAAGTCAAGATATTCAAGAAGGTCAAAATGATCAAAAAAATAGTCAAAATTTTTAGCAAATAAAAAGATATAATTTTCAAAAAAAAGGAGCATTTTCCGGGAAGTAGTATATAAATTTATAAAAAAGATTTAAAGTCAAGAAAACAAAAGCTTTGAAAAATTTAAAAACAAGTACAAAATTTGAAAATAGTTGAGATTTTGGAAGTCGACATCTTTAAAGGTCGAAACGTTTAAAGGCAAAATTTTCTATACAAGATAAAGTTTCTAGAAAAAATTGTCTTTTTTAAAATTTCATAAAAAATTTTGAAAATATTCAAAATTTACAGAAAGTTTAAAATTTTTAAGAAATTAAATTTAAACAAAAATAAAGTAAAAACTTAAAACTAGGAAATAAGATTGATTTTTCTTTTATTTTCAAATTAATTGTGGTAATAAAAATGAAAATTTCCTAATTTGTAAATTAAAATTATATCATCATAGTCGCTCTTGTTGTACAAAATCTCATAGTAATCACTGCTCTAACGCAAAGTGGTTCCACAATTAAACAAATAAAATAATAATCAACATTGAAGCGCTTTGCTTGCCTTGTTTAGAAGGCGGCTGACTGGAGGTTAGATTAGTTTGAGTTAATTTTTGCTTATAAACTGCTTCAGTCATGCACAGTATCAATTTTTTTTTCCAACATTTAACACAGTTTTATGATATTTGATACTTATTCATCTTTGTTTATATAAATTATTAAACTTTACGCAAATGTCAGTAGCCGGAAGTATCAACTATCAATAAGTTACAACGTTGTCGCTTCAAAACAGATAAATTGCCTTCTTTTCGATTGCGATATTTAATTCATTTAATGATTTTCCCAATCTGAAATTATTGTATTGTGTTTTTTTTTCTATATTTTTCTATTGTTTTTTTAGTTATTTGCCTCTACGTTATTTTAAAAATCGCAGATTGAAAAAATATTTTTGCTTTTTCTCAACTTACGTTAGTAATTATAACATAAATAAACGATAAAATACAAAATTAGGCAGGTTAATTTTATTTTTAAGGGGGACATATTTTCAGCTGACTTTCAATTAAATTAAATCAACCCTTGAGCTGTGGCGGAGACAACCCCCTCTAAAATCTTAAATTGGAAGGAGGGTTGAGCCTTTTTAAATATACCTCATACTTGACCTTTCTTTTCTGTACTTTTCGAAAAATCAGGGAAAACCCCTATACAAACCACAGGAGCGAAAAACAGGAATTATTTCGACATTATTTAAATGAATTGGTTAAAATGGATGAAATTAAAGTCAAATAATCTTTTGAAGTTTGCTTATGCTTTTTGCTATGAAAGAGTAAGGCATTCTTTAGTTTGATGTTAAATTTTTTATATTTACCTTCATTCTAAATTCAGTTTTACGAGTTTAATTTGTGGCTTTTTTATATTGTTTGCAAAAATGGTGTACACACTTTAACAAAGAACAGAGATTATTTTCATTTATGAAGAATCTGGAAGATGTACTATAAGAACGGCAGCAATTTTCAATGAGGGAACCCCCCATACTAATTTAAATGACAAGTATCTCTTGGAATTAGTTGCAAAATTTAGTGAAACCGGTTCCGTTTCCAACAAAAAAGAATAAATAGACGTGTTTTAAATGAAGCAGCTCAAATAGAAGTTTTAGGGACCTTCACTGCGGACTCGAACACCTCATTTTGTACTGTAGCTTGCGAAGTAGGAATGTCACAAAAAACAGTAAAGAGAGCGCTAGAATTAAATAAATTCCATCCATATAAAATGCAAATTCTTCAACAACTTTTTGATGACGATTTTGACAGAAGAATTTAATTTTGCGAAACAATGACAGATTTCATAAACCAACCGGACCAACCAAATTACTTTGAAGAACATTAGCTTCAGTGATGAGTGTACGTTTTTTCTTAATGGGCCTGTTAACAAATAGAATTGTCGATACTGGAGCGATGGAAATCCCCGACTTTTTAGGGAAGATAATTCACAGTATCCAGAAAAAATTAGCGTATGGCTGTTATACTTGGAAATGTACAACTGCATTTCCAAGTATACCAGCCTATACGCTATTTTTTTCTGGATCCTGTGAATTATTTGTTGGACCTATATTCGTTGAGGGAAACCTAACTGGTGAGCGCTATTAAATCCGATTTGGAACAGAACTTATTTCAATATTGATAAATATTGCAACTCCTATAACAATTTTTAATCATCAGTTACGAAATAGTTTCCACTAAGAAAATTCAAATTTACATTTTTCTGGGACTATCCCAACTCATCCTCTTTTAATCAACTTACAATTCATATTCTTGCCACCAGTCAGTATAGCTAGAATAGCTTAGCCTTAGATGGTTAGGACGGGATATTTTGCTGTGTATGTCTGATATATCGCAGATTTAAACAGGTTTTAAAATACAATATTCAAATTTTTGTTTAAGAATTCACAATTTCCAGCAATAAACATAAGAAGAAATTTAGATTAAAAAAAAAACCAGAATTATCAAAAAGATTTAAATATTAAGAACTTGTCGAAATATTCGGTCAAAATTAATTTTGGGAAAAATGCAAAATCTTGAAAAACCAAAACTGTTTATAATTTATAACTTTTTAGAAAAATAGAATTCTTTAAAAAAAGTCGTAATTTTGAATAAATGTATACATCGGAGAATGTCGTTTTACATTATGAAAATGAATTCGGTTTTGGTTTAAAATACTATGGAAAACTAAAACTTTCAGTTGAAAAAAACTTACTTTTCTGCCAATAATCTCTTCATATTTGATTTATTTATAGACAAATAGCTAAGATTATCTAGCTCCTAAATTATCAAATTTGGTTCTGGCATTTATGACTGTAGTAACTAATTTATTTTACCTATTTCGATTGGATTCGATTCTATTATTATTAGAGATGGGATTTTAGACACAATGAAATAAGGTAAAAAGGTGAGCAGAGTGTTAAATTAGGCAAAAGGGAACAGTTTAAAAAGGTATTAATAAGAAAAAATACTTTTAAAAAGGCATTAAAAGGCCAAAACAAAAATTATCAAGAAAAGGGTTTATTGACAATTTTAAATATTTCTTATTTTCCAACTACAAATTAAATATCACTCAATATTTTCCATTATAAAATTTGTGAATCTTCACGGCAATAAATATTTGTAATTTAAGAAGTTTTCGTCTATATTAACAATGTTCAAATAACATAATTCCATAACGAGCTAGTCCTTTCACCATTACCGTGAATCTAGTCGAAGTGTTTAATATCTTTAAAAGATATTAAATGTTAAATAAATTGAAACAAACATAAATTGAAACAAACATCTTTAAAAGATGTATTATCATAATATGGATATTTTAAAAGAACATATGTTTTTGTTAATATGACCTTTTTTCGGGAGTGAAAAATAGTGCAGCTATTATTTTTACGATAAGAAGCACAAACAATATACTTTTCTCATAACATGTTTTTAAACAGTTTTAAAAAATTATCTCGAATTTACTAGAATTTACGATCGAATTTTTTAAAAGGTATTTACCTGATAGATTTGTTCTTTTTTTTTTATTAGAAGCCAATATAACGATGCGTAGCATGAGATTTTCAACGCCTTAAAATTAATCAATTTTTGTAAACTTCGTGTTAAGTTAGAGCATATTGTCTTTCTGGAAGCAATTTTCACACACAAGTGCACTTTATATAAGTGCGTTTCAATGAAAACTATGCCATCCAAAATAACTTTTTATATCATAATTTATAAGAAAAAAGCAAAAATATGTCAATAAGCATATTCAAGGGGACATATTTCGTCAGATTTATACTAAGTGTAACTGCCATCCCTGCACCCCTAGACAAACCCTGCACCAATTTTTTTTAATAGGACGCTATTTTCTTAGAGTTTTGGTTTTCTTTTGGCTGGTAAATTTCAAAAATGTATAATACATCGGGTTTGGAGTGAATATTTGCGGCAGCTTTTTAACTTCATATGAAGATGATTAGTTGAAGGAATGAAATATCGCACTTAGTTTCAGTTACTTTATTATCATCTAATAACTAAAAAGAAAAAAATTATTGGTGACCAACCTGACTTCCGTTCACCTACATGCAAATATATAATCTAACTTCAAAAGCACCCCTAACATTACTTATGGTAACATATATGGAGTCAATTATCGACATATGTATGCCTAAATTCTTAAGAATTTTAAATGAATGTAGGTACTCGGAACAACTTATAGAAAAAGATAAATAGGCACAAAGGTTGTTGAAGTATTTGAATCTACCCGTATTTAAATGGTTAAATGAAGGAAAGGCAATTTATGCACTTAATGCAGCAATTTTAAAGAGGAGAATGGATATGAATAATCCTTTAAAATAAATCAGATGTTGATATTTCTTTTTCTAATACAAAACCAAAAAGCAAATAAGTAATTTGTCTTTGATTATCATATTTAATCACCGTACTTATCATATTAAAATTTCAAAATTATGTGTCTTAATGGCCGAAAGTTTATATTTCATTAGGCGATTTGGGAATGAGGAAGTGAACTCTTAATTTGACGCTTATAAACATCTGGGCTTTCCTTCTGGCTGTTATTAACATAAGCACAAAGCGCAGTCCTTTCTAGTCTTGCTTATGCAAAATATCCCCTCTAGGATAGGATGAAATCGTCAGGGCTTTTCCTTCAACGACATACTGCTTTGTTTCCCAGGCACGTCTATTTCTGGGTCGAAAGGTTAGCAATATTCCCTCCAAACATATGCAGTGTACATAATCATTCTAATAGATCGTTTTGCCTTTATCGCAAGTTAAATCGAATTTGGTTCAAAACGTTTACTTTTCAATTTGACGCTTTATCCCATTTTTATCATACAACATTTTGAAAATTATAACGGTTTGCTAGCGAAAAGCCCATCACTTATTAAATGATAGATGTAAGACATTTAATACTTAGCTTAGGTAAATAAGATTAAAAACGCGAGCCAAATAAAATTTCTTATTTTTTCCTATTATTTTAAAAGTTTAATCACCTTCAAGTTATGAGCAGACACCTTATATTTAGATCACAGAAACTTTTGCGACAGTTATAAATAATAAGGTAATATAAAGTTTTTCTATTAACAATTCATGGAATGATTGTATTATTTTTTTAAACTCCGTTTCAATAAAAGGGCAAAGTAGTTCTATAAATAACTTAGGTAAAATCAACTTTTAGTAAAATGTCTGTCGACAATTTTAGATTAGTTTTAAAAATCCCCTATTTTTTTTTCAAAAAAGTTTCAAGTTTAAAATCTGTCAATACTGTTAACTAAAGTGAAGGAAAATTCAGAGTTTTAATTTTCAACGCAAAATTTTCGGGTAAAAATTTCTGGGTTTGCGAGACAAAAAGAAATGAATTTAGGAAATTCTATAACCATTCTGCTAGAAATTTTAGGTTCGAAATGTTTCATTTAAAGTTTAAATTTTCCGTTGAACTTCCAAATCTGGAAATTAAAATTTAAGGATATTCTAGTTATACTGAATTAAAAATCTATAGTTTAAATTTAAACATAGACTTTTAAAAAAGAGACCCAAATTTCGAAAAAATGCTTAGAAAATGTGTTAATACGAGGGTAAATCAAATATGAACAGGGATTGGTTTTTAAAAATTTATTGGTACTAAACACATATCACTAAAGCGCTGAACTAAACATTGTGGCTTGTGATTAAGCCCGAAGAAGGTTTCACCCCTTTACCACATCGGCAATTAAATAAATAATTACGCGATACGTATTTCGCCAGCAGAACTGACATTTTCAAGTATACTAATCTAAAAAGATTAGCAAAAGATGCGTTATCTGCATTGATATTCAAATCGATACTGGCAGTCTTTTGTTTTCTTTCCTATTTCTAATTGTTTACCACATCTGATGCATGCAATTTTTACCTGACACAAATAGCCTTCAATAAACTGGAGGCCGCCAATGGTCCTTTATCTCCGTTAAGGATAACTGGCCTCTGATTGATGTAAATTGTTTCGTATGCATCAAGATCTCTGTTATTTGGGAACGATCTTAACAATTTTAAATTTTCGATGTTAGTTTTGTGTCCTGTACTTATCATATGTAGGGCGACACTTGATTTTTACAATAGAGAAGAAAACTCAACTGTCGCTCTACATATAATAAGTACAGGACACAAAATTAACATCGAAAATTTGAAATTGTTAATGTCGGTCGCAAATAACAGAGAACTTGATGCATCAGAGGCCAGTTACCCTTAACGGAGATAAAGGACCATTGTCGGCCTCCAGTTTATTGAAGGCTACTTGTGGCAGGTCAAAATTGCATGCACTAGATGCGTTAAATAATTAGAAATAGGAAAGAAAGCAAAAGACCGCCAGTATCGATTCGAGTCTCAATGCAGATGACGTGGATGCATCATTTGCTAATCTTATTAGATGAGTACACTTAAAAATGCCAGTTCTGCTGGCGAAATACGTATCGCGTAATTATTTATTTAGTTGCCGATGTGGTAAAAGGGTGAAACCTTCTTTGGATTCAAGATACATATATGAAAATTATTGACTACTTTTCTACATAGTCGCCTGATTTCGTTACGCATTCTTTCCAACCGATTGAGAGTATTTTAATGCCATTATCATAAAAAGAAGGGAGGCGTGTTTGCAGCCAATTGCGCACAAATATCTCAACAGCAGCATCATCATGGAATCGCTCACCTCCTAAGAGCTTCGTTTAGTGACTCAAACATATGATGATCGCATGGTGGTAAGTCGGGACTACAAGAAGGGTGTTCTAATATTGCCCAATGCATTTACTCTAATTTTTGATGTGTCGGATTGGCTAAATGGGGGCGGGCATGGTCGTGAAAGCAAAATCACATTTCTAACCGAAAATTCAGTAGTAGGCAAGCATTAACCGTACGAAGTTCATGCAGAAAATCGATGTGCACAACTCCGTTAAAATCCCAAAACTCTGTCGGAAGAACCTTTCCAGGTGGGAGGCGAGTTTTTGCCTTGACGGATGCACCTTCCCCATTTCTTTTTTACTCCATGCTTGCTTGTTTCAAATTCAGGGGTGTAATGGTGAACCTAAGTCTAACCACACGTAACGATACGTTGCAAAAAACCATCACCTTCACGATAAAAACGTCCTAAGATGGCGCTGACAAATCTCCAGACGTTGTTGTTTCTGTTCTTCAGTCAAATGACGATTACCTACCTGGCAGAAATTTTTCGAAACCCCAGCTCATCTGTAATGATGGATTAAGCACTCCCAAAGCTTATCCCTATCTGAGCTGCAATTTCACCAACAGTTAAACGGCGATCACCTTCCAAAAGACGTTGAACAGCGTTAACCTTGCTGCAGTCACACTGGTCCGAGGACAACCCGCATGGGGTTCAGTTTCAACTTGAGTTCGTTCTTCCAAAAAGTGTTTTGTGCCATTCATATATACATTGAGTGTAAAAAGTATTCGTACACCTAGCCATTTAATTTAAGAAATTTAATAATGATGCTCTGCGCAACCTGCAGATGCACCTCTTGCTCACTCATTGCATTTACAATTGACGAACGGCGGAACGGAATTCGCTTAAGCGCAGGAAGTCACGAGATATCCCCACTTAACATGTCTAACAGTACGCGGTCCCGACACCCTCATGGCGACATGACAGAAATTCCGTTTCGTATTTAATTTAGCCTCGTATTATTTCCAGAAAAAGTTAAAGTTTCTAATTTAAATTCGATTCGAATAAATTTTAAGGTAAATGAAAAATTTGAACCACCAAGATAAAATGTCTAAAAAACCAGGATTGCCATTTTTAGATGAAAACTTTTAAGAAAAAGTTTTTTTCAGTTTGGAAATGTTAATCTTTATCCTTGGATTTAATGGTATAAAGGATCACGGATCACTCTTTTGGAAGAAGAGTAAATTTATAATAACAATAAATGTTGAGAAAAATCTTTAAATTTATAAGAATAGTCTTAAATATCCGGGATTAATAATTTTGTTTAAAATAATATTAATTTTGGTAAAATTCCGTTCATTTTACTTTCAACCAAAAGCTCTCAAACTTTTACATTCCACAAGACAAGCTGCGCTATCTGTGCTATTTTTTATTTATGTACTTATATTGAAATATTGTGCAGATTTTTAAGCCGAAAAATGAATGAATTGTCCCACACTACTGAAGGATCTGTAAATAAATCCAAAACGTTGGCTATTTTTATTGCTTTGTTTACCTTTGATCTTTCGGTATGCTTTGCTATTAACAGGCTCGCTCAAAGTGTTTTGTAGATTAGTATTAAAATCGATATGGAAATCCCGAATTCCTACTAAAATATAATAATTTCTCTGAGAAAACATAATGTTTAAATACACATTTTT
This sequence comes from Dastarcus helophoroides, assembly GCA_028583605.1. Taxonomy (NCBI): domain Eukaryota; kingdom Metazoa; phylum Arthropoda; class Insecta; order Coleoptera; family Bothrideridae; genus Dastarcus; species Dastarcus helophoroides. Next base: position 1,162,167 of record CM053332.1, on the reverse strand, counting down.
TTATACAGGTTGAACCAAATTTAATTTCCACTAGAGGGATGTCGTAAACCATTAGAGATACAAGGAAGCTTAAACGGGAAAAATAGTGCAGAATTAAAGCCTAATATTATTTCGCTAAGAAGACAGTTAAATATCAATTCGTCTTGATTTTATTTAGAAAAAACTGAAAATTGCCATTTTTAAAAATGAGCTCTAACTTGTTTATTTAAAAGCCGACTGAAAAAATTCAAAAATTCTAATTAGTTGCTTTTTAAAGCCTTTTCATTGGTGAACATTATTTTTTTCTAAATTTAACTGTTTCCGAGAAAATTATGCCAACTTTATTATTTATTGGATTCTAACATTTTCGCAGTTGGCATATTTTTCTGATTAATTTGATGTATGTCATGTCAAATATGGCAAAGTGGGTTAAATGAACTAATTTTTTAGTTTTAAACAAAAAATTATGAACGAATTAGGCGAAGCAAGTGCCATAACTTTCAATAATAAAAAATACAGGTCCCAAAAAGGCATTATTTATTATTAAAAAACCGAAAATATTATAACAAACCATTCAAATTACGTACTTCTCAGAACATTGTAAGGGCTTTATTATAGACGACTATCGTATAACTCTTTTGCAAATGTGCGTTTCAGACTTCTCTAGAAGTTAAATACTTTTACGCGGATAATGTGCATAAATATGAGAATCATTTCTTATGTTAAATTGTTAGATATTTCACGTTACACGAATGAGTGTCCAATGTTAAAAAAGAATTTTTGAAAAAATTGCCGACAAAATTCTTAAAACATCTACAGGTTTTCATAGAATTACGTCATTTAACGCGGTGCATGCACGTTAAGGTTATATTAACAACTGTGTAAATATTGCACAATTTGTTACAATATTATTAGTTATTTATTGATTATTGTTACTTATTTAGGTACTATATTTTTATTATTAATAGTTATGGCACTTGCATCGGCTAGTATAATTTTTTTGTTTAAAAATAAAAAATTAGTTCATTTAATCCATTTTACCAGATTTGAAGTGTGGCATGTCATATTTCAAATTAATCACAAAAATACAGTGCGGACCATAAGGGTGTCAAATTTGAAGAAAAAATTTCGATATTTTCGTATAATTATGGAATGAATGGTAATATAGGCACCAAATTTGGCACAAGGGGGTTTCTTAAGTCGACAAACTCTAATTTGCTAACATATTACCTTCTGCTGATATGGGGCGCTACCTGCGCTATCCTGCATAATTCTAAATCATCATAAGTTTTTTATGCACCCACGTGTATTAATTTTAAAGGGGTTATTTTGTTTCCTTATATTTTTTACGTAAATAAAGTGTACTTTCTAAAGGTTGATACGATATTTGCCTTTAAGGCTTGATAGATATTAAATTTTCGAAGAAGGCTGGAAAAAAAGTAATCATAAGACAGCTTTGAAACTAATTTATGTCAAATATAACTTGGCTGATAATATTATTACCTAAATCTTGAAAATCCCAATAATTTAAATCCAAAAAATTAAGACGTAATTTATTTTCTAACATAGAGATGTGAGATATGATCTCTGAGTCCGCACAAGAGAATTTTAATAGTCTGGGTGGTCAAAGCAGATATTTGAAAATGAATTTCATTAAAAGACAGCCGGATTTTTGATTGTTTACAATCCCTTTACATGGAAAGGTCATTTCCCACATAATTATTTTTGAAAATAAAATTTGTTTTAGTATTTTATTTAAATTTGCTTTGGAAATTTAAAAAATATGTGTGATAATAATGTCAGTAGAGTAATATTTGGTATAAACTATTTTAGAGTCAGTTTTATTACTTTTATTTTGAAACCTACTGGGAAAAATTTACATTTACATAACTTAAAATAAACGTACGGCAAATTTTGAAGGCAATTATCATGAAAACGGTTGCTTGTATCAACATTTAGAAAGTTTACCTTTTTTACGTAAAAAACGTAGGTAAATAAAAGTAGCTATTTAAAATAAGTGTACATGAAGGCCCAAAAACTTATGATGCTTTAGAATAATACAAGCTAGCGCAGGTGGCGCCCCCCTATGAGTTACTGACAATCTGTTAGTAAATTAGAATTTCTTGACCAAAGAAACCTCCCGATGTCAAATTTTCTGTCTATAGTAAAATTTGTTTATCAGTTATGCGAAAAAATCACAATTTTTTTTCAACTTTGACACCCTGTATCTCTGTTAATATCAACTTTTGGTATAGGGTAAATGTGGCTTAATTACGTTATTTTTATACAAAAAATCTACTCTTGCTCTATGTACCATTACTTTGGTCCACCCGGTACATCAAACCCGAAAATAATAAAATTCATTATGGCGTCTACTGTATAAGAAAAGACAAAGTTGACATAATTTTCTCGGAAACGATTAAATTTAGAAAAACATTAATTTGCATTGATAAAAAGGCCCCAAAACACAATTACTTACAGTTTTTGCCGTCCTGCAAAAACACGTATTTTTTATAAAATACTTTTTTTCTCAATAACTATTTCAATATTGAAGAGACCTGCAGCTTTCCAATAATCTATAACTCACTATTTAGTAACCCTATTAAAACCTTAATTTTATCTGTATAAACCTAGGAAATCAGAAGAGGAGGGGTTAGTTTTTGCAACTTTTGAGTTGTCTTTATTACAACTTAACAAAAAATTATGAAGAAAATATATTAGAATCCTCAGAAATATTCCTTCAAATAATGCCTTACACGATATATTATTTGGAAACTGGTACTTTCTTTGTACTAAGCTAACCCTCCATATTAATCTAAAATATATCTTAGTCGAATCGAATAGTTCTTGAATCATGCTGCAACAGGCAATTTCAAGGAGTATCGGCTCCAATACATCTATCGGACCTAATGTAAAAGTTTAGCTACTTTGCTCATTAACATTTCTAGACTTCGAAAATCGTAATATAATTTTACCTGTTTTCATATCAGAATTAGAATTAATGTTGCTAAAAGTTTACCTTCAAGACCGGCGAATGCGTCTGGATCCACATAAGCAATGCTGTTACCATCCAGTTCCAAAGAATTTAGAAGTGTCAGATGTGAGAAAACCCTAGCTGGTACTTCTTTTAATTTATTGTGCGCTAATCCTAGGGAATCCAAATTCTTTAAACCTGAAAACAAAAAAGATACCTTGTTGAATACTGATGTATCATATATTGTACAGAAACCGCTACAGAAAGGAGTGGGTCCTAACTAATTGACTTTAGTTCTACTATAAGTTACAATTGTATTATAACATAATGACCACGGTATACATTATGTATTTGTGACATAATTTTAAAAGACTGTAGAGAAAAATGGGTATGATATGACTAAATACCAGATTAAAAAATTTTAAATGAATGTTTAGGCTAAAAATGATATTTTGAAATTTCTTGTCTTACCAATAATTTCTGTTGAAGATTATTTTAATACTCATTGCCTGAACATGCAGTATATACAGCGTGTCGACCTAGTGCGGAATAGTAAGATATCTCATTAGTGACTGCAGTTAGAATCAAATTTTAAAAAGCAACTCTCTCTTTAAACCCAAGCTTTACAAAATTAAAATATGGTGGAGTTTACAAGGTGTTGAATTTTCCCTGTGCAGGTACGAACCTAATTTTTTTTAAATGGACACCCATATTATTTATTGCCTCTCCTGTTTCCTCATAAATATAAAAGTTACTCATATTGTAAAAAAAAGTTTTATGAATTTCTAATATTTTTCGACTTATTTAGATGTTTGTGCAAAAATGTCAATTTTCTGCATGGTGTAAAAAATCTACTACCACTACGAAAAACATCATGAATACATAGTTTTTCAACAATTATTAACAATTTAGTGCCTAAATAAATGCCGTATTTAGGTTTTTTAAATATTATACAAGGCGGTCGGAAAATAATTTCGATTTATGAGAAGTTTGAGCACCCAAAACAGCGAATATTTTGTACAAAACTGGCAATTTAATAACCACCAAGAATTCCTGAGTTATAAGGCTTTGATTTCTTTATGGTGGAGTTTATCAAAAATCACGTTTATAAACTATAGAGAAACCCAAAGAGATATGGAAAATGTGTGAAAATTAAAATCAGAAACGATCTAAGTAACTTAGGCAATGTACAAAAATGTTTTCAGATTACTTCGCAATAGGATTAAAAAAATGCATAGAAGAAAAGAGAAGATATTTTGTATGTACTATTTTTTGGGATACATGTAACATTTATAATATAATACCTAAAAATGTATATCAAAAATTTCAAATACATATCACAAAAAGCTAGAGTATTCGTTTATTAGGTATTTAAATATTATAATAGGTGCATACATACATGCATTAATTTAAATTATTTCACTTGCTTCAACGTTTTGTCACTCCTTCATTGAAACAATTGCTTTGGTAAAATATTTATTTTATTATTTTCGATAATATTTTTTATCCTGAATTATTTATTATTTATCTGGGAAAACAATCTTCAATGTCTTTACATATTATAAGCCATTCATGTTATGAAAAATAGTATTCTTCTGCGGATAGTGTACTTTATAATTTACTTATTTTGATATTTTTGTTGAAAGTCAATTAAAATAAATTTTATAAAAATGATTTACCAAAAATTTTTATTTTATATTTGGCAATTAAGATAAGCAACACTTTAATAATATCTCTAGCTGAGCCTGCTTGTCGAAATTTTAGAGTTAATGAATTTTATCGTTTGATCAATACAAGTAACAATACCTCGATAACTAGTATTTTTTGGCATAGAGAGTATTTCATAAAAGTTGTAGATAAGAGGCCGATTCAATCACTAAAGAAAATAAGGGGTGTATTATTTAAGATAAGCGAGTTTAAGGCCATTCGAAGTTCTTTAAAAGCAAATTAATTTTTTGATCAAAATATATAATATTTTAAAAACCTAAATACAGGGCTTGTTTCAGTAGTTATTTGTAAATAATTTCTAAAAAAAATCATTTTTTCATGATATACGTCGTAGCCGTAATGAATTTTTGTACACTATACGGCAAATTGCCTTTTTTGCACAAACATCTGAATAACTGTAAAAATGATAGATATTCGAAAGCACTTTTTTTACAACACACCTTTTCTTTTTCATAAGAAAACAGAAAATCAATTAAAAAATACACTTTGTACAGGGAAAATAAACACCCCGTATCTTCGCCATATTTTAATTTTGTTAGAGTTTTGGAAAAGATGAGAAATTGCTACCTAAAAGATTTCCTTAATTTTGGTCACTGCTGAGATATCTTACTACTTCGCACTAGATGGATACCCTGTATAAAAACAACTTATACGTGGAGTACATCTTTGGTTTTATTAATTATGTTAAAACTCCTACATTATGAGTTTCATGTTAAAGATTTTCCCCTGTCAAACACAATTGACGTATTTCAGAAAGTCTTCGATAAGAACCTATATCGCCACTTATACCCCTAGGTAGTTTTTTAATAGCGACTACTTATTATCCTTGAAAAAAGGAAAATATGGATGTGTATTTCAAAAAATATTAGTGAGTAAAATTATACCTCATAAAATATTTTCCAATTGCGTTTATTTATGTTTACAATGATGTATGGAATTACCACCCTCGATAAGTTTTATCTTGTCGGAGCTGTTTGTTTCGCGATGGGCTTTTTAAATTGAATTTCCTTTATCTTGGCGAAATACTTTTTGTGTAAGAATGAAAGACCCTTATAGGTGGATCGATTACCTATATCTGGAAACTGGATTCGAAACCCTCATTCCTGAATACATTCGACTTTATTAGAAGTCTTCCTTATAAATGATTCCAGAGATAATATATGAAAAATTTTCCCTCGAAATATCGTGAAAGTTGAGAGGGATAAAAATGAGAATCTGACCTTGGTATTAAGGTTACGCTGTAGATGTAATGTATACCTTTTGAATATGTTCACATAGCTACGTCTACTTAACAATGATATATATTTGACAGTATCTAAAATTTTTATCACGTTCGTTAACATTTCGTGCCGTATCTAAAAAAGCTAATATTGGGTTATATTTTCTCCATCTTTTGTTGTTAGCTCACAACTTCATATCTTCAAGGCTTATAAATTTTTGACAGCATAGAGCCTGCTACTTTAGTAAATATGTATGAAATGAAATACAAATAAAAATACAAGAAATTGGATGTTAAGTCGTGAGGTACGGGAGAGTGTTTCTTCAATACTTTACTCAGAATTTAAAAAAGATACATTACGTTAAGCTCAGATCCTAGATTAATTAAAATTGTTATTATTAACGTATTAAGGAATCTTTGTGTAATTTAATAATATAACTATATTTAAAGAACAATATCGAGACTTGTAGGTTTTTCGGAAAAATTCTGTGGACTTTTACTTTAAATTTAAACACGTACAAACACTTTTTTCATTAAAATACTAGTTCAAACTGTCAATTTTTATTTTTTTTTTTCTCCTCTGGGGAGGGATTCTCTCTTGGACGTAATTCCAAGGTTGCGTTTAATTGTCGATTTCTGAAAATAATTATCCGGCCTGTTAGCGCCTCCGCCATATTAAACTGGCCAAGAGTACCACAATTTCGAAACGCTGTTATAATTCATAATTCAAAAACTATGGTTTCAGAACATCTAAGAAAAAAATTTCTTATGACCCTTTTTGATTTACAGCAGAGTCGGCTGATTTTCCCAGTAGCTTATTTAATCGTGAAATGTTCATATTAGTTTGTTATATTTCTTTTTCCATATACAGTGCATCACAAAAGTAATGGTTAATTTCTATAAAACCGCAAAAAACATTTTTCTGAAAAATGCTCAGTCACTTATATTTTTATTTTTAAACTACCATTTTAGCATGTAATTTCTAGCTCTTCGTTCCTTCAATCCCTAATGGCTTGCAAGCCCTTTATGAATTTAAGCAGCACCTGTTACGATACCTCGATGAATGAATCTTTTTCTATTAAATGCACCAAAAAAAAATGATGACGATGATGATGGTGATAGGTTGATAAATACCGGAGATATTTGCTAAAATTGGTTGTTTTTTTGAGCGGTCTTATAGTAATGAACATAACAATGAGAGGTTAAAACAATTTTACTTTGTTTTACACATTATGTTCTCTAATATTGCAAAGAACTTTGGTAAATTGAAAAACCAATCAATTTAAAAATCAATTTTTAATAAATAACAAAACGCTGCAAAGTCACAAATTAAATCATATGAACAAATTTTTGTCCATTAAGGACAAGATAATATCTTAATCCGTTCACTGGGGCTTGTTGAATACTGTGAGATAATAAAGCTGATTTCTGCATCATTTTCTCCAAAAATTCAGAAAAAATAGTCTAATGGGTTTAAATTTGGCGATCTTGCAGGCCAATCCAATAAATTATGTTTGAAGTGACTGCAAACACGTTGCAATTGCAAATGAAGAAAACGGTTTCATTACTTGTTTTTCAAAATTTCGCACCGTTACATAAATATCAAAATAAAAAAATCAAACATCTCTTTTTTTAAAAATTAAAATCCAAATCTTGTCCCCTGAAACAAAGAAAGATTAAAAAACCCAACAGAGGTTGCTCTAATGCGTTTCGATAGCCAAGCCATTATCTTCAGATAGATATCAGAAATCAGAACACATAGTTTCGATTTAAAAAAAACCGATTGTTTTTGATAAAACAAAAACAATAAAGATCATAAAATTTCCGTCACCCTGTATAATGAATGTAAAACCTGATTACGTTATTATACTCTCCATAATATTCCATGATTTCAGCCTAGATTTCATTTTTTAACTCCAAATAATAAAAAAGATACGAAGAATCAAAATAACCCTCTTTTCTGTCATTTTTTATAAAAAATTCACAGATTTCGCAATCCTTTCAACCAACGGAGACATTGGAAATGATAACACCAAATAGAAACATAATTAACGCTTTAATTAACATACAAGGTTATATAGGGTATTTACAAATTTCAAAGACAACGCTTGGCAGTTGATTCGGAATAATAAATAAATACGAATTACAAAAAAAAAATAATAAAAAATGTTTACTTTTCGAATTGCAGACTTTCAAAGTTGTTATAAAAAATAATTTAATTAATAATTTCATAACCTCTTTACCGATCATGTTGAAATATGAAACCTTTATTTATTTAGATTAAAGGCTAGAATCTTAGTGACGTCGACCCTTGTGTTATCCGACACCCCTTGAAATTCGCCACGACAATTATCTATGTATCTTCGAAGTAGTAAATAATAATAATTACATAAAATATGTATTGATTTACAACAATACGTATTACGTTTAGTTTTTATTTTTTTTTATAACGGATTAAAATGTCGTTAAGGCTGACTGTGTTGAAAGTGTTTGCAGATGTGTCTTACACCACATGAATTTTATGGCCCTTCACAGTTTGTTTGAACCCCCTGGTTGGATAAGTAGTACATTTCAGAAATTTGTCATTCCGACAAGTGGTTCTTAGATATTCTGTCATCCCTATTTTTTCCAAGTTTAAAAATCATTTTATTGATACCGAATGTGCCTGCTTTCCTTTTTGAAAGGCAACGTTACAATGAATAGACCACAGGGTGCTCGTAAGTAGTAATTGTCTTGAAAGTGTTATTCCTAGCCTTTTCTTCTTGGGATAAAAGTATTTTGTTTTCAGTTTCCTCTTGATCCTAAAATTTATTGCCCCAATCATGTAACTGTTCTTCCTGACAATAATTTATGGTCTTTGAATTGCATGTCATATCTTTGTTTCTTTAAATATACTTTTAAATGACCTGCTGCATTCAACCCAATTTGGTTTCTTGAAAATAAAGTTAATTTTTTCTAATTTCAATGGAATTTCTAATTACCCCCAAAATAAACTTGTTTCAGTCTATTTAAATTATTTCGCATTGAAATCAGGATAATCTAAAAAACATTAGAGGGCAGTTGAATGGCAAATTTATCAATCTTAAAAATTGAGGTTGGTTCTGTGATTTTGTTTATCATATTCCAGATCACACGTGAATTCGTTTAGAACTGATTTGATTCATGTGGTACATTACTTCAAATTCTTTTAAAGAAAATTACAATTTTTTAACTAATGCTGAAATAATGATGTTCGCTTAACACCCTGGATTTAACAACGCTGGACATTGTTTAAAGTTACTGCACCTATTTCTAATTAAAACTAGAGCTGTACTTTTTGTATTGATTGCCATTTTTGCTTTGCATGATCGTTTAATTTTTCCGCTCTTATGGGAATAATAAATAAAAGTAATTCCCTTTTTTGCCAAAAGCTCTAAAACCTTTATTACAGTTAATAAGTTGTCTTAGACCGGGTTGTGTGGTTCTTGTAAATTAAAAAATGTTTAGGACTGTTGTGACCCGTTCTTTTATTTTAAGGCAGACTTGCAGCAACTCTATTGCATAATTAATTAATAATAATAATTAGCTGATAATGACAATGATTCAATAACGTCACTTGAATCTCCTTCCACAGAATCGCAAAGATAATGAAATTTCTTAATATCAAAAATACGCTTTTCGTAATGAACTGACCACTTAAATGAATCTAAAAACAAAAATGGGAAGCGATGAGGGCTTTAAATTAGCAACAGATATGGTATTTAATTATCTCGAGCCGTTTAATAATGACAGATTGAATCTGATTGAATTAGTAAATTTCAATTTATGTCAGTTAAAATTTGATCGGGTGTTCAAATGAAAAAGTTATCAAGTGTGCTCTAAGTTTTTTAGAAGAGAACGTAGCGAACCCGGCATTCGATTACTTATTGATTATTTTGGTTGATCCGTCAAGGGTCATTTTAACGTCTTATTTATCCAGAGAGGTTAAAATTTTCTAACCTAAAGAAAATAGTCTAGAAATCTATTTTACTCTTCCTTACAAAATTATGCGCTTATGCTTTCAAAATAATTATAAACAGAAATTTTGGGCTTTTCCAAAATTTAATAATTTCTTCCACAATTTCCAATTTTTTACATTTTTACATTAAACTTGCAATTCTTGTGTGTTTTCTTAAAACTTTGGATTTCAAACGGATTCAAAATTTGAACATCCGTCTTGCGAGTCTAACCCAATATATTGCATTAAAAAATACATAGAGTATTTTCTTGAAATTATGACTTTTTCACAAAATTCCTCAACCTTTCAAAATGTCATTTATTTTTCTTAAACTGTCAATAAATATTTACATTTTGTTTAAAATTTTCATGTTAAATAATAAATTCTAAATATTTCTAAAGATTTTGACTTATTTTCGAAATTGTGACCTCAGCCTAAAAAATTCTTAAAATTATAAATATATAAACTCGAAAACTCAAGATTTTTTATCGAAATTTTGTAATGTCAACTTTTTTTTGAAATTTCAAATTCTCTTTTTTATTAAATCATGAGTGGTGGGTTTCCTCAAATTTTAAAATCCCAAAATTCAAACTTTACTTTCTACCTTTTTACTCTTATTTCCAACACCAATAAAGGTTTCAACCAGTGTTACAGCTTTAATTTTTTATTTTTAAGGTTTTAAATTTAATCAAGACTCTTTTTTTAAGAACACAGGTCATTTATTTAAAATCTTGACTTTAAATGAAATATTTTAATTTTTTCAAATGATTTTGATTTAGTTGCAAAATTTGATCTTTAACCTCAAAATGTTGACATATGTTTTGAAATTTTAGAACATTATGAATTTTTTGAAATCCTGGAATATTTTCCTCAAATTGTCTATTTTTTTTTACTGTTTTTCTCGCAACTTTTCTGAATTCAAAATTTTGGCCTTATTTAGCTATTTTTTTTTTATTTTCGACCTTAATATCGAAGTATTCGACTTAAGATTTCGAGTGAAAACTTGAATATTCAAATATTTTTCTTTCGAACTTTTTCTATTTTTAAGGTTATCAACAAAATAACTTTGTTTTTATAAGTGGTACTTCATATGAAGGTAACCTCCCAACTAAAAAAAAAAAACACCCGGTATATTGGGTGTAACAGGATCATGGTACACCTCCTACGTTTTCTTTATTTATGAAGTTAAAATTTTTAAATTTTGTACTCTTGATCTAATTCTGACATAAAGATGACATTCCTACTGCTGTCACATTCGCTTTGGCTAAAACTGATATCAACTTTCGATTTTTAAATGGAACACCCTGTATATTATTGTATTTCTGGAATCCGTACAATGCTTTAAATACAATGTATCTAAAATATGAAAATATGAAATTTTTGGTCCTTTTTTATTTTTCTGCGTAGAAGGCTATGGGTCCCACAGAAATCAAGACACGTGAAAAATAAAATTTCATTCTTTTGTCACTTGATAAAGTTAACAAAAATAGTATTTATCTCATAATTTCATTTTTTTAGATGGCATCATAATGGTAGTGTGGTACCATAAAAAGGTCTAATTAAAGGAGAATCTAGCCATATTCTCATTTATGCTGTGAAATCAATAAAACTTCAGCCAAAAGAATTCAAAATAATCGGCTTCTTTAATATTTTAACATTTATTTAATAACATAACTGTGAAATTTTTTTTAATTATGAGGCTTCCTCACTTTCCTAATTTAATGTTTTGCAGCTGTGCGGTTGGTTAGAATTAATGAGCCATGACCTTGTAGGGCAATAATAAAATGGGACCAAAACAATGTTCGATCCCTAAAAAAGAACTTATTTTATATGTATTCTACTAAGGATATTGTGCAGATTCCAAAGTGTTCCATTTAAAAATCCAAAGTTAGTATTTGTTTTAGCGAAAGTGACAGTTGTAGAAATGTCATTTTTATGTTAAAATTTGACATTTCATAAGTACATTGAGTGTAACGAGTTTAAAAATTTGATCTTTGTAAATAAAAAAAAATTATGGCTTGTACCATGATCCTGTTACACCCGATATATTCGTTAAGAATTTTATAGAATTTATCCGTTACTCGTTGGAAGAACTATATTTTACAAGTTAAGAATATTGAAAAAATTCAATCACTTAATAATTAAAAATGTTAATTAGTACAGTACAAAAGAACTGTTTGTGAAATATTATGAAATTTTCGGAATTACTTATAACCTATATCTATCGAAAATACGATATCTGTATTATAAAGCTTGTCTAAGTAACCTATGTCACTCAATTCAAGTGATATCTGAAGCAAAGGTCATAAATCTCCTTATGTTTAAAATTCCGCAAGTGGCTCATAGGAAATACCCTCTCTTTGGATTATCTTTTGTCAAATCTAAGTCCGCGCTTTTTGCGGATTTTCCGGCAGGAAAGTTGGAATTAAATATATCGTCCCTTCGACTAGGTGAGAGCGAAGCGTCGGAAAATCTTATTCCAGCTTGGCAATCGATAGCACGTGGTTTCAGAAACGACGCAGCTGATGGTTTTAATGTGATATATAAATATTTTAAACCTTAATCCAGAACACTGGATGCGAGATTTAAGATAGGGAGACAGGGAAGAAATTAATTTTATCAGAAAATTGTTACGAATTGAAAATGTAGGGGTACCTACGTTTCTTGTAGATTATATTCAGTGGCTAGGGCGATATGAATTGCCACCTACTAAATCACTTAAATGGTGTATGCAATATTCATGAGGAAATTAGAAACAAAGGAGCAATTAAATAACTTAGGATCCGACAAAAGGGAATAAGATAATCTAAACTTTGTAATAAGTTAAAATCTGTCAAATGCTTTCGTAACATGCACAAAACTCAACATCTTTTAAACAAGTGCTGAAAATAATTAAAATGAAACACTGAATTTTGAACGAAGTATAAAATTTGAAAAACGTTGGCTTATACAAAATTAAATAATTGCGCATATTGTTTATAAATGTTGAGTTTATTATTTTTATTTTTTCTCAGAATTTTTTTTTAAATTTTGCTGCAAATTCTTCTTTTACTTATTACTTTATTCGGAATTTAAACCACAAATTTCGAAGAAATGTCAAAATATCAAGTTGATAGAGATTTAAAAAAAAAATAATTGAAAACTAAAACTTCTTTGGAAATGTTGTCGAGGACACTTGATTTCCTTGATTAAATACAAAATACAAAAAGATTCTTGAAAGAGTAAAAATTTTAATTTAAAGTTTAGAAAAAAATATCGTTGGTAAAATCAAAAGTGCACACCACGGGGATTGGTTTTATTGGTTAAATTTTCGCAGAAAAGCAAACAGCAGAAAAGCAGCCTCAACTCATAATAAAAATCTAGTTTTGGCTTCAAAACTATTTATATCATAAACATACTTTATATCAAATGCGTTTTACAAAAAATATTTCTTATCATATCGCAGTTCCGAGTTACACTGGCACTTAGTTTGGTAAAAAGAATATTCTAATGCAGAGACCAATAGGTTTGAACATTTATTAGATTCGAAGTTTGGAAACCAAATACTGGTTTCGATCTTGCTAGATCTCGTCAGTTTCGTATATCCAACTCGAATGCTAACAAATGTTCCGTCAAGTAAGTACTAAAGAATTCAGGGAGGTCAAGCGTGTGACTTCTTAGTACTATCACCTATTGGTCCATAGAGAAACTATAGCCATCGCCAACAATGTCGTATGCAAGGTAGAATGCAGCCTAGACTACAATTGGGGGACTTTCCAATTCTTAAGGAACATTTTATAGAGATTTCTACCTTCTTCTAAAATTTCGTACATCTTTTACAAAACTTGTCTTTATCTTTTGAAATTTCGCATTTATTCATAAAATTTATCTTCTTTTTATTAAAAATGACTGTCAAAATTTCGAATTTTTATTTAAAAGTCCGGTGTTTTTTATCTGCAATTTACCAATTTCTCGAAATTCGACTCTTTTTAATTCTGGAAATTTCAGTTTGTTTATTAAAATATGCCTCTTCCTTGGAATCGGGTCGATCTTCTGATAAAAAAGTATATTTTTTTTTAAATTAAAATTTGTGTGAAAGGACAAAAATTACGAAAAAAATGTCTTTGTAAATTTCAGCCCTTTTTTAATCCAAGTTTCTAGACTTGTTTGTCAACATTTCGATATGTATCACAATATTTCACATTTTTGACGCTCATTATGGTAAGGCAGGGTGTTTGTCTTCCTCTGACTCGAGGAGTCAAGAGAAATAATTTTTTTTTCTTAAAACTTGCTCCTATTCTAAATTTGACTTTTTCTCGAAAATTTCGAAATTTCACTAAGATTAAACGCTTTTTCTTAAAATTTAAACAATTTTTGCAAAAGCTCTCAGGGTTTCGACAACTTTTTTTTTAATTTCCGCTTTTTTTTAATTAGACTTTCTTTGGAAAATTATTTCAAAGTTTTCTCCAAATTTCGCTTTTCTTTTCCAATTTCAGATATTTTTCTTAACATTTAGCTGAAATTTTCAATCTCTTAGATTCTGTTTTTTACAAATTTTGACCTTTTTCTCTAAATCTTGATTTTATCTCAGTATCCGATATTTAATATTTCTATGTTTTTCTTTTTTCTGGTAAATTCGTTTTTTTTTCAGAATATTGAATTTTTCTAAAAAACATCTTTTGCCTAAACTTTGCCTGTTTCTTAAAATTTGTCTATTTTGAAATTTGAATTGTATTTTCAATATCCTACTTGTTGGACTTTTGTTTCCAAAATAGTTTATTTATTTTAAAATTTTGTCATTTTTCTAAATATTTGTCTTTTTCAACAAATTACTACTTTTAGCTCCGATGGTTTTATGATTCTGAAAATGTTCACTTTTCGTCTAAATTAGATTGAAATGGTTATAAAAATGTTGCGAAAAATATTTGTGGGGATTCCGAAAAAAATATTTCTTGTATACTAAACTTGATTTATTAAATTTTAAATTTAAAGAACAATGTATTTGAAAATTGCGATTTTTCCTTCTCAAAATTTAACTTTTTCTGAAAATTGCGGCTTTTCACAAAATTAGACCTTTAACTATTTTTTGAATTTTGAATGTTTCTCGAGTTTGACAAAAATTATGTTTTTATTTTTAATATGATTTATTAAAAACTCCAACTTTTTGAAATTGGACTTTCTTTTCGAAATTTCGAATATTTTTTAGAAGTTTGTTATTTTTCTAGAAATTGCAATGTAATTTTTAAAAATCGTGAATTTTGTTCGAAAGCCTTATTCCTTCTGATTTTTTAAAATTTGATTGCTGGTAATTTTAACTTGTCGTAAATTCATCTTATTCTCCAAATTTTGACTTTTATCTTAAAATTTGATATCATCTGTTTCTGGACATTTTTCACTTAAAATTGATTTTTTTCTGAAGATTTAAATTTTTTCACAAAATTCGTTTATTTTTTTAAAATTGAGTCGAAATTTTAATGGAAATCTAATAACCTAAACACAATATTTTCAGGAAATTTAGAGAAAAAGACTTCTTGAAATATTTTGCCGATTATGACAACATTCAAATAAAATAAAAATTCTGAGAGAAATATTTAAAAATGCAATTATTTTTACCTGAATTCGATTTGTTCTGAAAATTACCATTTTATTCTCAAAAAATATGACTTTTGGAAATGTTGTCCTTTTTGCATTTCTACTTTCCCAAATTTTCAACATTTCCTGAAGTTTTCTAAAAGATTTTTATCAAGACTTAAGTTTTTTTCGAAGTTTCGACTTTAATTTGAAAATGCGATCTCCCCAGTTTCTGTAGTTTTTAAATGAAAACACACGTTACACAACCAGAAGGTTTTCTTTTTTTTACACATGAATTTCTCAAAATGATTTCGTGCCTGACTAATCGCAAAAATTTATTAAAAGTCATGTAGGAATTTTACTAAAATACTTGATCAAATTCCATTTGTACTCATTTGGAACTGTTTCTATGTCCCATATTAAATGAATTAGAAAAAATATGGAAATTATGAGCAGTTTCTTCGGATCGAAATATTTAAAATCTTGATTCAAATTGTTTTATTCAGTTTTGAATTTTCTGACCATATTTACTTCTATCTGAAGGACTCTTTCTCAGGTATGAAAAATTTTTCGTGTTTTTTGACAACAGATGTTTCTTCCAAATGGTAAGTTTTTTTTTGACATTTTCTTTACAAAAATTTTTATGTAAAGCAGTAGAGCTGAGGCGGGTGGCACATAAATGTTAGGCTGGCCGCATGCCGTCCGCGGGCCGCGTCTTGCTCATCCCTAGTCTTGAGAAAGCTCTCCTTTATCTAAGAGGCTATATGAAAACTGATTTGGTGGTGCCAAACTACTCAATTTTATGGCAAAAAGTGGTATTTTTTGGTATTTCCAGACTGACGACTGCTGTGATGTGCTAGGGACAGTCTAAATACCAAATTTTTGGGAAAAGATTTGAGCTTTAAATAAAATCTAAAAGTGATAAAACGACTAACCTTATACATTTAAAATAGAAATTTTACAAAAAAAAATGAGAATGTGTTGAGTACATTTCAATATTTTTAATTTATTTTCCCAACTATTAGGTGAATTTTAAACCATAATAACCACTTAATGATTTTATTTAATGAATGGCAAATATTGCTAGCATGTATTTAAAAAAATCAGCATATACCTTTGCTAAAGTATTGATTAAACTAAATGGCTTTTTATAATAAAATCCAGAAGATGGTACCGAAAGAGTAATTAGCCTAAATTAGACGATACCTACTTCATTAGTCAAACTGACATTCATAAGCGTACTAACTAATTTAATTAATTATCAATATCAGCATCGAATTCCTCTGCAAAATCTATTGAATCTGACTCTTGGTTCAGCTCGTGGAATTTGTTAACTTTAACATCTGGATTTTACGAATTTACTGCTTAATAGTTAGTACCAATTCGACTTGTGTCTCAATTTTGATCTTTAATTACGGGTTTAACCAGATTTTTCTTTTGCATTAAAACATGTCAGGAACAAAGTTGAAACAATGCCTTAAAATTCAACAAATTTTGAGTGACAATTAATAACTTGTAATTTAACCTTCCGACTTAAAAAGTGTAGAACAATATCTGTAAATATTTCAGTTTTAAATTTCTAGTGGCTTACTGAAATACCAATTTTATATTTATTTTTTTTAAGTTTAGGTTTCAAATATTTACTTTTTTAAATTTGCTTACAAATTTTTAACGTGCTTTTCAAACTGCTGATTTTTTTTTGAAAATTTCGAGATTTTTCTACAAATTTTGATTTTAATCTAAAATTATTTGTCGAAAACACAAGTTTTTCCTCTAAACTTTAATTTTATTTAATTGCAGATAATTGTAGGTTTTCGTAGCAGGTCGTCTTTAGTTTTTTTTTTCTTAAAAATTATGCTAGCTACCTTAAAATTTCTGGAAATAAGTCCATAGTCGAAAGTTTCGACAGGAAATGGAGATTTTAATTAAGAATTAAAATTCTGAAATTGTAATTATAGATTTGGAGAGAGTGGAAACGCTTGATATTTCTGCAATTGTTATTTTATGTGCAATGTGTTCTCAAAATTTCAAAACATAACGTAGCGTAAAGAGATTTCACTTTTGTTGGCTTTATTAAATAAATGGCAGCTAGTATTAGATCATTAGAACATATACAGGGTGGCCCAACCTCTACGCTACGGCCTCTAGGAGCTCTATGATAACATATTTTTCAAAATAAATATTATGTTTAAATATGAGTTGCTGGGATCTACATGTCAAAAATATTTTCAAATATACAGGATGTTCTAGGAAATAGTTACATATAAGAGTTGTAATTTTTTAAATGGGACACCATATTTTTCTTTTTATTTTTACATTCAGCGCTAAAAATAAAGTCAATTTTTATATGGTTTTCCTATACCTAAACCTAACCTTTTTTGAGAAAATCCACTTTTTTTTAAATACAAGGTTTTCAAAAAGAAATATTTCATCCCTTAAAGTAAATAATTTTGACAGTGTCATCTATAAA
The DNA here is from genome assembly GCA_028583605.1 of Dastarcus helophoroides. Lineage (NCBI taxonomy): Eukaryota > Metazoa > Arthropoda > Insecta > Coleoptera > Bothrideridae > Dastarcus > Dastarcus helophoroides. The sequence goes on along the minus strand of CM053332.1, from coordinate 1,144,271 downwards.
TTTTCATTTGGCATACCATTTACTAGAAAATGCAGTTTGGACAAGTTTTAAAATTTATACAGGATGTTCCAAATTCACCGGAACAGTTACTTAAACTGCAGACGTCGTTTTTTTTTGTAAATTTAAATGCAACACCCAGTATCTTTTAATTTTAAATAATGACATTTTTAATTGTCTTTAAGTTGGTATGTAAGTTTTCTATGCTTAAATTCGGTAGTTTAAGAGATATAACTGTTTTCAGGAATTTTGCTATTTCTCATCATTATCCAAAAATTTTGATCAAGGATGGCATGCTTTGCTAAACTATAGTGACTTATGTAAGGTAATTTCATTTGTTTTATTTTAACCTAGCTTAATTTACAAATAGTTTTATTTAAAAAAGACAACTACATACTTAGTGTAGTATTTAATGAAATTACGAAACTAATATCCAACCGAAATAAAAAGCAATGTTTTACTCCAACAAATGTTCAATGTGGGAACCATTTTGTTCTACACAAGGTCATATTCTTTTTTCAAAAGAGTTCTTAACATTTGTTAAAATACTTTCGTCTATTGTTTCAAAAGCATTTCGTATTCGATTTTTCATGTCCTCTGTGGTGGTAGGGTAAACATTGTATACAATGTTTTTTACATACCCCCATAGAAAAAAGTTCAATTGGGGTTAGGTCCGGCGATCTGGGTGGCCAGCTATGGGGACCATCGCTACCAATCCATTTATTTTGAAATTTCCTATTTAAATATTCCCTTACGGAAGTATGAAAATGGGCAGGGGCTCCGTCTAACTGAACCCACATTTTTGACCTTGTATTTAAGAGTAAATTTTCTAGTATAATCCAGAAATGTGTTTTTAGAAATCTTAAAAAAACTTGCCCACTTAAGGAGCCATCAAAAAGGTATGGCCCAACGACGTTATTGCCAATAACTCCACCAAATACATTAACGATCCAACGATTTTGATAATCCTGACTACGAAATAAATGTGGATTTTCAGTGCTATAATAATGAAAATTGTGACGATTAACTTGGCCGGTATTATGGAACGTGCATTCATCTGTGAATAAAATAGAACCATAAAAGTCATGTTCTTCTCCAACTTTCTCAAGAAATCATACACAGAATTCCAAACGTCTTTCAAAATCTCTTCCTTACATATGTTGGTGCATTTCATAGTGATATGGATGATATTGATGTTTCTTAAGTATTCTTCGTATACTTGTTCTGCTTATCGTAGTTTTTTTTCAAGAATTCTGGTACTTACATTAAGGGTTTTCAGTAATTAGCTGCATTATAAGAAACTCATTTTCTTCGTTTCCCGTAACAGGTTTTGACATTTTACGGGTTTCATAACCAATGGTACCTGATTCACGAAATCTTGCTAACAGTCTTTGAAAGACATTTTTATCTGGATGCCTTTTATCCGGAAATTTTTGAGCGTATACTCTGGATGCTAATGAACCGTTTTCGTAACATTCACCTATTGTCAAAATCATGTTGGCCTTTTCGTCAACAGTATATCCTGCCATTTTAGCAAATTCAACTACTAACTTAATAAAGAAGTCAACATAAACTCTCTTGAATTAAGAAAGTGCAATTTAACTTATTACAAGAGTTACGTCAGCTCACTGACGTCTGCCAACTATGATCAAATGTTATTTTATTTTGGATATCGGATTAAAAGCAGCATAATTCGTCTAAAATGAGTTTTACCTCTCAAACCATTGAACTTAAGTAAAAAAAGTGCACACCATCTGAAAGAGAATTAAATTTTCTAGTATTTAAAATAAAAATATACTGGGTGTTCCATTTGAATTTACAAATAAATTGAAATCCCAACTTTGAGTAAATGTTTCGGTAAATTTGAAACGTCCTATTATGAAGTTAGGTATTTGCCCCAACTGCATTTTCTAGCAAGAGGTATACCAAATAAAAACTTTGAAGACGCCACCATTAAAATTTTTCACTTTCGGGAGTAAGGTTAACATTTTGCAAAACTCGTCTTTTTTAAAAAACCTGATTAATTTAAAAAGGGTAAGGATTTGGTACAGGGAAACCTGAATAAAACTGACGTACTTTTTTGCACTGAATTTAAAAATGAGAAAAAAACATAGTGTCTCCTTTAAAAAATCACAACTTTGATATGTAGCAATTTTCTGAAACATCCTGTATATTTGAAAATATTTTTAGCATGTACACCTTAGTGTCCAATATTTAACTGCTATATTTATTTTTTAAAATATGTTACCCCATACCTCCTAGAGTCCGTAGCGTTCAGCGTGGCCCACCCTGTATAACTCATTTCATTAACAATCGAAAGTAATTTTAAGTGTTCAATTATTGCATTTTCGAAGAATAATTGTAACCACTAATAGTGAAATGCTGCCAAAAAAGCCTGCCAAAAAAGCTGCCCAATGTGCCAAGTGGGTTAAATGAACTAATTTTTTATTTTTAAACAAAAAAATTATGAACGAATTAGGCGACGCAAGTGCCATAACTTTCTATAATAAAAAATGCAGGTCCTAAAAAAGCAATACTTATTATTGAAAAACCGAAAATATTATAACAAACTATATAGTATTGAAATATTTATTAATAATCGTAACGTGCTTCCCTTCAAATTACGTAATTCTCAGAACATTCCAAGGGCTTTATTGAGGACGACTTTCCCAGTGACTCATACGTAGGTGTTCAGTTTTAGAATTCTCTAGAAGTTAAATATTTTAAGACGGATAATATGGATAAATATGAGAGTCATTTCTAATGTTAGATTGTTAGATATTTCACGTTACACGAATAAGAATTTATTGTTAACAGAATTTTTGTAAAAATTGGCGACATTTAAAGGAGTGCATGCACGTTATGATTATACTAATACCTGTATAAATATTGCACAGTTTGTTGCAATATTATTGGTTTTTTAATAATTATTGTTACATAATTAGGTACTGTATTTTTATTATTAACAGTTAAGGCACTTGCATCGCCTACTATAATTTTTTTTTGTTTAAAAATAAAAAAAATAAGTTCATTTAACCAACATTGCCACATTTGAAAATATGACATATCTAAAATTAATCAGAAAAATATACCAAAGTGGAAAATGATTAAATCTAATATCGCATCCATAAGAAATAACAAAGTTGACCTAATTTGCTCGGAAATAGTTACATTTAGAAAAAATTAACACTCACCAATGAAAAGAACTCAAAAACAACCAAATAAAGTTTTTAAATATTTTTAATCGGACCTCAAATAAACAAGTTACAGCTGATTTTAAAAAATGAAGATTTTCAGTTTTTTCTAGATAAAACCAAAATGAATTGAAATTCAATTGTTTTCCCTGCGAAATAATATTAGGCCTAAATTCTGCACTACTTTGCCCATTTAAGCTTTCTTGTATCTCTAATAGTTTACGAGATCTCTATAGTGGAAATCAAATTTGGTTCAACCTGTAGATAGTCTGTTATAATGTTGTTAATTTTAAACACATATTTGGAAAGATCGATATTAAAAAAAAAAACACAAAAAAAATATGTTATGTGACATTTTAAGAGGAGGAAAAGTTAAGCATTACATCGTTACTGATTATCTACAATTTCTTAATAAACATTGTTTCCATATGATGTTATCGCGTTAGCAAGTGCAGACTCCCAAGAGAAAATAACGCCGAACTAATAAGTGAATTTTCTTTGCGTTTTAAACTGTATAATTATTTGCATTTTCCATACCCTTAAAGCTAATATAAAAATAATTTTGTCTATGTAATATTTTTGGTTTCTTTAATCAAATGGACCGACAGAAAATGTTACGAAAATTCTAATAAATAAACGATGTATTAAAGTGTGCCATAACAATTAACTGCTCTGACAAAAAAAAATATAAATAACGACGCATCTGCAAAATAAATATATCCAAACATCGGATTATTTGAGTTCGGAGCATGTTAAAATGTTAGCGGCATTAGGTTGATGTTTTAAAGGTTTGTCAGCAATATTATATTCTTTGAGGAATTTAATTTTATCTTATGACACTAAATCGCAAATTTGGCGCCTAAAATTATAAAAACACTTCCATTATTATCGCTATATTTCGCGGCAGGCTAATTGGCAACATTTAATTTAATATCAAAAATCAAATAGATCTTTTGCTTCTTTCCGATACTTTGCCGTGACATATTCCTAATCTATCAGTTTAATATCACTGACATTTTTTCTGTTTTGATTATAAAATATTTGCCAACGACGAAACTTCTTAGAGCATGAACATTTAATTTCCTATTTATGAACAGTGTATTTACAAGAATACTTAAGTGCCTATATTTTAATACTATTTGAAGCGTTTAGTACTGTGAAGAAAAAAAAAGTTAATTCCTTGTTGTCGATAAAAAACATATGGCTTACAAACTTTGTGTCGGGATCACCTGTTTCTCTCAAACGTTCACAAAACTCAAAACGATTGTAATATTTATACATTTTAGAACTTTATTGAAGTTGCTTTTATTTTTTATTTAAATATACCCCATTATTCAAGATTTCACATTATCTGCTTTTGTAATTTGTCATAGACCAATGCAATGGTCCGACGATTACCTCATGGCTCTTAGGGCCGAAAATATTACTTGATCATTTGCATGTTTTTAACTTAAAAGCATAACCCAAACAATGTCTTATTTCTTCCTGTTACCGATTCCAAGTTGTTACGCAGCTGTCTTATTATCTATCGATGTCAAAGCCGCTTGAAGTCAGTAACAGCACGATTTAAATTATGATTTGAAAATATTATTTTTTAGCGCAAACTCACCTCAAAAAGGTTTAATCACATATTCTTATCACACATTTTCTGCTCTATTTTCTTAAAGTTAATAATATTATGACTGAAACATTCTATAGATTTAACTTGTTCGTGTAAATTTGTTGTATTTTACAGGAGAAGTTGGTATAAAATTCGAGGAAACGAAAATAGAGTAAAAACTAGTAAAAAATCTTTATATACGTATAGGACCTACTGAGCACCCTTATTGAGATATACCCTAAATGTAATTATATCATTTCACTATTTTTTGAATAATTTTTATCTTTATCAAGATAATAAAATCAAACTTGCAGATAATAATTATATGGTAAAATTCTTTAATTTTCACAGGTTTAAACCAAATCAGTTATAAATAGGGTAGTGGTCTATTAAAAAATTTATGTTAAGACTAGTTGATAACTCTTTACAACCGATTTTAATTAAACTATTGATTGATTAAAGTATTATCCGTAAATTTTACTTTATTATATTAGTTATTAATAAAATTATTCAAAAATAGACAAATGATATGAAGCCTTTTAAAGGGATATATCTCAATAGCGGCGCTCACTAAGACCTAAGTTTATATAAACTTTTTTACCATTTTTGACTGTAATTTCAGCCCCTTAAGTTTAGTACCAATTTTTTCAAACATCTATTATTTCTCACAAGATCCACAATCTTGAACGCCTTGAGCTCATAGATTTAAATTTGAGCGTTTCACAGTAAAATAACTTAAAAAATTTGCTAGCACTGCAATCATCCTTAAAAAAAGCTTATTTTCTCATGGAATTAGTCTCTCACATTTTAAGTGCTATTTCATTCTTTTTGTAATCCACCAGAAAAGTCAATACTCTTCCCTTTCAGGCCTGTTCCATCATGATTCGTTATAATCGGCTCGGCAATTTTAAATTCGTACATTTTCAGTCACAATGCTGGTAATTTGATATTCGACGGAAGGTCGCGGTTAATTGCTAGAGGGTGGCAAGCATTATTTCCTAACAATTTACAAAGCGAAAAAACAATGGCACTTAAGCCCTACTGGCTGCTAGCGAAACGGCGATGTAATCTTACCTTCAAAGTCTCCCTCTTGAATTTCAGTTATTCTGTTCTCCTGCATTTCTAGCTTTTTCAGCATCTCGAGCGGAGCGAGCGCTTTCTGAGGCACAGCTGTTAAGCCATTACCACCCAAATTCAACCTTTTCAGCTTCCTGGAAAATAAGAATAAATCAACATTACAACAAACTCTACACGCCTCTTGAATTTTAAAGTAAGAGGGGAATTACACACGAAAAACCTGTAAAAGGTCATGTGTATTTATTTAACCGGAAGTTAGGCAGCGAGTGAAGGCGTAAAAATTAAAATGAAATCTTCTGAAAACACCATGTTGATTTAATTAGGCTTTTGCGGCATAAAGAGAACTGAAGTTGTATAAATCCGTATTTATTACAAGGGTTGCGGAAAGTATATTTGTTAGCTTCTGTTTACTGTTAAAATAAGTTTTTTGGGCCATCATTAGGTTACAATCGGATCTGAAAATAAGGATATTTATTTCCTTCCATATAAATTTTAGGTCTTTTAAACAAGCTTTAGGTTTATCTCTGGATAATATTGCTCATTTTATCCTCTTAAATATTGCGTTTTTTCATCTTTAAATTTACAAGCTTATGCGTTTGAAGTTCAAATTTTGAGAATAATCAGTCAAATTTTGGAAATTGAAATGTGGATTTATGACCACAACAAGGAGTCTTCAATAGATTATTGTCGAAAATTTTTGGAATAAGTAATACCAAACACTATCTGAATTTCCAAAATGTAATTCAAGGTTTGGATGAAATTGTAGTTAATAAAAATGTTCCCCAAATATTATAACTTTTAGCATGTTTTACCTGAAAAGTAAAAAACAGAACCCTTATAATACCATTCTCGTGTTCATCCCTCCATCTGTCACAAAGAGGTTTGCCTCGAAAGTTATCATGTAACGTAGAAATTTAAAACCTTGCACTGCGAAGGCTCTCGATGACCCTCGCTAATACCAGCTAACGATTAAAAAAAGAAAATATTTTACAACGAAAGAGGGATTAATTTAAATTTCAATAAGGTTAGTGGATGTTGGGCCAGTAGATTATATAGATATAATTTGTGGAACAATAGGTGATTGCATTCTAAGGCTTTTTTATCCATACAGTAATCTTATTTTTCAAATAAAACACTTGATTTAGACAAAGCAGATCGAAATTTGTCTTTTACATTATTTCAATTAAATGGATATTTTCGCAGTTAATATTAGTTCACGCATAGCTGAAATTGCAGTTGGAATCAAACATTTTAGCACAAACCGAAGGGCTCTCATAAACAATATTTGTCATCGACTAATTGTAAATTGGAAATGAATGCTTTCCATCTGAGACATTATCAACACAGGTATCAGTGTCACAAATATTTGGATTGATGGTGGAAAAAAGTGTGTATATCTAAAAATAGATTTTTTTTTACATTTTAACCTATAACACAAGAAAATTGGGATAACATTTCGAATTTAAACAACAATAAAAATTATTTAATTTGATCTATCGAGTGCTCACTATAGTAATTGGTACGGAAATCTAACTGTTCAAGCCCGAGTAGCTCTTGAGCGAATTAAATGAATTAAAATCTCACAGCTTTCTTCTACAAGTAATAATTTAGAAATAATGGCATTGTTAAGAAATACAGTTCAAAATGAGCATCTTTATCTTAATTAACTCGACAACTAATAAGTAAAAATAGATAAAAATATAACTTAAGAGTTGAAAATTCAGCTTAACAAACTAGGTGAAGAATAATGAAAATGAATTAATCGACAGTCCTAATTAACTTGCTTGCACTAACGGACTAGATAAATAATGATAATAACCGAATACTACAGTTCGAAATATGTATTTATGTTTTAAAACTGCAAGAATGTCGTGTTATCACATGAAAAGCGGTAATAACTGTTACACTCTAAATAAGTTGAATAATACATGCTCGAAGCTTTGCCAGCTACAAAGGGGAAATTTCCCGTTGCTCATTGAAATTACACTTGTTTACCACCCGAAGAACATTATACTCACTTTTCTAGCCCTATAAAAGCATCTGGATCGATATTCGTGATTTTATTCTCGTACAAAGTGAGAATTTCCAGAGTGTCGAGACCTTCGAAAGCTTTAGCGTGCAGACTGTTGATCTTATTGTGGTTCATGTTCAAGATGAGAAGGTGGTGCAGATTCTTGTACGCTGCCGATGGCACTATCGTTAGGCTGTTTTGGGACACATCCAACTGAGTTAACATCTTTCCTAAAACCAAAATTAATTTTTCGAAATTTCCTGTTTAAACTTAGATTTCAATTTTATAAATTCTAATTTATTATTATTATTTAATTTATTTTAAATTCAAAATTTAAAAAACACAAAGACACTAAAAGAGTTTTACAGATTTTTCAAGTGTATTCCAAATTTCAAGTAAAAATAAATAAAAGTAAGAAATGGATCATTCATGAAAAAGTACCACAAAATTTCGAGTTTCGCTAGCTTCGAAATGCTAGTTTTACACTTTAATTTCTAGTAAACTTTTAAAACTTAACCACTAGTTTTGAAATCAATATTTTAGTTTCGAGATTTTAAGTTTAATTAAACTTGAAATATCAAGGAAATATTATTTTTTTTAATTTCAAAATTTTTACAATTTTAATCTACAAATGTTAATGCTTTGGTAAAAATCTAGAGGAAATTGGTTTTTTTAACAGTTAAAAATAATTTCTTGACATTTTGATGAAAGGCTCAAAATATTGAGAAGTACTTTCCTAAATATTCTAATTATTTTTCAATTTTTCGACTTTTACGCCAAAATTTTAACTTTTGACCTTTTATCCTTTCAAATATTTATACAATTAATTTTAAGCTTTAATATTTTACTTGTGATGTCGACTTAATCCCAAATTTTCAGTTGTTAAGTCGCAATTTATGAAAAATATTTAAAAATTATAAATTTAAACCTAATATTTAAGTTTAAAAACATGATTTTAAAATGCAGTAAAACCTGTGTTACCGGCCACTTTTTAATTCCAGCCACCAAAGGTAACGGTCAGTTTTAATTTTTTAAGAATTTAGAATAAGTTTTTTCATATGTACAAACCTTGCAATAGCGGCCACCCTTATATATCGTACACGACCACAAGACTTGAACATTTTTAAAGCTAATCACATCTAGATTTTCCTGCCAAATACGGCTGGTTGTGTTGTTTACAATTTCTGTGACTAGGCCAACTCCATTGCCACGTCTTAATTTACCTGCTAATAAAGGTGCTTTTGAATAATAGATAAGGTTCCTTGTAAACTACGTATTTGCACCTCAGGTTATTATTTTACAATTACAAACTAAATAAATACCAATTTCGATATAGCCGAAAGTGTGTAATAACTGTACGATGACGGTGATTCCGATACAAGCGACGAGGAAGAATACTCAAAATCATCTTTGTCAAATATAAGTAAAATATGTAAAAATTAAGAGATATAGAGAATTATTTTATGTTTACACCTATGCTGATGCAAATGGTGAGTAGTTCTAACTACTAAGCTGAAGAAATTTCGGCGATTAGGAACAGTAATAACCAAGAGCATGTAAGTTCGACCCACAAGTGTAGTTCAATGCCGGAAGGGGTATTAGCCCTCGGAGTAGTTGTTTCTTGTGGATCGGGCTTCAAATATTTAAATTTTTACCTCCGCAGAATATTGATGAAACGTCTATTAATGTTAAAAAATGTTTCATATATTTAATTTATTTATTTTTAAGTATTTCTTCCTCATTGTTTCCTTTCCATGTTATGCAGTACTGACGAGCTCAAATGAGAGCGAAACATCGATGTCCAGCGCTACAACCTTTTTTTACATTTTTATAATTTATTAAAAAACAAACAAAAAATCATATCTAATTTTGGTCTTCTATTTTTCATTTTTTTCTATTCTATGTAAAATAAACCAACCAGACATATGTATGATTGCTTAATTAAATATTTGGACGTGTTATCAATAGGCCCCTTTACACTGACAGTCATTTCGCGCTCCAATCGCGCATTCGAAGCTGGTCCCAAAGAACGTGCTGTTCCAGAAGTTTGTCACCAGAAATGCAACTTACCATTCGCGCCCGATCATTTACCTCAAGTTAATCCTACATGATTTTAAAAGATTCTTTTCCCGAGGGACAATTTTGCATTTGAACTGACATATTTTTGTGCTGATCCCACGGGAAAGAGTGTATTTGTAAAGGCCCCCATTATCGAACAAAGGCAAATAATTGCATCCAATTCAGGAACCTTTGCAGAATAATTCCTACTGTCTAGTCAATTAACATGCTTCAAACCAATCGACATACCTATGGAACTAAGGGAGGCTTCTTCCACGACTGATAAGCTGCTGTTGTGTATGGTGAGATGCCGTATGTCCAGGCCGAGGAAAACGAATCCGGGTAGCTTGCGTAAGTTGTTATGTCGGAGCTTTAGGTAAAATATAATCAGAGGCTTTCCCTTCAGCACGCTCATGGCCTCGCTGATGTGCTGTTGGTCGGTGAACTCGCACAGAATATCCAGGCCGTTCTTCTTCAGCATGCAGGAACACGGCGAGATCTCCCCACGCGGAGGGCACTGCTGCTGCATCTAATTAATAATTCAATTAGAAAATGCTCGTCGGTGTTTTTGCACGGGTCCTGTGTTCCCGTGTTCATTAGGGTGCGTATTTTCATTTACACTATTAAATTATGCATAATAATAAAGTCCTTAATTATTTGGAAGAGTAGGCGCTTGATAAAACCCCAAGTATCCTCTCAGAAAAGCAATTAATCAGGTGAAGGTGCCGCTTTTTCAAATTAGCCTTATTTATTTTGATTAACAAGGAAAATAAGAAAATATTTAATGATATAAGTGTATACACGGCTTCTTATTTATCACTTTAACACTCTTATATTAAAATCTTTTAGCATTATAATTAATATTTAGGGCATTATCCTTACTGCCACATTTTTCATATTTCTATAAATGACAAATTAGCTGCATTTTGCGTGTTGTCCTTTCGCTGCTACCGAGTAAGTTAAATATAGCAAACAACAAAGTATGGAAAAAAATGTTTGGGCAATTATCTAACATAACTGCATCATAAATTAGAAATTACCCTTAAACAGGATGTACATGAATGCTTGTAAAAAAATTGAAGAGTTTGTTCTACATTTGAAATTAGCATAAGTCTTTTCTGAGACGTTTTTACCAAAATCTCCTCCATTCGGGGTTAAGTCTGGTTACTGTTGGAGGTTAGGAAATGTTTCTTGATACTTTCATTAAAGACAAAAAACTATGAAAATGGAAAGTTGTGAATTTGATAAGCCAATAATAATATATTTTATAAATATTTTTATAGCGAAGCCTCATTAATAGAGGAAGTAAAATTTACAATCCTTATCAATTTTTTATTCAAAACTTTATTGTTTATTGAGATAGGGATTTATAAAAATATGATACAAAGCCCGATAATTTGGGAAAAAGTATAGTGTGGTTCAATGGCGGCTTTAGCTGCTTAAGTAAAGTACAAAATTATATCCAATTTTCGGTAGGACAGGGAAGAAAATCGACTTTGCGTTCTAAATTTTGAAAATAAAACCCGAAGTTTTTAGTTTAAACCCTGTCGACAAAAATCCGTCTTTCGAAAAGAAAAATCAAAATTGGAAAACAGTTCAAGATTTTTAAATTTTTGAAAATTTCAAATTTGGAATAGACAATCAGAATTTAAAGCACCAAGTTCAAAATGCTGAGATTAAAATTATTCATTTTGAAAGTTCAAATTTAAGATATAAAAAAAATCCCCATTTTTAAACCTGATATTTAGCCTAAAGCTAAAAACTTCTTGATTCCAGATTAAAGCAAAAAAATTCGAAGAAACTGTCAGCAGTTAAAAATTTCACACCAAAAGTCAAGTAACTAGTCGAGATGTCTCAAAATTCTGAGCCTAAGCAAAACTGTTGATTTTGGAGATTACTTTGGGAATTTAAAATATAAGTTGCCTCACAAGTTTAACTTCTTTTAATACATTTTTAAATACAAAATTTTGGGTTGATCTAAAAGAAAGTTCAAATTGTGAGACAAATGCTAAGCTTATAAGATACCAAATTGAATTTAACGACCCTGACCAAAACTTAATATTTAGAAAAATTTGCAACTCTTTAGGTTAAAATCTTTTGTGTATAAACGCAAAATTTTTGTAAAATCTGAAATAGTCGATTTTTAACCAAAATGTTTTCCAGAAAGTGTTAAAATTTAAGGATTAATAATAAAAATTGGAAAAACCTTTTAAATAAATTTTCAGATCCTATATTTACGTGGAAATTCATACTGTTCCTGATTTTTTCCCTCTAATTAATTAAAAGGTTTAGTAAAAGATTTACGAGGTTTTCAGTTTAGGACAAAAGCTTTGTTATATGTATGAAATTGCGTTTCCAAAACGCAAAGACTCAGCAGTCTATTGAGTATTCAATAGTGTACACTATTTTGTTCCTCCGTAATTATTGTAGTAAGACTAAATAATGTACCTCTGCTGCTTTTCAAAGTACACATCAAAATAAAATAATGTAAAGGACAAATGTGATCTGCATTATTGGCTTACTAACAAAAAGTTTTTTTGTGTAATAATAATAATTAATACATTTTTTTTTAGAAACTGAAATGCAAATCTTGTCCCCTGCAACTAAGAAAGATTGAAAAACACTACAGAGGTTGCTCTAACGCGTTTCGATAACCAAGCAATCTTATTTAGAGAGATACTCAGAAACTATTACATGGTCAAAGAATCCTGCAATTTTATTATAATTTATGACCCAACATAGAAAATTTATCTTAAGAAGCATGATGATCTTGGATATGGTTATGTTTGGCAACTATTGAGCTCTATCAATGCAACCATTGTAACAAAAGTTATATTTATAATGAAATATTTTTAGGATCTTGGAAATAACATCTTTTAAATGAAACCCCACGCGATGTAAAAAAATCTATTTTTATGTTGTATTAATGTAAAATCTTTTTTCTGTTCGTTGATCAGCGATATAGAGTATGCTCAATAGAATAGAATTGACTGCAATTTTTGAAACAAACGTTTTAGAGAAAATTGCCCCTAATAAAAGTTAAATAGTTATTAACGACGGATAGTACGGCAGCCTCAATTTTATTTTGTTTGCAAATCTATTATGGTACCAGATGCGAAACTCCCAAGTTACATAGTTTTCAAATGGACGAACACAAGGGTGGAATTATACGGCTTTTCTTTTATGAGTTACCTAACCGTAAAAGAACATATAATTAAAAATTAAAATTTCAAGAAACCTCAAAATTTAAAATAAATTCTCCTAAGGTTATGTCTGTTTCTTTCTATTTCTCTTTTATATTTTAAGGTTTGTTTTTCGAATTTTCACATTTACCATAAAATTTAAGGCCTAAGTTTTCCTTTTTGTATTTTTTGCTAACATTTTCAGTCAAATTTCAAAATTTCAGTTTATTATTTAGAAATTGTGGAAAATAATTTTTCACATGTTCCATAAAATTATAATTTTTACATTAACTTTGAAATTTTGTGAATTTGCCCTAACAATTTACGTTTTTTTTCTTATTTTATATTTCTGAGCTTATCTTTGTCCTATTTTAAATTTATATTTTCAGTTTTTATCGTTTTCTCTACAATTTTGGCTGTGAATTCCAATTTTTGATTTATTTTTCAAAATTTTGAATTTAAAGATAAAATTTAATTTAATATCAGCGCTTTTTAATATTTTTTTTTTTAATTTTGTTTTGAATTTTGGTGTCAATTTTATAATTGTGAAGAATTTTTTTTTTGTAAATTCTGAGTTTATCCTAAAATTTTTACATGTTAAAAAAGAAAAGAAAGACTTCCTAATAATCTAGGAGGCAAAAAAATCGTAACCTGCGGGAAAAACTAGAAAAGTAACTATTGTGTTTTTCTTTTGAGGTGGTTGACAACGGTTTTTCTCGACTATAAATCGCCTCTTTTTTTGGTCTTCTTGTTGCTTGTTATTTATACTTTAATTTAATATTGGTTGTAACAGACTCATGGAACACCCCCTAATGTTTCTTTATTCATGAATTCGTTACACTTAGAAAATATACTCATAAAACATTAATTTCTGACTTGAAAGAAATATTGCCTCATTATATAAACTTCTTTAAATCTGACATCAACTAAAATATCTGAGAATTTTAACTGAAGAAAAAATAGAGGATATGCGATGAGCTCTGCTACAGGCGATATATCAAGTGTTACAAGATCATTGGTACACCCCCTATTTTTTCTTATTTATGAAGATAAAATTTTCAAAGTTGCTACACCTAATGTATTTAAGAAATGTCAAATTTTGACATAAAATTGGCATTCCTACTGTCATCACTTTCACCAAAACGTAAATCAACTTTTGATTTTGGAATAGAATGTGTATTATTATATTTTTTGAAATTGAACAATTTTAATGTGAAAAATTTGATATTTATAAGTACATCAAGTGTAGTAAATTTGAAAATTTCATCTTCATAAATAAAGAAAGAAAAAAGGAGTGTACCATGATCGTCTTACACCCGATATACAGTTTACACAGGAGATCAAGTTATTATGTCATTAATAAGAACCACGTGTTCTGAGGGTTTCGTAAAAATAAAAAATTGCAACTAAATATAATATAATTATAAATTTTAAGCAAGAAACAAATCATATAATAAACATCACCTAACAAGGTGTAACTAATTCGAAAAATAAAATGGGACCAAAAAATTTTTGATTAGAATATTTTAAATTACCCGAACCGATTTCGTTTGCGGTATCAACGGATGTTACGAATTATAAAGATTTCGTTCTAACTTGCATGGCTTCATACAAAGTTTTGAAAAAGCTCTAGTATTTCCGTTCAATATTTAATAAAGTTATTAGCAAGAATGTATTTAAACAGCAAAAGTCACAAAGTATCTCTACGTATTGACACGAGACGTTCTTAGTGATGGCAACTTTTATATGTAGGTTTATTTTTTATAAGATACAATTCAACGAAAATGTCAGAATTTATGAAAAATATGACGATTTAAGGAGGTCCTGCGGCTATGGAAGTTATCTAAGAAAAAAATATATTATATAAGTGGTTAATTTTTTTGTTTCCTTTTTCCTTTCTGATTTTCTAATTTTAATATTGTTGCTTTAATGACATAATTTGACAATTTTGATGTAGGCTGCTTTGTTTCAAACTATATTACAATTTTTCTACTGCTAAGTAAACTTCCACAGTACCGCAACTAAACTAATTAAAGTAATTTATCGAGAAATCAATAAAATATTGGTTTCGAACGGATAGATTGTTTACATTGGTGGTGCTAAATTGCACTGACGATGCCAGAAACAAATTATATTAGTATTGTATAAATACCAAATTATATTTGAGTGATTGTCAGTTTGTTATTTTTTTTCTTCTTTTATCTTTGAAAATTGCTTTAATGAAGATAATTGAAGCCATACACCTATACTGCTTCATTACAGTACACATATTGTTTGTCCAAACTTGTCAATACTAGCTGTTACCCTCGACTTCGTTCGCGTGGAACTAAATAACTTTTAACGTGTTTCTAGAAAATATTAACATATTATTTTACTTCCTGGGGATTTAATTTTCCAAAAAAAAAAAGTTAATGTTAGGCATGCTCATTTCCCGATGCAGCCATCAATTGAATCTAACATTCAAACTTAGGTTTCTGTATCCAAATATTTAGGTTACAGTTCCGTCAATAGTTAGCTACAATAACTTCTTTAATAATAGATATACAAATGTATTAAAACAAAACGGTCTAAAATACTATTTAAAAAAATTAGCTAACAGAAATATAAATTTATGTAATCAACTATCCAAAGCTACATACAGTTTATGAAATTTCATGGACTGTTAGATTAAAAGAGGTCGATTTGTTTTGTTTTAAATATGAACTCAATTACAGCACTTTTATTAAACAAAGTTTTATTTCTTCTAGCTGCTCGGCCAAAAAAACAATAATTCCATTTTAAGCAAAAAATATTTCTGAGTGGGAAGGTTGTAATAAGATAACACGGCAGATGATACAATGATAGATATAAACGCAACATACTGTCCCATTTATAAAATTAGTTTTAGTAAGTAAAATAAAAATTGAAATATAGAACTTGTCCCCTGAAACCAAGAAAGATTAAAAAACACCAAAAAGGTTGCTCTAACGCTTTTAGACAGCCAAGATGTCATCTTCAAAGAGTTCAGTTGGGTTTCTCTCTAAAGATGACAGCTTGACTGTCGAAACGCGTTAGAGTAACCTTTTTGGTGTTTTTTAATCTTTCTTGATTTCAGGGGACTAATTCTGTATTTCAATTTTTAAAGATAACCAAGCACCAGTCCATTCCATCAAACATAAGTAAAATAAGACAAATGATTCTTAAGTACTACGTAAAAAAATCAACAAAAAACCAGTATGCTATAATCAGCTATTTAATTTTTTTTTTCTTTTTTTTTCTTCAATTTATATTTATATTTTTTCCTCATTGTTCCCTTACCATGTTATGCACCGCTGACGAGCTCAAATGAGAGCAAAACATCGATGTCCAGTGCTACAACTTTTTTATGTATTTTTTATATTTTCCTAATTCATCAAAAAACATTTTTTTTTCCATATCTAATTTTTGGTCTCCTATTTTTCATTATTCCTATTCTATGTAAAATAAACTAACCTCTTAATTTGTGAACTGTCATGAGGTGACGTTTTCAATAAATTTAAATATCACGTAGTCGCATTTCAAAAAGTGTTTAGAAAATTGTCAACAAACCCTAAAAATTTAAATATATCCAAACTGGGCCAAAGAAATGTTAAATAAATTGAAAAAAAAAACATAATATTTTCGGTCATGAAGAATACAGCTATTTAAAATTACACACAGTATGTAGCATTAATTTTTCGAATTACAAACCTTACAGCTTAAAATTTTGACTTTACATTCCAGATTTACAAAAAAAAATTGGCAAGTTTGATTTCAAGTGCAAAATTTCTATATTTCTTATAATATTTCATGTGTTTGCTTAGAATATTAAATTCATCCTAGAAATCTCAACTTATTAACATTTCTACTGAAACCTCCAAACCTCCATTTAAATTTCAAAATTTCCACTTTTTCAAAGTCAAGATTTCAGTAAAAATTTTCAATTCTAAGAAAGAAAGATCTTCTTAGAATTGCAAGTTTAATTGCAAAGTTTTTCTCTTTATTTTGATTTGGAGAAAAAAGTTAAATTTTTAACTCGAAATGAGTACTTCCCTATTTAAACTTTAATCTTTAAATGACTTCTTTATACTTAAATTTGCTAATTTTATCTTTTACTTTCTCCCACAAAAATAAACTTTGATTTTCCAATTTTAGTTTTTTCTCAAAATTTTGATTTTTAATTTCGAAATTCAAATTTTGAAATTATTTTTCAAGCATTCCAAGTTAAAATTTTGGGTTTAACTCCTAAAGGCTTTTTAAATGTCTCAGCTGAATAATTTTTTTAAATAAATCCAAAGTCTCACTCAAAATTTAGAAAATATTTGAAGGTTGAAATGTGTAGTAAAAAATGTTTTGATAATTTTGAATTTATAAAGTAAACATTTTTTAAATCTTGAACCTTTTAATTTAAACTGAAAAATTTTAAAAAATAGTCGAATAGGTCAACATTTCAAATTTAAACACGAAATGTTTTAAAGATGAACCTAAATTTTATGAATACAATGACTATTGTGTCATTAGATAATTTGATAAATATTGGTGTCCTAAATTTTGTGTCAAAATTTTAAGAAAAGAGCTTCTTAGGATTTAACGAAAAACTTCGAAATTGTAGTAATCTCTTTAACTCAAAATCACCAAAACGAACTTAAAATTTTGATTGTAAGAATCAAATTTTAAAAACTAATTTTAAGTTTAAACTGCAATTGTGAAACAAAATTAAAATAATCTTTAGGTTTGATTTCAAAACCAAAAAATTTAACACACAAAAATAAAAAAGTTTAAATAACAATTTTTGGTAATTTCGATCCAATATTTGAAATTTTAATTTGAAGTTTTGAAAAACAGAAAAATTTGAAAAAAAACACATACTTTATTAAATAAAATCTAATTTTTACTATAAATTTCAAAAAAAGTTGTCAAGAGGTTAAAAAAAAAGATTAAATTTCGAGTTAATACGTTGAATAAATGGTCCTAATTTTAAGTTTAGGTTTAAAATTTTGTGAAAGAATTCCAAACTCTAATAAAAACTAATATCAAAATTACTGTATTTGTTGGAAAAAGGTTGGATCTTTTGAATTGAAGGACTGAGAAGAAATAAATTAAAAATTGTAACTTCCAACCTGAAATTCGGAAAAACGTAACACCTTTGGAAGATATAGGGTCTAGGAATACATGTCAAGCTTAAGCTAAAATTATAAGAAACAAAAAAAAATTATGGAAAAATACAAAAAAATATAAACATTTTTCGAAATTCAACATTTAAAGTTGAAATTTTAAGATAAAGAGTACATTTCTGTAGGATTCGTAAGATTTTCTAAAAAAAATTAAAATTAAAACTAAAACTGAAAACTTTATGACTTTTTGGTCCAGCCAAAAAAAAAGTTAGGTGGGATACAGGGCAAATAATAATAAAATCCAATTACTCAAAGATGGAGCTATGGTTTCTCAGGGATCGTTGCTAAAACTTTTTTATAAAATTTGGGAGATATAAAAACAAGTCATTACGTACAGAGCATGCATTTGACATAATCGGTGTTTTCCAAAAAAACCAAAATAAAAAAATATTTTAATTAATTTGAAAATTAACTGTTTCATTTTTGTTAGAATTAAATATTATTTTCATAAATTTCTTGAACATTGATGCAGTATTTAGACTTTACAGAAAAAATTAATTTTAAATATTCCTTTTAAAATATTCATTAATTATTAATTTTTAAAATTTAAAAGCAGAATAAAAGCTAATATTTTAAATTTAAGTAAGGACAAGTTCTGTATTTTAATTTCTGTTAATTATTTCTTTGGTTTTTGGAAAGGCACCAAAAAGTATGAAATTGTGCCAAATTTAATTCAATTATCTGTACTCGTTCCGCAACTATTAATAAACTATAATCAGGAAGTGAACTTTTACACCCTGAACTCGAAAACGAACCGTTTTACGATATATAGACTTTTAGTTTAATTTTGGGCTTTAAAATACAATCCTAAATTTATGGTATTACTTTTAGGATCACCTTGTATATTATATATATATATATATATATATATAGTTTTGGTGAAACGGACAAATCTGGTAATCTGGAACCAAGAAAGATTAAAAAACATAAAAAACATACTGTATCTCTCTAAAGATGATTGCTTGGCTGTCAAAACGCGTTAGAGTAATTTTCTTGGTTTCAGGGGACAAGATTTGTATCTATTTCAATTTCTATATGTATAGTACAAAGTGTATCTAATAATTCAATTTGCAATTAATGAAAAAATTAGTTGTATTAAAAAATATTCGACTGTTTTTATTTGATCGGTTTTAACCTACCGCGTAGGTTAATATCGATCAATTAGATTTTTTATTTTTGTTCACTTTTGGTGTTCTGTTGCTTTTGAATATTACTGTTCAGTAAGTTTTAGTTAAACTGATATGTGCCCTATTCATTCTAACTGTGAAAAATGATTTGCTAGATATAGTGGTTTTTTTTATTTTAGTTTACATTTATGTGGTCGATATTCCCCGGCGTTCCCCTACTCATGAAATATCAATTTTTGACCTAAAAGTGACATTCATACTGCTGTCATTTTCATTAAAACTATAACAACTTCTGAATCTTAGATGGGACATCCTATATGTTAATGCACTTTTGGAATCTGTAAAATTTTATAAATCAAATTAATGACTATAAAATAGGTGATTTTTAAAGGCTCGAAAAATGATTTGGTAGCATATTATTTGTCAGTCTAGAAAGTCATGAAACAGCCTTATTAATACTAAGCGACCATATTAAGGTCGAAAATATTAAATTACAAAAGTTTAGGAAGCGTCATTTTTTTATTTCGTTTTCCGCAGCTAACTTATGTTCTTATTGAATAAATCTTAAAATGAATTAAACCGAACTTTTTCAGTTTTATTAGTTTCACAGCAAAACTAAGAATATGGTTAGATTCGCCATTAATCATGCTTTTTCGTGGTATCACAATACCATTAGAGTACCTACTATTAAAGAAAATCAAATTATCAAACTACTTTTTTTCAGGTGACTTGATATTTGTAGCGTTAATGTGATCCATTACAATTAATTAGAATTAATCATAACCTTCTGAGACGAAAAATAAAATGGAACCAAAACTTTGTCGATTCTTTAAAAGCACTTATTTTATATCCATTGCATTCAGGAAAATTATGTAGATTCAAAATGTAATAATATGGAAGATGTTCCATTTAGAAATCCAAAGTTGGCATCAGTTTTAGCTAAAGCGACAGCAATAGGAATATCATTTTAATGTCAAAATTTGACAATTCTAAAATAAGTGTAGCAGGTTTAAAAATTTTACCTTCAAAAATAAAAAAAATTTGGGGGGTACCATGATCCTGTTACAGTTGATACCTATATTCTATTTTTAAACAGTTTTGCGTCATTTTATTTATTTTATTTAATTAATTGTTTAAGTAGTTAAAACTGTTTACGATGAGAAACATGTACATTTTTTTTCTATAATGGAACTTCTGTAGATGATGTCGCAATTGACAGGTAGTGTAAATGCAAATACATCTATATGATTATTAGCAAAATATTTTTTTTCCAATTTAATTAAAGAGCCATTATTTACACCCTAGTAAGTCATATAATTAACTATTGATTTTTTTAATATACAGTAGAGTAAAAAGTATTTGTAAAATAACTCCCGAAAAGATTGATTCTAAATTTTTAGGAAGCTTATTTCTACGTAAATATTTACATTAGTACAAAATGTTATTAAGGTAAAATACCCTTTAAAAAACTGATTTGAAAGATAAGTTACTTTAAGAACGAATTAGATTTATAAACGATAGACCATTGTCCGTTTTTACGTCTGCAACAACCTTGACACATTTTATTAACTCCACCACCTATTCTTGATAAGGTTTTATGTTTTTTTTTTTTTGGAAAAACTGATACTTGTCATTTTTAATCTTTTAATATGTTTACGTATTGTATTTGTTGCAGGAATTTAGAATAACGCGGTTTTTAGTTAAAAACCTAGACAATTTGATAAAACGCCGCAAATAACAAGGTAATAAAATATTTTGTTTTTGAAGTAGCTTAAACCAGTCATTTAGCTAAAAGCCATTGTGTTTCAGGCGATAAGCAAAACAGATATTACTTTTCTATATGACCGAGATAACTTAGTATTTTACTTAAACAACGAATTTCTTTTTGCCGTTTAGCAAAAACTAAATTGCGGCACCGTTTTTGTAATAAAGAGCAAACTCAAACGATGTGTTTAACATGTTCTAATTTATTTTTTACCTGAGCCATCGCTGCCAAATAATTTTAAACGGCAAGCCTCTACTACTACTACTACTACTTATCTTAAACCCCTTAAAAATGCTTTCCAATGGTACACCTTACAGAGCTAGGAACAGTTTTTAATATAAGAAAAACATCTAGAAAATCTATCACCGAGTTGTACTCGTTGTTAATTTAAAAGTTATTAAAAATGTTTTCCATCGTTTTGCAGACAACAATAAAGCCTATTTTCATGCTTTTGACGTATACACTTGACGTATTTCTCTAAAAGTAATTCGGCATCCTTAATATATGCTCTTCTGCAATCTACATTTACGCAATTGACTTGCGTTACGCAATTGACTTGCGTTAAGCTTTTAAAAAAAAAGATCTTGCTTCACCCCATAGAAATAAATCGAGTGGCACTAAGTCCGTCAATCAAGGTGGCTAATTAAAAGAACATTATCTTCCAATCCACTACCATCCACAAGTATACAGGGTAGCTATTTAGGATTATTTATTTGTGTTGGCTGGGTGTGAGGGAGTAAAGCTGTTAGAAAGTTAGAATATTTAAGTTCCCCTCCATGTTGCAGTAAGGCTTTCGAAGGATTTTTGATTTTTTTCTTACCTTGAATATTTATCGATACTGCGTTAGGTAAAAATTTTGGTTTTTTTTTAAGAGTTATTCTGCCAATAAATATATTTTTTGATTTCCATAGATACCATTTGCTTTTATTTCCAAAATAGCAAATGTCTATAGTGCGAGAGCATGTACATGGAATGTTTTCCTAAAAGCCTAAAACAGATCCGTCAACTCAATAAAAGAATAATTTATATCAGTCATATAGAAAAATAACATTTGTTTTGCTTATTTGCTGGATGAGTAGTGTCTTTTAGGTAAACAACTAACTTTTTCCAGTTAAATAGCAAAATATTTGATGATTTCTTTACGTGCGGGTAATTACCAAATTGCCGAAGCTTTTAGTAAAAACCGAATCATCTTAAATGGTTGCGACATATACATCATTCTAGTCTACAATAACTCGTCATCTTTAAATAAATTGAATAGTTCCATTTTTCTAAACTGTCTTCGATTTGCTTTCAAAAACCTATCAAGTGCAGTTTTTGTGTCCTTCAGCTTATTGAATTTTTCCTAGCGTTAAAGTTATGTAGTAAATAAAACAAATGACAATCTGGCGGTGCTATGTCAGATGAGCATGGTAAATGAGGCAGCATATTCATCTGAACTCCATTAATTTTAGGTTAACCTGCAAACACACGTCGTTATCATGCAAAATGACTTTTTTTCTCATTAATTAAAAAAGGTTCTATGTAGCTTCTTTCCAAAAAAATTTATATTTATATTTATATTTAAGTTTTATTGGTTTTTTGAGCGCCAGTCATTCCTTTCACAATTCTAAATTTTCAGTAACCTTAAGTTAAGGACTTCACTAAACGGTCTTATGACCAAATGCTTATGCACTTGTTTTGGAAATGCCCAATCATTCTACTAGTTTTCATAGCGTATTTGGAGAATTTTTATTCATATTAACTTTACTTATTCATCATCAGTGACGGTTGAAAGTCGAAAACGTTCCTTAGCATCCAGACATTTCTCACTTTAAACCTGGCTAATGGCATGTGCTTGGTTGATTTGGTTGTTTTTATTTTAATTCGGGTTGTAAGGTCGAATTGTTGTTTACTGAATATTCCGGATGTTGGGACAGAAATTTAAGCTTCCCATCACTTTTCGAGGATTTTATAGTTTATTAAAGCTTGTTTTTCCTTTTTCGAAGGATCACTACATTCGCGGCAGATGAAATTAAAATAGAGGTTGGTTTATTAACACGGTTTATTACTTGCTCACTCTTCGGAGGTCGCTTGGTTACTCTCATTGTACTTGTTGGCTACTCCCTTAAATAAAATTTATGATCCCTTGTGACAGGGCCAAGCAGGAAAACTGGAGTAGGGTGACCGACAGGTATATACAAAGGCATCGCAACAGCTTGTGACCTTTTCTATATGCTAAAAAATTTTCTTCATAAGTATCAGGCCTTTTCTGCTATGTTTACGTATCGCTACATTATTTTTTCTTATAAAAAACGTATCACTTTTCGAGTTAACTCATAAAAAAAATATTTAAGATAGGTAACTTAACACCCTATTAACTTACGAGGACATAGATATCAGATTAAATAAACATCATTATGACACTTTATCAGTGCATGTTCTATCAGTAAGCTAAGCCCAATTCCGAAATTAAAAAGCTCCAACGATTTTTCCGGAAAATCAATATAAAGCAGATAAACGCTCGCATGGTGAATGCGCCGGAGGTTTTCGAAGAACAAAAATCGGTTTGAAATTTTCGGAGCAATGTTTGAAGTTATTCAGCTGCTATAAGTAAGGCAAAAATCAACATGTAAACAAATATAATCGTCAATTATTGGATCATATTTAATTACTATTAATCACGAATTTAAAGTATGGATAAATATTCATTTCATTAAATTCAGTTTTGTTCTTTATTTTTCTTATTTTAACATAATTCCATAAACTTATTTTCATATTTAATGGTGCGATGATTGCGAGTTTATGCAATGGAGAGTCGGGATTAAATTTCCGTTGTGAATCGTTGCTTTATTTTTGCTTTTACATATGTTGTAATTTTCTAGTGCATTTGCATATCTATAAACATAACTATGTTTATTAATTTTAGTAATAATTTCATTCATATGTTCGATTCAATAAATGATTTATTAAATGTGTTTAAGTTGACGTTAGTTTCTCGCTATTGTCTGTATGTGCACCTCCTTCCCTAGAGAACAATTACAAAGTTTAAAAAAAGGAATAAGGCACCATAAATATGTAGACGAAATGGGAAGCCTAAATATTCATCGTGTGGATCTTATTCACAGAAATTGTGCGACATTTGACTCATGAAAATTACAGAAATTGGTAGTGAAATAAATATATGCTTGATTAGATTTTTGTGCGAAACTAAACTTGCACTGCCAGAGCAGTGTTCTACGTAGTTATTTAAGACAAAAAAAGTATTGTCGCAAGAGTTCAGTGATTTTTAAAAATAAAAAATGGTAGTTAGGTAAGCTTTACAAAATATCGTAAAACTGTAATACAAAAAAGGAAATAAACCCTTGCTAATCAGGATTCCTTAAAAATTTCTAATATTACCTAATACCTACACTTAAAAATTTCACTTTTAAATTTAAAATCTCAAATTTAATTTGTTTATTTTTATTTTGTAATTATTTATTACTAGTGTATGGGTGTATTGTTATAAATCGCAAATTTCATATAATATTAAGATGTTTATTTTTTGCATCGACGTCAAACTTGCATTTCTTCTATTTTTTTCCCAAAGCTTGGATTTTAACCTTATAGAAATTTTGATTTTGACTTTTTGAAATATAAACATCAACCATTTGAGTTAGGCCCATCGTATTTCACTGAATACTTTTTTTAAACTATTTTCCCGCAAATGTTACTTTTTTCACAAAATTTCACATTTGAACTTTCATTTTTTAATTATTTTTACCAGTTAACAATTTTCACCCTTTTTCAAGCTTTATACTGCCAAACTTGTCAACATTCTAATTTTAATTTTATATTTATCTACAAATTTAAACTTTTTTTCGACATTTCGACCCCAGTCTACAAATTTGGATATATTCCTTTAAGCCCATTTTTTAAAGTTTAATCGATTAATAAAGGGCAAGCCCTTGGAGCATTGCAAATATAAATCTCAAGAGGTATTTCCTCATAATTTAGGGAACATTTTTTTACAATAATGATTCTTTTGAAATTTCAAATTCCAAAATTTAATCTTCATTTTTTACTTTATTTGCTAAAACCTCAATCAGATTTTAGCCACTTCTATTGTTTTACCTCTGTATTTTTATTATTTTGTGTATAATTGTTATCTTAAAACCTATTTATTAAATATTTTGCCTTAAATTCCAAGACTTTTATTCTTTTTTAACTATTTGGAATTCCTCCTAAAAATTCAAGTCAAATTTAAAATTTTTATATCTTTTTTTTTATATTTTAGAAAAAGTACTTATAAAATCACGGTAAGATAATATATACATTTCGATACTACATGGAATTTCAAAATTTCGAGATTAAATCTGACATTTGATAATTAAACTAATAACTAAAAAGGTTAATTTAAAAAAAGTGTAAAACATCTCTTCTAAAGTTAGCATTCCTAGAAAAAAGCCGAATTGTGAAATTAAAGTCAAATATTTAGAAAAAAGTAGACCGAAATTGTAAACTTATATTATTGAGAAAATAGTCAGAATTTTGAGCAGAAAAAAATAGCATTTATAAAAATAAAATCAAGCCAAATCTTCTATCAAAATTTTTGAGATTTTATGTTTTCAAAATTTTCAATTTTCAAGTTGATTTTCGAAATGGTACAAGGAAAAGATAAAAATGTTGGTGCTCAAAACCAGAAAATATATCTACATTTTAAATTATAAATAAATTTGTAAAAAAACTTGTAGGCTTAAAGTTTACAGTTCTAAGGGCAAATTAAATTCGCCTTTGGGTAGTTTAAAGGATAAAGTAGAGCAAACGTATAAGTTCTGTATTTACCAAATCTCATGTAGGGATTGTCCTCGAAAGTATGTCGGGCAAACTAGACGATCTCTTTGATCCGACTGAAGGAGCATTTGGCTTATTTGAGGTACGGAAAAACTGAAAAGTCAAGTATGGCCGACATGCTTTTGAATTAGACCATAGGATAGGTAATAATATTAAATTGTTAACAGTAGTAAATAAGAATTATATGTTAAATGCATGTGAAAGTTAAGCCATCCATAAGACTGAAGACAACCTTATGAATGGTTGCGCTGGGCCTTTAGGCCACTCATCTCTGTTAAAAATAGTTAAGGTTGATAGATAAGGAATTATGACACTACGACGTGTATGATTAGATGCGCATGCGCGTTCGGATGCGGTCGAACATGCACGAAGTGAATATTATTAGTATATAAGAGTAAATTTTAAGATTAGGTGTTAGTATCTCTTTGAAGATAACAGCTTGGCCTGTCGAAACGCGTTAGAGCAACCTTTGTTGTGTTTTTTAATCGTTCTTGGTTTCAGGGGACAAGTTCTGTATTTCAATTTTTTAGGATAACCAAGGACCAGTCCGTTCCACCAAACTTAAACAACTTGTGAGGAAGACAGTACAAATCATTGGTAAACTAAAAGTGAACACCCCTTGATAAAGTTGCAAGTAAAATGAAAATTTTCAGAGTTAAAATATTCACAAGCCGACATTTTAAAAAATGTAAAAATTGATTTAAAAAATGTTCAGAAATTGAAATGTACACATGGAGAATTTTCAATTCTTTTTCCAAAAAAAAAAGATATTTTGAAGTTCAAGAGAAAATAAGACAGTAAAGACGTAAGGTAAAAATTTTAAGCAAAAGATGCAACCATTTAAGGTGATAAAGCTCTAGATAAATTAAATATTGAAATATAGCAAACTAAAATAAAAATTTTTGGAAAAGAATAATCATTTTTTTTTCAGAAAATGAAAAATTCGACTTTGGTATTTCTTTTATTTATAAATCGATTAAGTTAAGATAATATTTTATTTTTAAAAAATTGCGAAAGACACTTTAATTATTTTAAGAGATTTGGAAAAACAATCTATATTTTAAGACAATCTGAATATTTATAAAAAAATTCTCGAGATTTAATTTTCTAAATTAAAAAAAAATATTTCTAGGCTATAACCACAATTTTAAAAATCAAAATGTTTAGAAAAAACCAAATTTTCACAGAAACTCTAAAAATAGTTATTAGAAATAAATAAACTCAAGTTTTAATTTTAAAGCCGTAATTTCTCAAAAAAGTTTGAAAATCTCTGGAAATGTCGAAACAAATTTTAAAAGTCCAAACTTTTGTGCTTCGAATTAAAAAGAAGTTAAGTTTACATTTGAAATTTTGATTAAAAAAAGAAACATTTTGCGGGAAAGCTCAAAATTTCTAAAAATAAAATAAACGTACTGTTCGGAAAATATATATTAATCATTATTTTTGTAATATTTTTATTAGTATACGTAAATAAAAGTATGCGGAAAAGTGCATACCGTTTTGAGAAAAAAATAATAATAATATTAATAATAATGAGTGCCCAATTATTAGCTTTTATCAATTAGACGTCACAACCACTTAATAGTTTCCGATTTTACTAGAATCCCTTATGTAATAAAACAGTCTTTAAACTTTAATATTTGGACTAGTACATTAGAACTTATTATTCAATCATTTTTCATTAGGCTTCAAAAATGAATCATCCAGGTGGTCCGAACATTGCAGATTTGCCATAAATTTGGTGATGTCAGATACTCAAATTACTTCGTTAAAGTACTGCCACAAATAAATAACAACCAGCAGGCTAACTCTTCCCAAGTGACCGTTTGATTCCCGTGACCTTCAGACCTGTCTACGTGGAAAATCTAAGTCGCAACTCTCAGTGCAGTAGAGATGGGAAAGTCCGAGATTTTAAAGTAATCGAGTCCGGATGTATATCCAGCTCTGCGTACCCTTTTCTTTAGGACTGAGGTATCATATTTCGTTTTACCAATTTTAGTGTAGGACTTAACTCTTTAAAGTAATTTCAATAATTACTCAAATAATATCATAACCTAATAATTGAAATAATGTGCCTGTGTAAAAAGGCAGTTTATAATAATTCGAGGTCACGGGCTGTCGGCATCGACCACAAAGAGATAAGACAAGAGTTAGCCTTCTGGTCGTTACTTATTTTGTAGTACTGCTGTTAGCAGCTAAGTCAGTGAAGGGCCTTTTTATGATGTGTGATGAGATTAGAGTTCTTAGCAAGCTAAGTCACCGCGAACCAATGTCGATTATAACCACCTTTCTTTATCCTTACGGATGTTTAAAAATGTACTTCGTTCTTAACACGCATTAAAATGAAAAGTATAAGTTTTTTTCAATACCTTTTTTTTGGTAAACAATAGCAATTAGGAAACCATACCTAATCACTTTAGGAAAGGTTTAGTATTACAAATATTCGTGTATATCTTTAAAATCAGTAAACAAAAACCCGAAAGGGAGATCAGGGATAATTTGGAGACAAATCAAATATTCATGAAACTGTACGCAATAAATCACTTTAAATTAGCAACAAATACACATGAAAAACGGTGAGTTTTCCTTAAGTAACGGAAAAACGCTTTCCTTTTATTTATTCTCGACCCCTTTTAAAGTAACAGATTAGAGCGACAAATATTTGTGTCCCAACCTTGCACGCTAGCAGCGCCGAGGAAATAGGCTCTAATGACTTTCTTTGAAGATTTCCTTGGCAAACATGCCCGACAAGCATTAGAAACGAAAGAACCTTATTAGAGTTTCAACAAGTTAGGTAATGTCTATTAGAGTTGCACAAACTTTCGAATAAATTTTATTTTACAGTTAACGCGATTCCCGTTTGTTCCGAAATGAAAGTCGGGCGTGGAGAAAGGAAGGAAAGTTCTGACTAACGAAACGTAATTATTTACCCTAGAAGTTATATTTCAGCTTTTTCAGCGCAATGTGTACGGCATGACAGCGCTTTAAGTGTATCACGAGATTTATGATTTGAATTTTAAAAATAATATGCCGCACGAAGAGAATTTTAATTCGAGATATGAGGCTGTAATCTTTAGCATCCTTGAAGCTGCATTTTAATGGCGACTTTCAAATATGACGCATTCGCTGCTAAGCAAATGAAAGAATTTCCAGTAAAGGTAAGTTTCGTCTCATCTTCGACATTTTACATCAAATTTCACCATTGTTTACATGTGCAGTAACTTTCTCGTTGATATACCTTATAAGTTATATCAAAAAAATGTAAAGTATGAAAATGTTAGTATTTTTACAGCCAACTAGACAATTTTATTCAAATTTGGAGCTTCCCTAAGAAAACGCCAAATTTTTGCAAAGAAAAGTGTAAACGCCCTTCAGCTCCCCTAAAGTTAAGTTTATAGTGTTTCTGAATTAAAAAATAGAGGACCTAAAAAACAGGGGTTTGCAAATTTTCAAATAATAAATAACTGTAGTCACAAGTTTACAATGGATTTTGCTTGCGCAACTTACGATGGCTGTAGCCCGGAGGGAGTGCACTGTAGGACACATGTTTACCTAAAGAAAGTCTCAACATTTGTGCATCGAATTTTCGAATCAACCTTGTATAAAAATGAGCGTCTGTCAATGATTTCTGTAAGTCATATTACTATTCATCCTACATTGCATAAAATATTTCTAGCTTTTGAAACTTTGAAGCAAAAAGGTTTTGGAATTTTCAGTTTGAAATCATAGAAAAAAATTGTCAATTTCCGGTATAAGTAGAAGATTTTCGAAAAAAATTATTATTTCTTAAGAAAGTCAAAATCTGAAATAAATTTAGATCAAATTACTGGAAAGAATCTCGATACTGGATTAAACTGAAAACTTAAAACTTCTTTATGAAAGGTGCGGAATTGGTTTTTAAACTCGAAATAATTTGCACACACCCCGATATAAGTTTTATACAAGGTGATTTCAAAAGTAGAACCATAAATTAAGGATCTTATTTAGGAGCCCAAAATAAGACTAAAAGTTTATATAAACATATGTCCTAAAACGCTTCGTTTCCGAGTTATAGGGTGTGAAAGATTACTTCCTGGTTATAGTTTTTTATCAATAGTTGCGAAACGTGTACAGACAATTAAATGAAAATTTGGCACAACTCCATACCTTTTCGTGCCCTTTTCAAAAATCTAAGGAAATAATTAACACAACTTAACCTAGTGGCGGGTATATCGAGGGGGCAGTGCTTTAAAACGTGCCTTATTTATTTTGTATGCACTTTTTTGACAATTTTTTAACAAAAATGTAAACTCCAAAGATTTTTATATAAAATAGATACTCCTACCAAAATTCGATATTGTCAGCGGTTTTCGAGTACAATGCATTTTTATATCTCGATGCATTAAAAGTGCGTGCCCAAAAATATTGGAATGTAACATATAGTTGGCATTGAAATGAAAGAAAATATAATAGTATTGATATTTCCATGTTATCTTGGCACCGGTAATTACTTTGAGCAATTTCTGTAAATAAAGTTAATGTTTTTAAATTTATTATTTATTAAATACTTACGAAACATTTGTTTAACCTAAATATTAGTTAAAAAAAATTTTTTTTGTAAAGTACATTTTAGGTAATAAACATATCATAGCTTTTCTTTTATATTAAAGCCATCCTTGTGTTACATCCGAGATTTTTGGGCGAGCGTTTTTAATGCACCAAGATATAAAAATGGATTTTACTCGAAAACCGTTGAGAATATCAAATTTCAGTAATAAGAGTATCTTTTTTATGTAAAAACTTTGTAGTTTATATTTTTGTTACTAAGCTGCAACAAAAGTGTACACAAAATCAATAAGGCACGTTTTAAGCACCACCCCTCTGGATATACCCGCCACTAGTTAAGTTCTGTTAATTCATTCGTAGATTTTTAGTAAGGGCATGGTATGGAGTTGTGCCTGATTTCATTTTATTATCTGCACACGTTTCGTAACTATTAATAAAAAACTATAATTAGGAACTAACCTTTCACACCCTGTAACCCAGAAACGAATCATTTTGGACACATGTTTATAAAGACTGTTCGTCTTATTTTGGGCTCTTGAGTACGATCCTGAATTTATGGTACTACTTTTAGAAACACCTTGTATATTTAGAATAATCTGTTAGTTGAGTGTATAAGGGTTTTGACCTAGGATTTTAGTGACAGTGAGTGAAATTAAATAAAAATATATGAAATGTTCAGTTGATACTATTTGTAGAAAAAAGTTTACCTAAAAAAAATTGTAACCTTTGTTAAAAATATTAATAATAATAATAATCCGGGTGTTCGAAAATAAGATGCGCATACTTAAGAAGCATAATCTTCGAGCGATTTTAAGAAAAAATTTTATATCAACATTGGTCCGGAACTGCTTTATTTTTAAGTTACAGGGTCTTCAAAATTAGGAAAAAATTTGGTGTTTTCCTAAATACTATGAAACCACTCAAAGTATTTTTTTAAATTTTGGTAGTTGCTAACTAAGAATAAAGACACACTTTTTGCTGGGAAAATATTTGCTTTTTTCCATCAGTGGCGTTCATACTAATTCGTCTTTGAGTATTCTTAAAAAAAACTAGTACGTCACAGCTTTTTTACAAATTAGGTACCTATTTCATAAACAACCTTTATTTCTTAGTAACAATAACTTTTTGAATTTTTTTCGTCTGACGAACAATTTTCGGTTAAAACAATTATTTAACTTTAAAACCTATGTTTACTTATTTCGTAGTAATTGGATTTATTAATTATTAGAAATAGTTATATCCCAAAAAACCAATCTAGCTTATATATTAACATAAATTTTCATAAAGACACACTAAAGAACAAAATTGTCCTAAAATAAGGCATTAAATTTGTAGAAAAGTATATAAAACGCCCATCGAAATGCAAAGAAATGCATTTTATTTTTTTTACTTAGAAACCGTTGGTCGGGTGAAAAAAGGCAAGGCAGGACATTTTACTAAAAATAATTAGTCTTACTGAAAGCCACTATTTCTTTCGAAAAAAAAAACAGGTATTCAAAGCTGTTTTAATCGAAAACCGTTCGTCGCACAAAAAAAATTGAGGGGGCATTTTTAATAACAAGTGAAGGATGTTTATGCAATTGATGCTTATTTTTAAAAAAAGCAGTGGCGTTACATTTTAATTTAGCTATTTTAGACAGGTAGAAGAGTTTAAGTATTTGGGTAAGATAGTTGAAAGTGTTCCACTTCCTAAATTATATTCCTTAGGGGCAGTAAACGTGAGGGAGGGGGAAGCGAAGGGCATGTGAAGCTGCAAGTATAGGGTATGGTAGCCTAAAGTAAACCGCCTCCTAAATTAAACCTCTTCATTTTTTCTATTTTCTTAAATTTAAAAAAAAATTAAAGGGTTTAATTTAAGCTAACTTACTTCCACTAGGCGTAATTTACCCAACCTTTTTACCAAAAAAAAAGGTTGTTTACGAAATTGGTACTTAATTTGAAAAAAAAGCAGTGACGCACCATTTTTTTCGTTAAGAATATTCGATGACATATTAGCACGGACGCCACTGAAGGAAGAATAGCAAAATAATTTTCAACAAAAACTGTGCGCCTTTGTGCGTAGTTAGTATCTACCAAAATTTAAAAAAAATATTTCGAGTGGTTTCATAGCAGTTAAGGAAAAACCAATTTTTCCTCTTTATTTTCAAGACCGTATAACTTAAAAATAAATCGGTTTCGCACCTACGTTTTTTTTCCTTAAAATCACTCGAGGATTATGCTCCTTGAGTATGAGGACCTTATTTTGAAACTCTCGAAATTATTATTATTATTATTACTATTGTTAATAAAGATCACAATTTTTGAATAGGTAAACTCTTTTACAAATACTCTTAGCTAAACATTGCATGTATTTTTGTTTAATTCCACTGATTGTTGCTAAACTCCGATATTTTTAGATTTTTAATGTTCTAGGCACTCCACTAGATCGCAACTCCATAACTAATAATGATATTCTAATTTGAAATAAATCTCTCATTTTCCTGGAAGTTATTAGTAACTAATAATCCTTTATGGTTTTTCAGTAATATTTTCAGATAGATTGCTTAAGAATATGCAAACAGATATCTTTCATGCAATTTGGCATCTGTAGGGAACGAAATACGTACAAAGAGGAACATAGAATAAGCGAGTGACAAATGGACAAAGAGACAAAAAGATCAAGAAACGAAGAGGCAAAACAGAAATAAATTCCAAAGAAACAAAAGGGACGAAAAAAATAGGAAGACATATACAGATTACTTGAACCAAATGCACAAAACAAGTCTCTATGAAAGAAAAAAAACTTTTAGTTATTTTAATTATTCTAGAAAACCAAAGATTATTCGGAAATTTGTATAAATATCAAAAATGTAATAATATACAGGCTGTTGCCGTTTAAAAATAAAAATTTGCTATCAGCTATAGCGAAATTGACAACAGTAGGAATGTAATTTTTTGTTAATATTTGACATTTTATAGGTATATCAGGGTGTAGCAAGTTGGAAAAATTTATCATCATAAATAACTAATGAAATAATAAGGGATCTACCGTAATCCAGTTACAACTGATATTTTCCTAACTAACTGAAGCAAGTACTATATTTTTAATATATGCTCATATGCACTTTACATGCCTTTTCCATATAATAATGTCTAGTGTTTTGCTAACTGTAACTAAGGAATCTGCATACAGCAAAAATATTTCTCTTAAGCTTGAACTGAATAACTGAATAAGTTGTGTTTCAATTTTTCTGCAGTAGTTGGATGATTTGTAAAAAAATGGATATGGAGAAACATAACCGGGAATGAAAATTGAGTCCACCAGCGAAGCATGGAAATAATGCACTGGATGCACAAACGATTTCAACTACGAACAAAGGCAACAACTTATGCATGTAAATTGTAAGCTATGCATACGGTTTTCTAGGATATCCTGGGCCCCTCTGTAGTATGTATCTCTCATAGAAAAAAGAACATGTTGCCTCCCTTTAAATATATATTTTTTAGAAACATATTGTAACGAAAATTAAATTATAAAACTTAGGATGTAAGGAACTTTTCTAGAGAAATCTAATAAGGTAAAGCGGCCGCGATAATGAAGCAAACGGCAGATAAGCATTCTAGACATTTCGGCAAACGATAAGTCTTATCTGCTGAAAACTTCTAGAACCCGAAAGGAGACCTATATAAGGCGGTCGGCTTTCCCTCAGAGGAGGTGAGTTTAGTCAGTGTAGTCCAGTTAGTTAGTTGGTAGTTAGAAGTTAATGAATAAGTACAATGAATTGTAGTGTTCCGAGTTCAGTTTAGAAATAAAGTGATACAATTCATCAGGTGTTAATAATTATTCGAACCGATAACGCGCAACAATATCTTCTTTATTCTGAATTAATAAAATTAAAGAGTTTTACTACAATTTAAAATTAACCCTTTTTATAAGCTTTGTGTTAAATTAAAGAATTTGAGTTTAGAATCGGAGTTTCGGAACTTCTGATTTTCTTCATTGTTCTTCTTTATGTTAAATTCAAATATTCGAGGTTAAAGTTTAAATTTTAAAATCAAATTTAGTTTAAAAAGTTTGCATTCTTCCCCATCTTTTTCAAAATTTCAAAGTTACCTGAAATACTTATATATTGGTGTATCAAATTTAATATTCAGGAAATACTTCATGAAATACTTAGATATTGGTGTATCAAATTTAATATTCAGGAAATATAAAAATTTGGTATTTCTTAAATAAAAAATTTGGTGTAAAAGCAGAATTTTTGCATAAATCTACAGATTTTGGTAAACATTTTTTTACTTTAACTTTAAGCTCTCTGACTATAGGCAACATTCAAGATTTAACATGAAAATCGATTTGAAACTCAACATTTCGATATTAAGACAGAAATTATGACATTAAATATATTCTCAGGATTTTAACATTGGTTCATGGATTGGAAATTCTAGTACTAAAGCGAAAATTTAGGGGAAAAATAAAAATGTTTTGAGTATGAAAACTAACTTTCAAAATTTCGCTTTTTTATGTCATTTTCTAGTTAGCCATTCGGCAACGTAAAATGTTTTTGCATTTAAAAGGAAAATAAGGCAAAGATCAACTTTTGTCATATTGTATCCTGTTGATATAGTTTGACAGCTTTCGGTCACCATAAGGGCATTAAAAATATGCAAATACACGAATTTACAATTAGAACAAACTTATTGTTTTTAGTTTAATTGTTGAGATCTTTAGCTAAACTGCAAAATTAAGTTCCGTGCTTCTTAGGTAATTATTACAACTACTATCTTCAAAGTAATGAATGAATGAAATAAAGTTTGTTTTTTTCTCCCGTAGTTGGAATTCATTTGTATAATTTTTTTTTGGTACCGAGAAAAAAAGCGAAAATATGAAATTTTAGATTTTTTGAAAAATGTTGTCATATCTTGAATTTCGTCTTTTTTAAAGTTTTGAATTTTTTAAATAAATTCCGACTCTTTCTCACACCTTTTACTTCTTGAAAATTCTTATTTTTGTTTCCCGCTATTTTTGAATTTTTCATCTTTATACAAACTTTTAATTTTTCTTTGAAAAGTTTAACCTTTTTTAAATGTTTTCTTTTTTCAGAATCATTACTTTTAAAAAATCGGTATTTCCTGTCTTCGCTTTTTTAAATCTTCCACTTTTAACAATTTTCATTTTTTTGATATTTTCCTTTATTTCTTGAAAGATTTAGCTTTTTACAAAATATATTTTTTATTATTAAATTTCGGCTTCTTTAAAAATTTTGACAATTTATACATTTTCATTAATTTGTTTCACATATTTGAAATATTTCTTAAAAATTCCCCATTTTAAATTTGACTTCTATGGAAAATTACGACTTTTTCCAAAATTTAATTTTTTTTTAAATGGCGACTTTTTTTTCAAAATTTCGGCGTTTAAATATTTCCAGCCTTTTCAAATTTTCTTCTTCAAAATATCTTTTGATTGTACTTTTGTGAAGAATTTCAGTTCTATCTCAGATTATCCTTGAAAATGTCCGTATTTTTTGAATAAATTTACTTATTTATTAAATGTCGAGCCTTTTTAAAGTTTTTACTTTTAAAACAACTTTTTCACATTTTTGAAAAATTTTGATTTTTTTAGAAACTTTGTTTTATTTAAAAATTTTAATAGATCCGACAATGTATATTATTTAATTATTTGGATATTTTAAATATTTTTTCACATCCACATTTTCTATCTAAACAATATTTTATTTCTCCCGATTGCAATAAAGATATCTGACATCGCACAGATGATTTTGTCGCAGCTGCAGTGTTACCTAGTGATATTTTGCACGTTGACAAGGCGACTGTTTAAATAAGTAAGAGTATCAAAAGTAAGGGAAGCGGGGGCAGAACCGGATACTTCATTTTAATACTCCGGAAAAGATATTAAAAACGTGGATATTAAGAAAATAAATATTGGCACTTGTTTCTACAATTATAGACCAAATTTCAAGACATACGTAAATCTTTATTGTGATAAAACATTTGACAAAAAAAATATTTTCTAAAATTTAAGGAAATCCGGTTTTGCCCCTATACCCGGGCACAACTGGACTACTGCTACTGTTAAGGCATTTATTTCAAACAAGACTAAATTTGTTATAAATAAATTCATTCAGATTTTCTTCATACAAAGGGGCACTTCCCTCTTGTGCCCTTTTTTCGAAAAATCCGATTGTAGTTTTAGCTTTAGCCAGCTTTCTTGAAGCCTTTTTGTTTTTCCTCTACTGCTACTATTGCTTTGCATCTACTTTCCATATCTCATCCTTGCCTAATGAATTTTCTCTAGTACATCGGTGGCATTTTAAAATTTTAGAAAATATAGGACAAGATAACTTTAAAATTTAACGGAGCACACAGTTTTGCCCTATCTGGTTGTGCCCCAACCATAGTGTTCAGCAAATAAATAATAAGCAATAGTAAAGTGCATGGTAATATTATTTGAATATCATATTATAAAGCATACAAAGTGAAACTTATAAGATGGCATAAAAAATTAAAAACTACATTTATAAGCAACAACATTTGCTGGATCTTTAAAGGTGACTGTAAGTTAGATTAGGAATCGCTAAATCAGAATTTAAGCAAATATTACCAAGAAAAATTGTTTTCTGACACAAGGTTAGTAATATTTCACCTTTCACAATTGGGATTTCTTCAACTGTTATAGATACCGGTGTATTTCATTTTCAAACACCATATTTCATAAAATTATCTTCTTAAACAAATGAGATATTTTAATTTTTTCAAAATATTTTAGAAACCAAGTAAGTTATTATAAATCCCTTTTTACAAAAATTCTACGAATAAAATTTTGCGACTTTTTTGTAATTTAGATAGTTAAGGATACCCTAATGGTAAGACGTGAAGTAGTACTAACCCTGTATACAGATTTATACCTAACAGACCTATTTTATCCATTAAACGGCAGATGTCAATAATCGTTTTTAAATACTATACTACTATTGAAATGCGATTGTACATCGCTATCCTGTTATGCCCCCCTAACCCCTACTAACAAAGATCCACAGTGTGATATAGTGAAATCGCAATGTCATCTTAAAATAGAGCTTCCACTTTGTGGATGTGCTGGTCTAATTGTATAAATGAATTCAAAAAATATATCAAACAAAATAGCGTTTTCCTTCAAATATTGATCTATGAAACCGTTTATGGTCCCTTTGAATTTTATTTTTTAGTAGAAAGGAAGCAAAGTAACTTTAATAGTC
This sequence comes from Dastarcus helophoroides, assembly GCA_028583605.1. Taxonomy (NCBI): domain Eukaryota; kingdom Metazoa; phylum Arthropoda; class Insecta; order Coleoptera; family Bothrideridae; genus Dastarcus; species Dastarcus helophoroides. The sequence goes on along the minus strand of CM053332.1, from coordinate 1,106,491 downwards.
ATCTAAGAATAAAAGTTGCTCTATTTATTTAGCACTTCGTTATTTCATCTAATTTGCAAGATAAATTGTGTCCAATGATATAAAACTTTACAAATGTACTTTCAAAAGGAATGCAATAAATCCAGGAGACATAAAAAATTCAAGGAGCCTTCCCTTGATTCCTAAGATAAATGTGTTGAAAGTGTTTGTTTTGTTACGTTTTCTTACCTCGCATGTGGCCAGAGCGACCAACCCAGCCAAGACAGCCCAAATCCATTTTACCACCCGCCTCACTCTGGCCATGGTCTCTGCGACCCCCGCCCGGCACGGCTATGCCATCACCCGTGCTATCCTCTCATGCAATCTGCAAATAAATCACAAATTAGGACGCCCCGACTCACACCATCATCATTTTATTAAGATATCAAAGTCTGGGGAAGGCTAATACAAGGCGCGCTGTCAAAAGGGTAAAAGTTATGGAGTTGTTGCTCCTAAGCGTTATCAAAGTAGAAAATTGTTTAGTCTAGACGGGAGAACTTGTAGTATTGGAGATATTAGAAATTAAATTGTTTTAAATGGGATTTTAATTGTTAATATATTCTAATGCTAGAGTTTCCCATCAGATTTCTAAAAATAACTAATAAAAATGGTTTCGTCTAGACGGGAAAATTTTTACTATTCTGGAACATTAGGAATTAAAATCCGATACAAATACCTTATGTAATATTTAAGCTTTGAGTTATTAGGGAGTAGCCGCATGGATTATTTATCTGCAAATTTGTTAAAATTAATTCACATACGTTGCGCACTTTACGGAGTTTCTAAGAAATGAAAATTGTTGCCAAAGGGGTTTTCGCCTAAATATTCTAAACAATATCCTTGAAATTTGGATTACTCAAAATTAAGTGTTGTAAAAATGGTCGTTTTTCATTCCCCGGCGCATCCACCATATTTAACGGATGTTTTTACAGTACGCCAAAAGTATTAAGAAACTAAACCTTCCGTTTTGTTTTGCCAAATTGCTTATCTTAGACTTGAAGAATATATCTTTGACTTGTTTTAGCGCTACGTACACACCTTTAAACAAATAGGGTGGTATAGAAACCGAACAAATCAAATTGATCCGAAAACAGGCCGGTGCACAACTTCAAAGATAAACACAGGTAAAATTAAAACTAAAGGCACTAAATCGTGACTTGTCTACTAAAATAATGTCAACAAATACAGTAAGTTCCACCGTAAATGTTTAATAGGACCATTTTAATATTAAATAACATGATAACATTCACTATTTGGTGTACAATAGAAAAATATGGGACGTCCATGTTTTCTATTTTAACCATTGTGTCTCTCCTATTTTAAAACCTGCGATGTTACTTAAGTTAGTTAAGTTAGTTAGTTATTTACGTACTAAATAATATGTAAAACAGGTCAACTTTATACTTTTTAAGTGTAAGATATTTGAAAATAACTGAAAAATATTAAATTTTTCTCTTTATTTTTCTCAAAACTATTTATGAATTTGTTACGGACAATATAAAAGTACTACCTACTTTGATTTATTTTTTATTGAACAACGCCATCACAACAAACTTCATTTTTTCTCATGGGCCCCATGTTACATTTCTGCAGATTTGAAGAGAACAATTTATAATTACTTCATGTTTCGCGTAACAGTTTTAACCGCATGAAAATATCTAGTCATGCAAATTTTATTAGTGAATCAGTTATTATTTTCTTTTTGCAATAATGACTTACAAATGTCTGATATGTTTCAGTTTAGACATTATGAACATGGTTCTTTCTTAGTTCTTTTCTAATAGTGAAAACTCTGTTTAATGAATTAATTTGTCAATTGGTGAAATCGTTATTTAGGTCAGCTTTCAAAAAATCTAATTTGCTCCTACTACTGACAATTATAGGCTTGATATAAGAATGATACAATTTTGAAAGCCTTGGGTTACTATTTTAACTTATGAAAATCACTTGTGTGACCGTCAAACAAAAGATTTTTTAGACGTGCCGTACATCATTTTAATTATATTGTTTTAGTCATGTAAAATTTTAATATGGCGCACATAACCAGTAAAAAATTTGACGATGATTTCAAATCTCGTAAAATTATCTTTATAAACAAAAGAAATATTTCAAAAAAGAAAAATTGACAATTTTTAGGTTTTTCAAATTACTTCAGGAATCAAGCCAGGTATTTTAAATTTGTATTAACAAAAATATTACAACTAAAATTAGACAACTCTTTTGTAATTCAATTGACTTTGTATCTATAATAGTTGAGGATATTCCACTGGTGATACGTGAAATAGTACTAACCTTGTATGTGATTTTTGGAACATCAAATTTAAAATCGAAATTTCAAGAAAAAACGAGAACTTTAGAGACTGCAATAAAAATTTGTAAATTGTTTGCCAGTTAAATTTTCTTCTGGATGTATGGTTTCTTATCGAAAATTTTTGGTGTAACATCACGCTTAAACTAAAAATTTCTTTGTTTCCAATCTGAGACATTCGGACGGCTACGTTTCTTGAAAAAAGTAGTTTAAGTTTAGATATCGGCATTCGATTTAAAGTTGACTTAATGAAAAATATAATCTATAAAATATGGCTTGAAAAGATATCTACGTTACATTACAACATATTTTGGATCGTGTAGCATGCACATAAAAAGAAATAAAAAAAATACATAGAACATTAAATATTTGGTACCCACAAACGTACCCAACTTTGGAACATGTTTTATAAACGGTGTGTCCCAAGATGGAGTAGCTAATAAAATGGAGTGTTTGTAGATTCATGAAAAAAAAAAGCCTTCTTTTAAAAACCTCTATTGAATTTTAACTGAAGATGCCATTATTTGCTTTATTTTTTACACACAGAGTTGATTATTCGCAAATTTTGAAAAATTTCACGAAGTAAGTTGTTGTGTTATAGCGGTAACCTAAATTATTTTTGAGAAATGTAATTACATTGAATAATTAAAATGAAAATTAAACATCAAAATAGGACAGGGTATTTGATAATAACAATAATTAATTAAAATAAAACATCATTAGACAGTATTACTGCCCGCTTCTCAACTCTTTTCATGCTTCTATATAGGAAAATTGTATCTGTAGTTATATTTTCTTAATTATAATGCACATCTCGATAGGGTTAAACAGTTTGGGGACCAAATAACCTCACAAATTTTCGGATTTACACTATAAAATCATAAATTTTCCAAATGTAATTTGTGGTAACACTAAATCTTTTGTGCTTTTCATCATCCTGGTCATGAATAAATATTGTTGTTGACTTATCAACAATTAATTAATTTACGTTTTCACCGTTTCTGTCAAGTAGGATTTAAAATAAATTTTATTTCAATATTTCGAATTATTCTTTAAGGCGTTGTTCAAGTAAAAACAGATTTCCAATTATAGCGCTACCTAGCGGTTCGTAGAAGCCACTATGAAATAGCTTCAACAAGCAGGCATGCAGAATAGGGGTAGAGGGCAATAATGCCCATGTTTAGAGGAATGCATTATTGAAAAATTATCTGGGAATGAACTAAGATTTCATTTTTGTAATTCTAAAAAATAAAAACCTTCGATATCACTAAAAATAACAGCAGTTTGCTTCTGGTCATTTTCTATAATTTGCTAATCATTGAACAATCTGTATAAAAATAAAGAAAACAATTCCATTCCCAATACTTTAAGATTAGGCATGAATTTCGATAAGAAATGAGTTTTCCTCGTAAACCTACAAATAAAACGGAAACTTCTCTTCAATAATCTAACTTAGGGCACACCGTGTTTTCTATCCAAGTTTTTTTTTTATGCGAATGTTTTCTTGCTATATTGTCAACTTTTATGAAAAAAGCGAAATGCAGAAGTTTCGATGTTTAGCTCTATGAAAATGTATTAGTTATATCTCAATTTTCACTGAGTTTTAGTTAAAGGGTTTTGTTGCCATATAGCGACATATTCTGTTATGCGAGGTACTCGAAGTAGAACAACAAACTTTGGATTTTTTAATTACCGTTATCAAACAGTCTTATAACAATGTAACTGTCGAAACTGCAGTCAAAACTTTTGGATACACATAAGTAATATTGAAAAAAAGGTAGTGTTTATTTATCAAATAAAACAATCAAATTATAATTTTAATTCGGTATATACTAGATAAGAGAACCCGCTTGGTCAGATCAAGCAATTTTTAATATCGAACTAAAAATAAAAAATTAGAATGCACTTAAATTTAGAATAAAGCTCTGAATCAAAATTCATTGTAGAAATACTGATACAGGAACAAATATTGGTATCACGAGACAGTACTAAAATATAATATTTATTTTACAACCGCAGACGATGCATATGCCTCTTCTACATTCTCAAAATTCACACCACGTAAGTGCAAACGCAATAAATTGTATGAAAATTCCACAGGTCTAACTGAAAATTTCATCTAATTTCCTCGGCAAGTGCTAGATGAGAAATTTTTCAAGAGACTTTGCCGACGTAACAATCATGGATAACGCACTCTGTTACAAGTTAAACATTTGGAGGTATTGGACACATTGAGAGCTAGTAACGTCTAACGATGTCGTATATAATCACGTTAATGGTTTTCCACTATTACGTGAGCGGCATGAAAGGAAATATACAGCTGGGAAAGGTAGTATCTCACCTCACAATCAGACAAATTGTTACAATATGCTTGTAGATCTAAATTAAAAGCTAATTAAATTGAACATGCGGAATACATTCAACCTGGAATAATTGTAATACTTCTATTCTTGCACAAATAGTTTTTATCTTTTGTATATAAATCTACAAGAATTGTAGAGTGGAAATACCAAAGGGGCTAAGTACCAAATAAGGAGTTTGAAGTTATTAGAGAAAAACGTTGTTTTATGATGTATTACTTATCAAGTTAACTAATTAATTTAGTTTAAGATAGCAGCCCAACAAAGAGGATTAGCCCTTGGAGCTTTGGTTATGCCCATTTAAGGTAAAAATTAAAAAACGAATTTTTTGGTACTTACTCCCGTTCCTGTGGTATTTCCACTAGATAATTGGTAAAACCAGAAGTGCACACCCATCGAATTGGTTTTATAGCTTACAGTTAAATAATAACTTTTATTTTAAAAACTTGAGAACTTTCAGAAAAAAGTTAAAGGTTCGTTTTCAAAAACTATTTGTCTCTTAAAATTAATAAGGTATTATACCTTATAATAATGAAATATGTGTTTCTTTAATATTTTTCTCATTAGCAGTGATTGAAAATAAACATATTTTGTTCAGTAGTAGACATCGTGTTTAGGGATTTTAAAATAAAATTGTGAGCCAAATAAGTGCAGAATCTATTTCCATGGGAATTACTGCTCTACATTTAATTTAGGTATCTTATATTGTATCGCTTCTATCGCTTTTGCCATCTCACTTCATTGAATTTCGCGCAGTGATGACTATTCATGATCAATGGCAGTTCACAATAAATAATAACGAGTGACAATTTAAATTACTTTACTACGCTGTTCATATAGTTTCGCCATCATTCGCAGTTACGATTATTTGAACAAAATGCACGACACAATGTACATGATATAGAAAAAATAATTTTTAATTGACTTGTTTTTTAAAATCAAAGCAAATTACGTGTTAATCTTAGAGGAACTGCAAAGCAGGCTGACATTTGTACCGAAAGAAACAACTAGGAAAGGTCCCCGGCTATATCTCAGCAAAGAATCACCCCACAGCTTTGGGAAAAAATTTAGTAAATGGCCTTGAAATTTGCTGGAAAATATTTTTGACCGCTAGGTGGCGCTAATATGTAGGATTAAATAAAAAGTTAGGATTTTCTCAGGATTTTGCTTAATTGTGGAATATCTTAAATAGATGTATAATAATTCTGTAGGAATTTTGACTTCTTTTTGTTTTGTATTTTGTTTGTTGTATCTCTAATATTTAAAATAAAGTGGTGGAGAGACGTGGCAAGAAATGTTTTCTAATATCCATTTACTTCGGTCAGCCTTTATGAGAATTAACAAATTTAGTCTCTACATGGTGTCCCGTATCGTTAGATCCCAATTTTGGGAGCATAAACTGGACTTACTTTTAGGCCTAAAAAAACCCAAATGTTGTATTTTAATCTCCTTTTTTTGAAAAGTTACAGGTTTATAAAATTAACTTGACAATAAGCGGAGCGAAGACATTTTTTAAAATTTATGTTACAAAATGTTAAGGAAAAAGAAATTACAGATCTAGATAGTCATGCAAGAGTGCCAACAGGACTAAATTAAAATTTAACTCAAAATTTAACATGACTATCTTAATATTTAGATAAATTTTTCCAATTAACCGTTTCAGGTACTCCAATTCGTTTAATAATTTACAATTCCTTACTGATTAATAACCACTTCTTTTAGAAGAGGTTTCATTCTATTGAGAAGGGGTGGTTTTAGATAGACAGGCGCACAACCACATTTTGGGATACATGTTTAAAACTTTTTCAGTAACAACTATCCACGATGGATTGGTTGGAGGGATCCTTTTGGATGGCTACTTAGATCCCCTGACCATAACCCTCTAGACTTTTATTTGTAGGGATTTATAAAAAATTTCGTTAACCGTAAAGTTTCAATCACGAGAGAAGGTTTAATTGAACGTATTTAGCAATCTGCTCAACAAATTCCCATAAATGGATTTCAAATAAAAATTGGCACTTTGTCCATTGGATTACGCCCACCAGCCTCTATTCAGCAAGGAGGGCGGCATTTCGAAAACTTAATTCACCTATAATTTTTAAATAGTAAATTAGGTTATTATTTGAATATTTTTTAACTTACTTGATTTTGATAAAAGTAAACTTGAAATGCTGCCCTTTTTTCACACATTCAATGTTTAAACATTCAACATAAAATTTGTATTTATTTTATTTCTACTTTTTCTCATGAATTTGTCTTTAGAAGGTGCGAGTTTTGCTGAGTTTAAGATTTAAAATTTTATTTTAATTAAACCATGCTACTTTTTACTCATACAAATGTGTATTTTATTTTTTTTCAGTAATTGTTTTGATGGGTGAATCTTTTATACACTTTTTCTCAAAAAAGCGATTTTAAAATAAAAATCTTGATGTTTGCTTCAAAAATTGAAAATAGAAGTTAAAATTAATTATTTTGTAAAATTTTTTACTTTTTCATTTTTTATTAATCTTTAGAATTCAGTTTAAAGGTACGAGTTTAAACATGGAGATTTTTATATTTCGTTATTTTGGGTTTAGAATTCGAATTTTTATCAACAATTTAGGTTAAATCATTTAACTTTCAGTTTTTTAACATCAAATATTAATTCTTCATGATGGACAGTTATTGGCCGGAAACATTATGTTTATTAATTTTATTTAACATTTCTACGACCCAGTTTGGTAATATTTAAATTTTTAGTAATGTTTGTTGACAGTATTCTAAAACAGTTTTTGAAATATGACTACGTGATATCTAAATTTATTTTAAACGTCACCTCATGACAGTTGATAAAAAAATAGGTTAGTTTATCTTACATCGAACAGGAAAAAATAAAAAACTAGAAGACCAAAATAAGACATGAAAAAAATTTGTTTTTTTGATAAATTATAAAAATATAAAAATGTAACAAGGTTGTAGCACTGGACATCGGTGTTTTGCTCTCATTTGAGCTCATCAGCAGTGCATAACATAGAAAGGGAACAATTAGGAAAAAATAATTAAAAATAAAAATTTAAATATATAAAAAAAAATTTAGCATGAATAGACGTTTCATCAATAATTTACGGTGGTAAAAATTGAAATATGTGAAGCCCGATCCACAAGAAACAAAATGTTAAATAAAATTAATAAACGTCAAATTTTAACCCGCAGTTTTAAAAAGAAGTCGAATATTAAATATCAAGCGTGGCCCACGAAAAAGAAACATGAACCAAAAACATGCCTGAATGGCAACACTTAATCTAATATTATGGCACCCTCAAAACTTAGATGGTTGCTGCCACCCTGAAGAAACCACATCTTCCTCTTTTTTGAAGTTACAGCTGCTCTTTTTGTGGCTGTTCATTCTCAATACAGTTATGTAGTATTTTATTCTTAAATTAACGTGCTACTGTTTAAAAAAAAAAGAAATAGTTGCGTACGTAAGGTGCCCCAAGATGTCCTTAACAGGGGATATCTCAGTAAGTTAAGTAAAGTTAAGAAAAGAAACAAAGACGAACAAAAACATTTTTATATTGTATCAATTAATTCATTATAATGCATGTTCAAAAGTGTGATGACTGCTACCACCACAAAGAGACCATCACCCACCACTTTTTTTTTGCTGAAAATTAATCTCCAGTTTACTCTGAATACAGGCATATGTAATATTTGATAATTTATGTGACCTAGTGACCCAGTGTTTAACGCTGTCGAAAAAAAACTGAAGACAGAAAGAAATTTCAATATTCAACCGAGACACTGACGGTTGATGACAATCATTGTCAATTAAATATACATTTCCTTACCAACTCATGCTTTTGTTTATATCAAACCATTGGTTTTTTGCTACAACCTTATTTTATACAGGCAGGAACTACTATTATCGTAGGAATTATTATTCTTTTCTTAGCGGTTCAGGGTCACTTCATTGATAGAATACTACACATGCCTATATTCAGAATGAACTAGAGATTCATACTTAGTAAAAAAAGTGGGGGGTGCAAATTGAAAAAAAAAAGGGGAGCATGGTTTCTTCAAAGTGACAGCAACCACTAAAGTTTTCAAAGCGCACAATGACATATTAACAATTCATCTAATTCCAACATTTTTTTTTAATTGAAATGGGGAACTTGTCCCCTGAAACCAAAAAAGGTTAAAAAACACAACAAAGGTCGCTCTAACGCGTTTCGACAGCCAAGCTGTCATCTTCAGAGAAATACCAACACCTACTCTTAAAATTTACACTTATATACTAAGAATATTCAGTTTGTGCATGATCGACCGCATCCGAAGGCGCATGTGCATCTTATCATACATGTTGTAGTGTCACAATTCCTCATCTATAAACCTTAACTATTTTTAACAGAGATGAATGGCCTAAAGCCCATCGCAACCATTCATAAGGTTGTCTCCAGCCTTATGGATGGCTAAATTTTCACATACATTTAACATATAATTTTTATTTACTACTCTTAACAATTTAATATTATTAACTATCCTATGATCTAATTCAAAAGTATGTCGAGCCACACTTGACTTCTCAGTTCTTCCGTACCTCAAATGAGCCAAATACTCCTTTAGTGGGATTTTAAGAGATCGCCTAGTTTGCCCGACATACTTTTGAGGACAATCCCTACATAAAATTTGGTAAATACCGGACTTACCCGTTTGCTCTACTTTATCCTCTACCTCTACCCAAAAGCGAATTTAATTTGCCGTTAGAACTATAAACAACCCGGAAGCCCTGTTTTCGCAAAATTCTACTCAAAACATGCTTAAGCGAGGGTTCAAAAGGAAGTGAGACGAACTAAAATTTTTGTTTCATCAGCTCGGAAAGTTGTGATATTCACCAATTCACATTTGAATTTTTTCTTACTAATAATTTTATAAATAATATTTGGATCAAATCCATTAATTTCAGCTATATGTTTAATTTTTTTTTAATTTTGATTTTTTGTGTCAAAAATAGCAAAAATTTAGATAATTTCATTGATGTAGTAAATTTACGTTTTCCAACAGTTCAATTTACCGTAGAGTTAAATAAAAAAGCAGCTTTACCATTTTTAGATACTTTAGTTATTAGGAATAAAAATAGATTAGGATTTCATTTATATAGGAAAGATTCCAGTACCTTCCGCTGTATAACTTCTGATTCTAACCATTGCATACAACACAAAATGGCTAGATTCAACTTCCTTGCCCATCGCCTTCCGAGTCTTCCGCTTAATAGGGAAAGATTCGGAAAGGAGGAGGACAACTAAACATATAGCCGAAGTTAATGGATTCAATCCAAATATTATTTATAAAATTATTAGAAAGAAAAAATTCAAATGTGAAGTGCTGAATATAACAAATTTCTGAGCTGATGGAAACAAAAACTTTTAGTTTGTCTCACTTCCATTTGAACCCTCGCTTACGCATGGTTTGGGTGAAATTTTACGAAAATAGGGCTTCAGGCTTGTTTATAGTTCTAACGGCAAATTAAATTCGCTTTTGGGTAGTTTAAAGGATAAAGTAGAGCAAACTGAAAAGTCCGGTATTTACCAAATGTCATGTAGGGATTGTCCTCAAAAGTATGTCGGGCAAACTAGACGATCTCTTAAAATCCCACTGAAAGAGCATTTAACTCATTTGAGGTACGGAAGAACTCAAGTGTGGCTCGACATGCTTTTGAATTAGATCATAGGATAGATAATAATATTAAATTTTTAAAAGTAGTAAATAAGAATTATATGTTAAATGCATGTGAAAGTTTAGCCATCCATAAAGCTGGAGACAACCTTATGAATGGTTGCGCTGGGCCTTTAGGTCATTCATCTCTATTAAACATAGTTAAGGTTGATGGATAAAAAATGGTGACACTACGACGTGTATGATTTGATGCACATGCGCAGTTTGGATGCGGTCGATCATGAACGAAGTGAATATTCTTAGTATATAGGGGTATATTTTTAGATTGGGTGTTAGTAGCCCTCTGAAGATGAGAGCTTGGCTGTCGAAACGCGTTAGAGCAACCTCTGTTGTGTTTTTTAATCTTTCTTGGTTTCAGGGGACAATTTTTGTCTTTCAATTTTTGAAGATAACCAAGGACTAGTCCGTTCCACCAACATTTTTTTTTGTTCATGTCTCCTTCTTATCAACTAACCAAGATATCGCCTAATAGAAACACAGTGGAACCAGCTGTATATTAAATTGTAATTCTTAAAAAATTAGTTACAATTTTTAGAAAACGAAAAATGTCTAAGAAAAATTAGGAAAAAGTTAAATCCAGCAAAATATACTCTCTTAAAAATCAGGACTTTTTCTAAAAATGTTGACGATTAAAGCTACGTTTTTAAGCAAATTAACGAATACTTAAGTTTAACAACAATATTAAAAAATTAAAGTGGACATTTTGAAAATGCTTTTATTTTTGGTCTACTCAAAGTTTCGCTATTACATTCTTTTTTTTTATTTTGAGTTTGAAACGTTTAAAAAATTTTCGAAATTTTGAGAGAATAATAATTGAAAAACCCAAATTATTATTTAAAATAACAACTTTTAGAAGGCACAACAGCCACTATTCCAACTTGCTATTGGTTTCTATATTAATTTTCCAGAAAAATTATTGATAAAAACCTTGCTTTACACTTTTACTTAATATTCATAACTATTAAAGTATATTAACGATAAAAACGCAACAGAAATTAAAAATTCTACAATGTTTCGAAACCTAGGTCTGGTATTAGCAAATATTTATCGAAATATTGTGGAATTTTTAATTTCTGTTGCGTTTTTATCGTTAATAAGGTTTCATAGTTATGAATATTAAAAAATTCCAAGAAGTAAGGGTTGGAAATGTCAATTATTCCTACTTGTTGACAAACTATTGGAAATTTTATAATTTTTTCTCCCAATTTTTATCAGCGAATAACATGGATACAATTCTGCGACCTTGTATTTTATATTCGTGGTCCGGCACCAGGTCACCTCTCACTATTTGGAAAAGTTTGAATTAGATAGTTAACAGGGACGATACAAATAGGTAATTATAAACTCGGATTTTTCAACGTCCAATAAAAAGAAATTCTGAGAAAAATACTGAAAGTTTGATTTCCATGAACGTCAGTTGTTTAAATAAATTTTTAGTTTAGCAGCGGAGCGCCGTTAAATCCCTAGAAAGCGTTTCAGTCCTTCTGATCCTTTATTTCACAACTAATTGGGTTAATATTGACTTTCATATTGATCTAACTGCCTAACTGTGTGTTAAGTGTTAAGAAATAGCAAATGTTTGCAAATTTTTACAGTATTATATCCTGTATTACATTTACAGATGCGAAGATGTCCGATGTGTCATAAAAATATCTGTTGATATCATAGAAGTAGGGGTTGTTGCTTCTTAACGGTTTCGAATTTCGTATAAGAGTGAAAATATTCCGCCCCTATCAATTCCAAAAATATAAAACTAAACCACTTCAGAGTTAGTAATATAAGTTTCGCAACTTTAGAAGTGGCGCCATTTTCATATGATTTATTAATATTTTTCAGAAAGAAAATTTTTAAAATAAAAATTCATACTTTTCCGTTATTATAAACTAATAATTAAAAATAATTTAGTCCATGTAATAATTTGATATCACTCTTGAGTTCGAGGCAGAAATATGATTAAGTCCTGAAGCTGGGAAAGATTCCTTATTTCTTATCCACAATAACACACTGAATTTTGCTTTTATTTACTTATAAGTGAATGACTTTAGATCTAAATTAGAAGCAGTTCTTGGAGCAACCCAGCTGAAATTATCAAATACATTTCCCACATAATTTTACAAGGATCTATCATTAGATCGGTAAGTTTACACAGATGTGCATGTAAAACCCGAAGCGGTAGATATTTAATTGTCGAAAAGACAAGATGGATACGTACAAGAGCATCTTAAATGGATCCAATTACTTACAATATTTGCTGAACAAACAATTGCAAGTTTACATACAACACTCGTTTTCAAAGGATCTTGCGACTCCACAAAAGCACAAAACAAAACCATTCACAGCACTTGACAAATCTAGAGAGGTGACGGAGACGGGGGCAAGCACATAATTACGGTTAAAACGAATGTTGAACTATCCATTTCGGTTGCGCAATAAAGGCGTAAAGGGCACCAACACGGGAAACTTTACCGAATCTCCGATTTCTATTTCGCTAGATACGCGGCGTTTTTACGTTCGAAGTTTTCGGAAGGCGACATTTCGAATCTAGGATCAAAGTAACCTTGGTGCGTCGTTCAGATGTATATCAGTCATGAATGGTTATCGTAATAGACCATTTCCTGCCAATGTAAGAATAAAAGGTCCTCCGTACGCGACATTTTATTATTTTAGAGGCAGCTTTGTTTTAGAAATAAACATGGCTTATGATTTAATTCAGTTTAGTCTAGGAGCAATTGACATAATTATATCCGCTTAATAGACGGAGTTTAACTGATCTGGCAGTTTTATTTCCGTTTAAGTTTCAAAAGTAAATATGATATGCATATACATCTATATTATCTAATTGCGTTACGTCAGGCTTGCGAAATAAATGTTTTAAGTATGCATAGTCTAATTGTAAGTGAACGTTTGTTTTTGAAGCAAAATATTCTTAATAAACTGCCGGAGCACTCCGATATAATTAACTTCATTGGTACTTGGTTAATGTATGCCAGTAATCGACGTAGATTTAATTCGCCCATAGAAAGAAATACACAAAAGCGAAAATATATATGATCACATTGTTTGACATATTGTATTATTACATACTTAATTTTAGGTAAACATTTAAAATCGTATCGGTTCTCGGTTCATGACATTCATAGTGAATATAAATAAACAAGGATGGGATGTCGCTTATTTGTTAGTTATTTAAGTCACACTTATGTATTTTAACGACGAACATGGAAAAAAAAACAATGTAAGTAAAGTCATTACTTTTTGAGTTATTGGAAAGACCTTACAAAAGTAATGATTTATTTTGCATTTTTCTAAAAAATTATAAATGGCAAACGTTTTTAATGAAAAGTTATTTTATTTAGCAAGATTTCATTTAGAATTTAAAAAAGCTATTTATTTTGATTTATTTTTTATAAACATTAATTATTATTATCATTATATTATAGAAAAACTTCATTCGCAATTCTACTGAAAATGTCGATATTGAGATTGAAAGTTCGAAGGCTTCTAGAAAGTTTGATATTAATTTCCAAATTTTAACACCAATTTCAAAACCCTGACTATAACGAAATTTGCATTTTAATATTGAACGTACAGCTTAACATGCCTGTCTATTTTTTGAATTTAATATCAATAATTACAGATATTATCACATATAAATAATTACAAATTTTGATTTTAAATTTATGAAAAACCTCCCAAATTTAAAAAAGAAACGAATTAAATTTCGTAGCTTATTTTATTTATATTTATTTTTATAAATTGCTTTTGTAACAAAATGTAATTATAAAATTTTGCTAGGAATTTTCTAGAAAATTTAATAAGGAGAAGTGGCCGCGATAATAAATCAAACGGTAGATAAGAGTTGCAGAAATTTTGGCAAATAATAAGTTTTATCTGCTTGTTCCTTCTAGAACCCGAAGCGGGACCTATATCAGGGGATCGCTTTTCCCCCTCTTAGCTAGAAGTCAATGAATAAGTTAGTTAATTAAACAGTGTAAGTGAATTACAATTCTAGTGTTCCGAGTTCAGTTTGAAATAAAGTTGTTACAATTCACCAAGTGTTAATCATTCTAACCGATAACGCGCAACACTATTTTTGTAGTACAATCTGCTCTCAAAGAGGAGCACTGCGAGTAGGATACAGATATAGTCGAAGTCTCGAAAAAAGTTGAAATTTTGTAATGTAGGGTAAATCACGTTAAAATGAAAAATCAAAATTTTGGAAAATTTGGTTTTTTAACAATTTTCACAAAAATTTAAATTGAGAGTAGCATTATCAAAATATCAGCTTCTATTATTGCAGTTTCATTAAATTCCTTGCCTTTGAAGAAGAACCATCTTTTCCAAATCTCTTTTTAGAAATTTGCCACCTTTATGAAAACTTGAAAGTCGAAAAAAAATATTATTCGGAATGGCACATCACAACATTTAGTCTGGTTTGCTATATTATCTGGAAATGCCAGGAGACTCCCTTTTGGCTGTAAAATTACTTAGATCTTAGATAATTTTGTACCAAATCAATTGTAATATAACGCTTTTAATGAAGAAGCTTTCTCTGGACGACGTTACCATTTGCCAAATTTTTAAATCGCGATTAACTCTAAAATTCGTCATTGAAAAACGACTCTCAGTCTTTGTGAGTGTCTATTGTCACTCTGCAGGTAGCAATTTCCTAACCAATATTGATTGGAAATTTCAAACTTGTTAAGTTTAATTAGAGAAAAATATAGTTTATTAGAAAAAAAATTATTTAGGAATCATAGGTTTTTATAACTTTCATACATATTGTGGTGCTCTTAAGTACTGTATAAAAGAATAAAACTTAATTCGCCTTTATTTTCGGGAAAAATTTGGTAATGTTGATAATATGATAAAGTGTCAAAGCTGTTACGTCAAAATTATTTATTCTAGAAATGTTATCGCCCAAAAATAGAATAATCGCTGCTAATATTCAATGTGCGATAGCTGAAAACTAGCTAAAAACATCCTTAAATATAAGATACCGAAATTAAATGTATTGTAGCATAATTGTCATGAAAGTAGAAGCTGCAATTAAGCATCTTTTACCAGACAATTTTGTCTTAAATCCTTGCACTAAATTCACTTAACAAAATGCATATTAGCGGCTACAATATTTTTATTTACAACTAATGTAAATATAACTGCTCATATGGGAATATTTTTTGGGAAATGCATGTGTCGTACGGTAGCTTTTTGTTAGGCGCAATTTTAAAACTAAAAGTAAATTTTTATGTATTGAGCTTAACAACAAAGCTTCTGCTTTTCTATGAAAATTTATCTGTAAAGTTTAAAACAAATTCCCATGGTGTGTACTTTTGGTTTTACCAACGATTTCAAGTTTTTTTATCTAAATTTTTAAATTTGATCAACATTTAAATGAGAAGTTGAGGATTCTGGAAAAAATGTTTTTAAAAATCACAATAATTTTTAGAGTTCTTTACCTTAAAAAAACGGAACCCTTATAACCTCACTCTCGTGTCTGCTTCAAAAAGGTTTTCCTCAAAAACTATGTAACTGTAGAAATTTGATATTTTGCACAACGTCAGCTCTTGAGGACCCACGTAAATACCATTAAGAATCGATTAGAAAAGAAAAATATTTTATAATAAAAATGGAGGGTTAATTTGGTCTCCGAAAAGTCAAGTCTTAATTAGTATATCGTATGAGGTATCATTTGAAAAATCTATCTGTAAGGAACCTAAAATATTTTTTTAATCATTTTATGTTTAATAGTCTTAAAGATACAGGTCAAAATGCGTCGTGAATGACCGTTTTGCCCCTGTTCTTCCTAGGTTTCTAAAAATAAAATTTAGATTTCGATAGGGTTAGTAGATATTGGATCACAGATTGTCGAGAAACTAAAAATATTTTTATTATCGTAATAGTTGTTGAGAAAAAAAAATTATACAAAAATAGATGCTTGTATTCCAGGGCTTTCTGACCCATATAGTAATAATTTTTTTTTCAAATAAAAAACTTAAGTTCTCTAAAGAATAGTATACAGAACAAATTTAGCTTTTACATTATTTAATTTAGAAGAATATTTTCGAAATTGCATGCAACATAGTTATTGCGGTTGTGTCGAAGATTTTGGCGCGATCCGAGGAGAACTCATAAACTATTATGTGCCATTTACACTGGGGTAGTAACTTGCGATACCACTTGAGAGAGCGACTTGTGAGAGCGTTTACACTTAAGCAAGTTTTTAAGAGCAAGTGCTTTCAGCAAGTCCTACCTACACTATCCAGACACTACTATCAGCAAGTTGCTTGCATGGCCGTTTACACGGTAGAGTAGGTCGTACAAGCTAGAGTGCGATAAGTATAAGGTGACATTCAAACCTCCGCTGGACAATTAATTGTGTTGGTGCTCCCTTAAATAGAAGTTTAAAGCATGTGGGCTGTTATTGTCCCAATAAACCTATAAGTATTTGAGTATTTGACTATAAGTATGTAAAAGGAAAAATAGCTCTTTCCAAATTTCTAAAAATCCAAGAATAGAACCTTCAATTAAGCAGGTTGTAGTGGGGATGTTTAATACGAAGAATAAGTTAATAGTAATATGTTCAGACCCTCTAAGAAAAACTGCTTCAATAACAGTATTTTTTAAGAATCCTTGCATAATTGTCGATAAAAAAACCAAAAAAAAAACAATTTTTTCTCGTTTTTTCAAATTAATCAAAAATTAATAACTTTTTTCAGATTTATTTTTCATATAATTATGCAGTAATAAAATAAGAAACTTGGCCTTAATTGTAAACATCGCATCTCTTCAAATAAGAGAATATATTTATTAACCATACACGAGTATTTTTACCTCGAAATGTACGACTTGCGCAACCCACTTGCAACACAACTTCCAGCAAATTGGACATAAATCTGAACTTGCGCGGAGCACTCTCCACGGTTGTTTACACAGTGCAAGTAATTATTGCGGCAAGCACTCTCTACACAAGATCAGCTGGAAGTACTCTCAGACATCGACTTGCGATAGTTTTACTTGCTCGTGTAATGCTTTTACTATGAGACATTATCAACGCAGTTATCAGTTCTATAAATATTTGGAATTGATTGTAGAAGGAAGTGTAAATAGCTAAAAACAGAAAAATTATTCATTTTTCAGTTATAACATAGGAAAATTCGGATAAAGTTTCAAATTGATACATAAGTAAGACTGATTTAATTTGAGCTATTGACTGTTCACTGTAGTAAATTGGTACGGAACCCAAATTAAGCTAGCCCCTTCTTGCTCTTGGCTAAAATTGATTCAATAAAATTCAACATTTTCTTGAATTTTGGTTGAATCTTTAACTTTTTTTGCAAAATTGCACCTATTTTAAAGTTTAAAAAACATTTTGAAAATTCGATACTCTTTGGCTTTCCTTGGAATTTTGGGACAATATATATCTTAGAAATTCATCATTTCAGAGAAACTATTTATATTTGCCTACTTAATAAATCTGAAACTACTGTCTCACAGAAAACAGGCAGCCTAAAGAGGTGGTTCTAATACTGAAATTTTGCACACGAATTGTAAATATAACATAAGTGGAGTTTAAGGGCCAAAAAATAGGCATTAAACCCCCAAAAAATGTATTCAACGAGCAATTAAAACATATGACTGAGTTTAAAGTTACATTAAACAAGGTTAACTCATTATCATTAAGATATTTACTATCCCAGTGCTTATTAGGCACATATTTATCTGTTTTATTTTATTTATAAGTCTTCAACAAATCACACATGAACCAAGTATAAAATTGGATAAAGCATTACATAAAGTATGGTCGAAACAAAACTAAAACCATTGCACGTCATCTCTAGTTTATGGTAAAAATAACAATCCGGAGAAAAAATTTCTTAAATTTGCTATTCCTTTTCAAATTTTTTTGGAAAGCTAGACATTTTCTACAGTTCTACTTTTTTTCGAAAATCAACACATCATGAACATTTTTTGAGAAATTTAAAAGATTATGTCAAAATTTAAATAAAAAAGTAAAAATGTTGAGACTTATTTATAAATATATGTATTTTTTTTTCTAAATTCGGTTTGTTTTATAGTTTTCTTTTGAAATTTTCCTAGAGAACTCGAGGGGTCAAAGTATAAATTCTGCGTATGTCATAAACATTAATTTTGGAACAATAAACCTAACAATAATTTATGTTAAACGTTTGAAAGTGTATTGCCAAAATTCTAAAAAAGAGATCGAAATTTTGAAAAAATAAATGCCTTCCAAAAATATCTATAAATTCCACAGTTGGATCTGCCCACAAATATTCAAAAATTAGAAATGGGACTTTTATTTACAATAGCCTGAAGTTTCACATACTTAGGACCATAATCATTCTCCAAATGTAATAGTTCAGTCCTCTTAGTGGGAAGCGAATGTTCAAAGAGAAATTACACAACACAATGGCGATGAATGTGAATAGGAATTTCCCGCGAGCATTCACATCATTTCTGAAATAAATCTTGCTCCCCTTTCAAAGTAAGGATTAAATATTTAGCGGCAAATAAGGTATTGAGGATGTTGAACGTCAAAAACTCGTCTCCCGTGCTGCTACTCTGTGATCTTGCGCGGCCATGTAAATCGCTTATATTGCTAAATTATTTAGTTGTGTTTCTCAAGGGAGCGTACGTGACAGTTTTTATTATAATTAAAAAGCTTCTAGTTCATCTGCCCTATTTTTAAGCGATAAAATATTCATACTTCCTCTGCATTATGTCTACTATTTTTCGATGTTTAAAATTTAAAGGAAACATTTAGTAATGCTCTTATAATGACAAATAAAAGTCTTACTAATATAGTAATATTAAATAATATGATGAGTCACAGATTTTCATATTTGATTTAAAGTTGAAAAATCTAATAGCAGAACAAGTTGCAATAAAAATATTTCTAATTTTATTAAAAATTGGAAGTAACTAGATATAATACAATGTTCTTGCTTTCGCAGTAATTCTCTTAAAATTCTAACAGAAGGTGACAAGTCGCATTTAAATGACCGCTATTAAGAAATCGACAAGCTGCTATTTATTAAACTTTGAACAGGAGTAGTTATATAGTTATG
Organism: Dastarcus helophoroides; assembly: GCA_028583605.1. Taxonomy (NCBI): domain Eukaryota; kingdom Metazoa; phylum Arthropoda; class Insecta; order Coleoptera; family Bothrideridae; genus Dastarcus; species Dastarcus helophoroides. The sequence goes on along the minus strand of CM053332.1, from coordinate 1,087,004 downwards.
AAGGTTTTCAGGGCAGAATTAGTGAAAGATGTATAGTCCCACCAGCATTCGGTCCGTGTCAATAAAAACAAGAAAGCACCCAAAATAAAGGCATAAGAGCACGGTAACTCGGTAGATCAACCTTACCGAAGGCAAGACTAGTCCAAAGTGAAAATGTTACATCAAAGGGCAATGCTACCAACCCTTAAACATATTTGCCCTTAAAGGTAAGGTCAAAAACCCCTAAAATCGTCACAGTAACTTGGAAATACCCCTAAAAAAATTGCATTTTGTAATACCCTTCGTTTATAAATTAATTATTTCCAAAATAATATCATTTTCTCTTTAATATGATTAAAATTCAGAATTCGTGCAAATTCTGATGCCAGTGTTCCCAACTTTAAGGGTTTTCCCACATATTTATAGGTAAATAAGCGAAATGGGATTTTTTTAGGGAATTTATATTTTTAGGGGTATTTTTAGATACTTCTTAATCTAAAAGTATAGACCTAGGATAAACCAATTCTAGCCAATCATATGCACCATTCAACACTTTTTGGTTCAAACAAGACAAAACGAACTGGTCATCAAACATCGGCTTTGATTTACTTCAGCGACTTTATTTTTGGTGGTCAAATATTATTTTTAAGTACTGTGGTAAATTTTCGGCCGATCAGAATTTTTGTTTAGTCGTCAAGATTTTAGCTTGGGGCATATTCATGTATTCTGTCCCGCTTTTAAGTTTTAGAAATCTGATAGCCCTAGGCAATCAAAATAAGCTTCCTTCAAGGGTGCGGAATTAAATAATATAAAATCCAAGTTTTGGGCAAATGAATCAAATGTGAACGAATCTCTAAAAAATGAATCTTTCTAAATAAAAGAATCAAATGAATTGATTTACATGAAAGAATCGAATTGCCCACCTCTAGGTACCACAGAATAGTTGTAATATGTCTAAAAATCCTACGTTTATAGTTAACACTGGGCAGTGGCGTGCAGTTCCATTTGAGACAGAGTACGCAAATAGATATCTGATGATTCCGATACAGACAAAAGTAAACGTTGGAGTAAATGTAATGTGGTAAAAATTATCGTGTACTTACAGAGCAGAAAGTCGTTGCAAGAATCCTATTCGCATGTTTGAAAGTGGAACTAAACTTTATGAATTATTTAGCTTTTCAGTCCACGTATCTTTTTCTTTTGAAAATAATAATCTATTTGTAATTATCATACATTTTTTTACCAAAATATCCAAACACAAGTTTAAGTAGAGGAATAAGACGTCCTGTCGTGGTAATTTCGTGTTTATGAACAGCAATGAAAGTTTTTTAGCCACTGTAAGCAGTTTTCACCATGATCGCGTTTTCACTGCATTTACGTCACTAACAGTCCAATAAACTAACAATAACAGAACAGTTCAACACTATGTATATATTAAATGTCTTGAATGAAGCTTGTTATAAAATAAAACGAAAGAATTCGGTTTTTACTAAATAAACACTACAAAACACACACGGAACGTAGACATTGACAACATGACTAACAAATTGCATTATACGTTAGAATCTAGGGGATTTACCGAAATGGAAAGTTCTAATGTAATGTACGTCCACTGTAACAAAGATGTAGCTGCAATATACACATTAGCAAATAAAAGGTGCTGCCTTTACATCTCCATATAAACGCTATGGTATTGTTGTTATGTGCCTATGCCTTCGGCTTATGGGCCACGGGAAATATTGTGATGGAGTGTGACTGTTCACTGGAATATTACCGTATCCGTGTTAACTTTGCAATAACCTTGAATTAATTTTAAAAGTGTGTGCCCTTTTTTAATGATTGAAAAGATAAACAAAATATTAATAAAGCGAAATACCGTGTCTGCTGAAAAATTAATTTTATTTAGGAGTAGGAGTGCATTTATATTTTTTTTTTTCTAATTTTGCTAGGGTAGGCAATGCCTTTTTGCCTTCATTGCATGCACGCCATTGACATTGAGGATATTTTTCCTTTTTTTTATTAAACTCCTCATTCTCAGTAACAAGAAATTGTACTAGATATCTTTAGGTGGTTAAGTCAACAAATAAATATGATTGGCTAGATTGGTTTATCTTAGGTCTATATTTGTAAATTAGGTAGTCCCTAACAATACCCCTAAAAATATAAATCCCCTAAAAAAATTACCATTTCGCCTATTTACCTATAAATTTGGGGGAAAACCCCTCTAAGTTGGGAACACTGTCAAAGGGGCAAAGGTATGACGTATGCAGGCAATACAGAAGAGAACATTCACTCAATATGTCAACCAGACCAACATTTACATAAAGTGTGGTACATCTAAAGGTAATCGGGAAAGGACGAGTTTATCTCGCACAATTAGAGTTCCACATAATTAGCAGTCAAGAGGCCAAATTAAATAATTTATATTTTTGTATGTTGAAATGAAAAGAATGAATTGTAGCGAAAATTCTTAGTTACAATAACTAACACGGTTTATGACATCGTGATAAAATTTAATATGTGCATTCGGTTGAAGCATTCTCAGCTGGCTGTGATGTAATTTACCTATATCGACAACGGGTCTGCCTTAATAATTGGGATTGCGTGTAATAATAAATCTATGCTAGCTTTTAAAGGATTTTTAAAAATGAAATGCCGTTAAGGGCAAAGATCTACACTCTATCTTTCAGCTAACTATAGATTTTTATTTGAAAAAAATTAATATTTTACAGGGTTAGTCAGTATGGTAACTCCTGGAATTTTCCTGAAAACAAAAATCTTTTTTGCAAAAAGGTACACTAGCATGTGACGCACATTTAAGAATTACCTTTTATGTTTTTATATACGCGCTGGTGCACAAAAAGTTCCTTTTTCTAAAAGAAACATCCTGTATATTTTTACCTATTTCAATAACCTACAAAATGCGTATGAAAATGATATCGAACAATATAAATTTACGATTGACACTTTTTGAGATATTAAGAAAAACATGAAAACTGAGCCTAACTTAAAACCTTGCCTGGAAGGCCAGATATACCCAAATGATTTTTTATTAGTGTAGATGATTTAAATATATTCTTATTTTAAAAAATACTGTAATTTTGTTTAGATTGCGATTACTATTATACAGGATGATCAGTAAATGTTATTTTCCTGGGAAAAATAAAAAAAACACACAATATTTATTATTTTTCAGTTTTATTAGGAAACGAATATTCTTTCTTTTAATATAATTTCTGCGGATCTAGTTTTTGTAGTTTGGGAGTATTTAACTTTAAATTTGAAAAATAAAAAAAATCGTTTTTGTGTTTGTAAAGTGTACCTTCTAGTTGAAATTGTTAGAAAAAAATTTTTTAGCGGTAAAACACTAATAATAGTATTGTAGCGAAATGTAAATTGTAGAATTTAGTACGTAAGAAAAGTTTCTAGAAGGATCTGATAAGGGAAAGCGGCCACGATAATGAAGCAAACGGCAGATAAGCGTCCCAGAAATTTTCGGCCAACGATAAGCCTTATCTGCCCAAAACTTCTAGAACCCGGAAGCGAAAACTATATAGGGCGGACGCCTTTCCCTCGAGTAAGTTAGTTAGAGTCAGTGTAGTTAGTGAGTTAGTAGAAGTCAATAATAAGTGAGTTAATTGTTCAGTTGTAGTGATCCGAGTTAAGTTTGAAAATAAAGTGGGTATTATTCATTTCAGCAAGTGTTAATTCGAACCAATAAGCCCGTAACAGTATGTTGCACAACAAAAGCGGATATGATGTCCATATCGCATGAGAACGAGTGCGATATGGATAATCCGCTCGAGTTGTACAGAGAATTTCTCCTACGACTACAATCTATCAAAAACGAAAATGCGATATAACAAATCAATAATTGTCTCAAGTGACATTTGCATTTTGTAATATATTTTATATCAAGTGTCCACGTGTCAATAAAATAAAACATCATAAATTTATCGTAACAAAAGTCATATTTACTATTTGATTTCTAAGGTAATAATATCTTGAATATTTCACTTGCAAATTCAGAAAGGATCGGTTGGGATACAGTTTATTAATTCTGTACTAAAAGCACTAATTTTAAATATTTTCTTCCGTAACTACGTCAGTGTAATAGATTCTATGATATAACTGTGAATCCAAAATGACATTCGTCCTTATCGCATGCTGTAATTGGTCAATTTAATATCCGCACTAGCGTGTGTTTGTTTCAGTAATTCTTTTAACCAAAACAAAAGTAAAATTAATTAAGAGGAATTATAAAAAATAGTATACAGGTTGTGCCATTTGAATTTTTTGAGAAAAATGCCATTTTGGGTTTAATAATAGGCCTGTATAACAGCAAATGTCCCTTTAAATAAAATAACGGCACTTTTTGAGAAAAGAATGTATTGAAACATTTTAACCGAAAAACAGAATAATTTGGGTGTTTCCTCCATTTCAAGCAACTTTCTAAATTAGGCTCAATATTCATGTTTTTTTCTGAACATCTCAGAAACTATAACATCACACCGATAATATTTATTATCATTTTAATCGGCAGTTTATAGCCAATCTAAATGTGCACAATTATACAGGGTATTTTGTTTAAAAAAAAGCAACTTTACTGCACCAATCTGTATTTGTTTAACCTATATGGTAAAAAAATAATTTTAAAATCTACTAGTGTATTCTTGTACCAAAAATATTTTTATTAACAAAGAAATTTTAGGAGCTACAGGGCTTTACCTGATACACCCTGTACTCAAAAGGCCTTGAAAAATAAATGAAATTGTAAATTACGTGGAAGACGAATTTATATTTTACTTTTGGCTTCAATCATATTAATTGCAACAGTAAATAACAACATATGGAAACCAACCAAAATTGTTAATGCGATCAATATTCAAAAAGCACATTGCTCACCTTACAATTCTTAGATACACCACAAACGATAAATGGAGTAACACCCAAAATAAAACAAATAAAGTCCACAAAATAACCATTGCATACATAATATTGTTAATAGACTGTTGCAAATAACAAAGAATTATGACTTGGGTAAACAAAAAAGTAAAAACGCTAAGCGTGGATGAGGAATCGTTAACAGCATCGACTTTATCTAAAACTGTTTTTATCAAACCAGAATCACAAAAGCCAGATGTTAAGAGTCAATAAATTGCACGATAGAGAGCAACGCAATTGAATTAGTTGTTGCTTAAACACATTAAGTCACTTTTAGGGCAAATTAAGATTACTATTAAAATGCTGTTTTTCGCCGTATTCTATCAGGCAGTACTAATTTTACGTAACCGGTGTAGTAAATTTCTGTATCAGTTTTTAGTAGTAGAGCACATAAGCCCCTTAAGTCGCTGACTTAAGGCGTTACAGAACTACATCTATTCTCTAACAATTACCCAGGACAACATAAAAATCATTGTTTTGTAAGATTCTGTAAAGCCGTAGTTGAACCCAGGACAAAATAAAAATCATTGGTTTGTAAGATTCTGTAAAGCCATAGTTGAAAGCGGTCGTTTTCAAAAAATTCAAGAATTTTTCCCGATTCGAGGTTATTTGTACCTACCATATGCAAGCATTTTTGCCTTAATTAAAGAAATTCGATCGGATCTACAGCATTCATAAATACGCTGAAATTATAGTGTCTTCAAGTGCAAGAAACAATTTTTTAGTACATGAAATTTATCCAGAAAGTAACAAAATAATACTAGATTGTTAAAATGGTGGCCCATTCATTACAAAAAAACTGTGTATCTCAGGAAATTCAGAATTACCCAAGGCCAAAAAGTTAGATTTCTCATTTCCAAAATACGCCATTGTATTCACGACATAAATACTCCAGGTCTTGTTAAAGCCTCTGAGTTTATTATTGCTTGTTTTTGACAGTTATTTAAAAGTTGTTATCCCAGGAATACAAATTCTTAATTTTTCTATATCTCCCGCTTACAAAGAACCTCTTCCAATATTGGCAAGTAAAGTGGTTTATATAAAGTCTTACTTCAATAGCATTTTATGAAGAAAATACCAATTATGGGAAAACAAAGCAGCGCAAGCAGATTGGGCGACCCGATGAGAAATAAAATTTTGTACATATTGCTACCTGTTATATTATAATATACCTATAGTTTGTTACTGAAATACCTTAAGTTAATATTTTTTTAGATATTATATTAAAATGCAGATGGCCATAATGTTATAAGTAACCATATTTGCTTAGGTTACGTCTATTATGACTTATTTTTTCCTTAAATCACACAAAATATAAAACACCGCCCTGTTGCAAAAGAATTATTTTTTAATTTACCAAAATTTGTGAAAATAGGGTGTTTAAGAAACAGCAGATTTAATTATATGGAATAAATTCGACGCTTCTCTTGCTAGACGAAAGACGAAAATGTCCAGTTTGGCTTCAAAAAAACCCAATATTTGAAAGCAAAAGTTTAGAAACATTTAAGATATACCGGGTGTTTTTTTTTAGTTGGGAGGTGACCTTTATATGGAGTATCACTTATTATAAAGCCAAAATGTTTTGTCGATATGGCTAATTAGAGCTAAACTACCTCTTCAAAAATATTTTCAACTTCTTTCCACTTCCGGTTATACCGGAAGTGGACATCAACTTTCTTATTTTAAATATCAATTCCCAAATTTTATATTTTATTTAATTCTACGTAGAAAAATAAGGTGAGTTTATGTATATATGTTTATTGCCTATCTTTGATAGTTTTTAAGATATTTCCATTTTTCGGAAAAAACTGACAGAAAAGAGGGTTATTTTGACTCTTGGTATCTTTTTTATTATTTGCAATAAAAACATGAAATTTGGGTTGAAGTCATGGAATATTATGGAGACTGTAATAACGTAATCAAGTTTTACATTTATTACACAGGGTGATGGAAATTTTATGATATTTATTGTTTTTGTTTTATTCAAAAAAACTGTTTTTTTTAATGGGAATTCTGTGTTTTTTTAACATGTTTGAATTCTTCACGTAAAAAAAAGAAAAAAGTTATATGACTAATTTTTTGAAATTCTGCACCGTTCCATAGATATAATGCAAAATAAAAAAGAAAAATATAACTTTTTTTCTAGTAGCAACCTGGTGGTAGACAGCAAAATTTTCAAAAAAAAACATAACCACAAGGCCTAAAAATTTTAGGCTACATAACATTTAAAAGATAACCGCACAAGACGAATAAGTTTTTGGCTAATTGTTAGAATACTTATTGAAAAATGTTTAGGGAGCCACGAATGTAAGTTTCGTAAAAATGGTTTGTTAAACAGACTTCTCATTTTTGGAGTAACTGAAAATCAACAACAAATGTTCAAGAAAATTCGTCCTTTAACTGTTATGCTGTTAGATTAGAACTCAAGATTTTTAAGCGTTAAATTTTACAATGAAAATCAAAATGGAAATTTTTAAGTGATTTTTTTACGACTACTGCATGACGAACATATTACTAGGAACAATCGAATGTGCTTAAAACCATTACTCAATTCGAAATCTTAAAATATGTCCTTTAAATGTATTGAAACAGAAAGATCGCCCTTGTTGTTCTTGATGTAAATTTTTTGTCAATTATTTTTGTTTCCTATTACTTATTATGATTAATTCTTTAAGCTTTTATTGTTAATTTCCTACTTGAACAAAAAAGAAATGTTTGATTCTTTTTATTTTGAGATTTATGTAAAATACCTCTGTAACGGCACAACATTTTAAAAAATAAGTAATATAACTTTTTTCTTCTTTTTATGTGAAGAATCCAATAATGATTAGAAAATATGTAATTCTCATTTAAAAAAACAGCGTTTTTTTTTTGAATAAAACAAGCAAAGCAAAGATTATAAAATTTCCATTACCCTGTATAATAAATGCAAAATCTGTTTACGTTATTATAGTCTTTTTAAAATTACGTGACTTCAAGCCAAATTTCATGTTTCTACAGCAAATAATAAAAAAGATACAAAGAGTGAAAATAACCCTATTTTCTGTCATTTTTTTTTGAAAAATTGAAATATCTTTAAAACTATTAAAGGTAGCGATAAACATGTATACATAAACTCACCTTATTTTTTAGGTAAAATCTAAATAAAATATAAAATTTGTGGGTTGCTATTTAAAATAAGAAAGTTGATGTCTACTTCCGGTATAATCGGTAGTGGGGGGAAGTTGAAAATATTTTTAGAAGATAGTTTAACCCCAATTAGCCCCACCGACAAAATCAGTTTGCCTTTATGATAAGTAGTACTTCATATAAAGGTAACCGCCCAACTACAAAAAACACCCGGTATATGGGTAGCTAGTGAACACGATATATATGATGTGTGCGAAATTTAGTTTTAAAAATTGCCATTCACTAGTACCTGATTTGAGACAATGGGAGTGGCCCACCCTTAGTAGCTCAAATTTTAAAGTAGAATTTTTTATTTTTCACCCAAGTTCAGTAGCCACTTTTTAATTAATACGATTTTGTGGTCATACCAAATTTTTAGGCATTTTATCACAACACTTTGAAATTATATTCCAATTTTTAAAAATTTAGAGGACAAAATTCTAATTAAAATAAAGTTCGAAATTTCCAGCTTAAAACTAAAATTTGGACATTGCTGCGTCTCTAAACTTCTACTTTAAGCCAAAATTTGCAATTGCAAGCTAAACTTAATCTTCTTTAGACTGTAATTCCATTTGAATTCGTAAGCTGGCAATTTCAATGCTGGGTTTAGCACTCCTTGCGCCCTGGGCGAGATTTAGAGAAGACTTCTTTCTGCTTTCCAATTCACAAATGTGGAAAAAACAAATGGAGAGTGGCTGATACTTTTAATCATTATTTTGTACAATTCTTTACTTGTCACAACTTATAAAATATCTTAGGTAAGAAGTAATAAACAATAGAAAAGGAAGATCTGTAATTCATGGGGTTAGTTATCATAATAACTGCCAAACAAGCAACGGATATCATTCACCGACAATGCAGAAAAGCAAGATCTGGTCCGATAATATCTAGGGTACTTAGTGTAAAAAATATACCAACCCAAATGGAAACCTCACCTGCGTGCGGTGCTCCCTGCTGGAACGAATATTTGTCGGAATAACCAGTCAGCCTTTTATTAACCAACAGCTGGGGGTGTATTAACTAATAAAATAAAAGGCCCCATCTTGCCCTCAGATCAAGAAATCGATTTGAAAAGCGGATGAACTAATAAATAATCAACGGCATGGAGATGTGGAAGGCAATATGGAACATTGGAATATGATACATGAAATATTGAAGTACCCCTAGTAAAATCATGATCATGGCTATAAGCTCAGATAAAGGCCCCGAGTACGGGCGGCCCTTAGATGGGGAAGGGGTGCAAAGAATCTCCCGGTCAACCAGAGTCAATCTTGGAAAATTCAATAGTAAGAGTATTGGAATCTGAAATGAGGGAAATATGTCATTAAAGAAATGATCCGATTGAATATATCGATACTAGGAATTAGCGAAACGCGATGGACTCAAACAGGACAACTGATATTAGATGAGCATGTTGTGTACTATGCTGGAAAAGACAGTACAAATCACTCCAATGGAGTGGTATTTATCGTTACAAGGGAGATAGATCGCTCGTCACCCCGGTATCAGACCGAATCACTATGTTACAGGTTCAGGCTAAGCTTACAATAATTAACCTTATAAAAGTATACACCCCTACGTTTACAAGTAGTGAAGATAACATAGAAAAGGTCTACTCGGACTTGAACAATGTGTTAAACAATTTGAAAAGTAAGGCAATGGACTTTACTAATGGGCGAATTTATTGCCAAAATTGGATGAGACAAAGAGGGAAATATTTTGCGAAATCTTGAACTGGGTGTCACAAATGAAAGAGGAGACATGAGTTGGTCATTACGAACACTTACTTCAAACTACCCAAACGCTTTCTTTATACAAGGAAAGCACCTAACGACGCACCAGGTCGTATCATTTAAAACCAAATAGACTTCATTACCATTAACAATCGGTACAGAAATTATGTCAGATCGGTGAAAACATACCCCGGCGCCGACGTCCCCTTTTACCATGTCCTTCTACTGGATAACGATTGCATGCCCACTCAAGAAAATCAATGCAAAAAACACCTATAAAAAACCGGATCTAAGTAAACTGAATGAGAAAACATTAGAGATGAGATATCTAGACTGATAGGAAAAAAGTCACAGGATAATGGACCGAAAAAAATAGACTCCATAGAACAAAAAGGGCAACTATTTATTTAAAGTGTGAAAGATAACATGAACACGAAACTAAAGCCAGACAAACGAATAAAAATAAATCTGTATGATCCAAGAAATTCTGGAACTTAAGGAAAGTACAAGTCAACACAAAATTTGAGGACAAAAGGAGCAATACAGGGAAGTTCACTTGGAGATTGGAAGAAAAATTAAACAAGCAAAAGTTGAGTACTTCGCTCATGAATGCTCAGAAATTAAAGAAATGAAATGGCACAAAAACAATGATATAAAGGTCATAACAAACAAGAATGGGAGCACAATCTTTTAAATAGAAAAGAAAATAAGAAGATGGCAGAAATACATCTCAGAATTGCTTGAAGATGAACGGGACATAGATCACGGGATGCATGAAGATATAACTAGACCACCAATTACCAAAGATGAAATGGTGAAATCCATCAAAGCAGCAAAGGACTGAAAAGCAACAGGTCCCGATGAAATACCAACTGAGATACTGATAATCCTGGAAGAAAAAACGATAAACCTATTGGTTGAATTATTTAACAAAATAAATGATAAAGGAGACATCCCATCTGATTGGTTAAGGTAGACATTTATCCCGATCCCCCAGACTGCAAAGGCAAAAAACCACCATGATAATCGCACTATAAGCCTAATCAGTCATCTTCTGAAATTTTTTCTAACGATAATTTATCAATGAACATACCCCAAGATAGAAACACTTATCAAAAATACACAATTTGGGTTCCGTAAAGTCCTGGATACAAGGAAAGTATTGTTTGGCATTCAGGTTTTGACCCAGAGATGTAGAGACGTAAATTGCGATGTGCTTTATTAATTTCTCTAGAAGGCCTTTGACAGAGTTAAACATAAGAAAATGATAGAAATATTAAAAATATACAGAAATAGATGATAAAGACTTACGTTTCATCGCTAACTTTTACTGGCAACAAAGGGCAAATCTGAGAGCAGAAAAGAGTTAAACCAAATCTATTTTGATACAGGGCGACATGAAGCCTTGCCAGCTGTGGCTGCCCGGCCCATTTCCTTAAGTTGACACTCGAAGATTTCGCCTTCAAGTCGTCACGGTGGTCCTTTCTCACGGAAGGAGCTGTTGATTAACACATGTGCATAATTTATGTGTTAACGGACAAAATTCTGTTCACCAATGGCTCCTTCAAATTTTTCGGGGGTTGGAAATATTCAGGAAAGACGCTGTAACGCGATTGGCCGAACCCCCGGGAAAAAATGAGAATGCCAGCGAAAAATTGCGGGCGAAATTTGGTCCCCTACCGATCGCCAAAAAGGCAATCACGTTCGCCTCGCCTAGTGTCGTGTTGGTTTCGTATTGAAGAAACTGAAGTGTGCATTTTTTTTATTTACTTTTTTTGTGCCTTAGATTATTCCCCCTCAGTGCGACAGTGAACATTAGACTAATTGATTATTTATTCTTTCGTTCGCCGAGTGTTAGTGCTGCTAATGTTAAACATTTTTTTCTCTTCTCTTTCGTACCATTTTGCGTATGTGCCAATTAAGACCTATTCTCGCATACTGGTCGAAGCCCTTTTCTTTCGCCGAGTGATAGCGCCGCTAGCTGTGGACATTTGTCAATTTAATTTTCCCTGTCCACGTCGCATATCGACTGAAGTGATTATTATGAGTGGCCCTAAAGACGGTTTACGAGGCAAACCGAATTCGTGAATTCGCCGTTCGCGAATAATCCTTCGCGTAGCAGAACTTTTCTCGAGGTGGCAGACCGCTGAATTCTCGTCGCGAGTTTGTGAATCACCAACTTTTGTGTAAGTTCGCGAACCCGAAATTTTCCCTCGACTTCGTGGATCGCGATTTTTTCCGCGAGTTCGCGGATCGCGAATTTTTCCGCGAGTTCGGGGATCGCGAATTTTTTCGCGAGTTCGCGGGTCTCGTATTTTTCCGCGAGTTCGATGGCGAAATTTTCCGCAGACCGCAAATTTTTCTGCGAGTTCGCGAATCGCGAATTTTTCTGAGGGTCGCAGGTCGCGAATTTTTTTCCGCGGATTCATCCTGCCAACGGACGACCCGATATTAATGTTAATCAAAAGGAGAGTAAGGCAAGGTTCTATTCTGTCGCCACTTCTGTTCAATCTATACTCGAAAAAAATATTTCAAGAGGCCATAGGGTATACCAGAAAAGGAAGTGAGAATAAACGGCATAACATTGAATTATCTTAGATATGCAGACGACTGTGTTCTTCTCGCACATAGTGTTGAGGAACTTCAAAGCCTCCTTAATCAGTAGTCTGTTTATGTAGCCAGTATGACCTTGCACTTAACACTAAAAAGACCAAACTCATGGTCGTGAGTAAGCAACCGAACCCACGAGCGGAACTCTGGATTAGTCCAAAAAAATTAGAAAGGGTACAGAAGTCAATAGAAATAAAAGCAAGGATTTAGCAGGTCCGCCTTTGTAAGGATTTTCTGTTCTCTTATATGAAGTGGAATTATGGAAATAACAGAGGTTACCTTGAAGCGGCTTGAAGCATTTGAAATGTGGTTATACGAACGCATGCTGAGAATAAGCTAGATGAAGCATGTCACTAACGTAGAGGTCCTGAACAGAATGAAAAAAGGATAAAGAAACTGTAAATGCAGTGAATATTTCGAAAGCTGTCTTATTTTGGCTATATCATGAGACATCCTGAAGTATAGTGACATGTTACATTTGATCATGCAGGGAAAAGTTGATGGAAGAAGTGGATCTGGTATACAAAGAACATCTTGAAAACCTAAGACAATAAGTTGGACAGACAAAAGGTCAGCTTTTCAGAACAGCTCTAAATAAAGTAATGATAGCCAATATGATTGCTAACATCGGTTAAACGAATGTAGAGCACCAAGAAATATATTTTATGAGGTATGAAGGATAACGTGATTCGTACGATCCGGTTTCCTGAGATTTGGAATTTCATTTTTTTGTCCTGGTGACCCGAAAAAACTTCTTAAACCGGTAAATGTCCCGATTTAAAAGCCTCCTCACATAAAAATTAGTGATGTCAAATTTTCTTCGACATATGAATTATTTTGTAATATTTCTTTTTTTTACCAAAAACTGCCATCATTAAACTTGAAAATTTTTATTAATTTTATTCTAGGAGATGTTTAACCTTTTCTTTTTTAGACTTTCTGCTATCATTTTATGATCTTGAACTATTTTTCCGAGATTTTAAATTTTTCTAAGGATTTTGATTTATCTAGAATTCTTGCTTGTATTTCAAATATTTTCTTTCGAAAAAGGCAAATATAACCAACATATTTTTTTCTACAAAAGTTTTACTTGAACGTTACACTTTACTTTCCAAATATTTGTTTTTAAATTTTAGTTTATTAAATTTCTTCCCAAATTTTCCTAAATATTCAAAGATGATAATTATATTGTTATTTTGAATTCATAAACATATATGTTACTTTGATTTATGCATAATAAGAATAAATATCATTAGTTTTTTCTTTGGTTAATTTTAAAACATTATCATATTTGTATGTTCTTGAAAGACTTAATAAGAACAATACTAGTACAAGAGGTACAACAGAAAGCGATTATTTCTTAATGTTAGCAAGAATTGTTCCTATTTGGTAAATGAATAAAACTCGTTATTACTTGCAGGAGTTTGTGCTAGGGTCTGGTTATCTTCAAACTCCTTAATGAAACCCCTAAGGATTACCTCCCGTTTATATAACAAAGACGTTTCTAGAGGAATGTCCAACTCCGAAATTACTTAATGTGTGCAGTATTTTAACAAAACTGTTGCCGCCTCCCGAAGTAGATCCATCTATTAGATGAGCCGTTGGTTTAATATCACCGACCCACTACTTTGAGAAATTGTTGAAAGCATAAAAAAAGTCGATCATTTTTATTGTGTTTCCTACGGATAATAGTACAAAATAACAACTTTCAGGAGAACAGAGCGTCATATATCAGTTTTATATAAATTTCTCGTTTCCGCCAGCGCTATTGACCTAACGGAGCAATTTGTCACAATAAAAGGGATCAACCTGATCAATCAAGGGGACATTTTATGCTGAGAAAAATTACTCTTGTTAAACTTGCCGACCCTAGTCTGACACAGATTTAACTGCTTGAAAAAAGGGGCAAATACGAATAAAGGAAACATGCCTTCCAGGCAACTTTATAGCTGTCGGTCGCTGCTCCTCGATGAACTGCGACCTACCATGGAAACAGCTGAGTGTTTTTCTGGCTTGCTTAATCTACATTAGATGTACTGAATATTTTTAAGCACTACCTGTTATAAAATACTGAAAGTTATCACTAAAGAAGTTATACGCCTCAGGATTCTCACCGCAATTTTCATTTTTTTATGTTAATAAATTAATTTTATTTAGCTACTTTCTGAGCTACATTTATAAAATGTTTATGAAAATTTTGTGAACAAATATTTAATATAATGTAAAGTGTCTTACTAGACACTTCGATACTGGGGTGGACCAAATGGAATTGCAAATTCAAAATTTTAATTAAGCAGATATTTAAATTAGTTTCACGTCTAGACTGAAAGCTGAATAACAGAAGCAGGTTAATTCACCATAATTTATTATATTATGCAGTTTCAATGTTCATATTGTTCTAATAATAATAGTTACAATGATAACGCAGAGATATTAGAGTACATTTTACGCCTCTCTTGTCTCATATACATATACACATATCTCCAGAGAACATCTTCAATAAAATAACAGCTTCGTATTCTGCTCACTTACATCTTGTACCTTAGAGCAAGCACACTCCATGAGAAAAGCATATTGTAAGATTTCGTCAATGTGGAATTAACATTCGTTTTGCTGCTTTGAAATACTCTGGTCCTTAGGCAGTGGAAATGGATTGATTCTGGTTTTTTCGTGTAAATTGTTTTCTGTGAGTTTTGTTGTCGACGCTTGTTAAAATTCAACACCCTTATCTAAATTAAAAATCGCCAGGGATAGCGAAGTGAAGACAGCAATTTTCTCAAATTGCTTTCAGCGTTTGCGTCCTGAGAAGATGCAATTCTATAATATAAAGCGGCTTGTTTTATTTCAGAGACAGTATCATGTAGACTTAGGGAAACTGGTGCAATGATGATTGCAGTCTACGCTTTGTTGACAGCCTTTAATACTTAAAACAAATATCTGGGCATTTCGGTATCTTTTTTTGATTGGGAAAATGAGCAGATTTGTAGTGTTTTAAGCCTGTTTAATCTGGGATTGCCTTAAATGAACGAAAATTTGTAGAGAAAGTCTTTTCCCATAAAAAGGATTCCATCACTTAAAATAGTTATACAGATAGAATGAAACAAAGACCAATGTTAAAAAATTGCACCATTTTCGCTCTTATTTAATACTCTTATTGCCGTTCTATATAAATTCTCGCTTATAGATGCTGTCCGCGCTGCTTACATTCGTCTTTCATATCAGGACTTGGCTTAAGATACTGTTACCCATTACTTTTTATATTTAATCCCGGAAACATATTCGTATAAGTTGGATAGCTAAATGACCAGCTTAGGAACGGCTCATGTAATATTTATGTGGGTTTTTTATTATCTAAATTTAGATATTGCGTAGTTATATTGCAAAAAATGTTTCAGAAATTGTCAACTTTCAATAATAAAAATTTAAATAATTCCAAACTGGGTAGTAGAAATGTTAAGTAAAATTAATAAACAGGGGACACAGTCCTCAGGTAAAAAATAAATTTAGTTAATAACTCCAAAAACCCTTTACCGATCACCTTTATATTCGTGACGTATATTTAGACTATTGAACCCTATTGTTTCCTAAAATCCCAGTAAAACCATACGCTTGCTGACAGTTTCCTTCCCATACCTACCCATTTTATAGATCAAAACATAGTCGTTGACAAAATGCCTTACAAGTAACCATTTTCGGGCAAAATGACATTTCTTTGGATTTATATATAAAATGCTACTGATTTTAATCTTTATGTTTAATGCGTGATGGCAACAAATGGTTGTTGAAAGTTATCATCCCCTCTAATAATGTTCTTATGGTTTGACGACTTTTTCAAATGGCAACTTATTCCATGTACTAGCCGTGCATCCGACGAAAATTTAAAAACATTTCAGAAGCCATTTGAATTTTCTCAAATGTTAGAAATAATTTTTTGGTAACTTATTCTGCACATGCCTTCCATTTTACCTTATAGATATTAAATGACTTCAACCCTATACACGGTATTTTTCTTACATCAACCTTTAAGTCACTCAAAATGTATTTTTTTATTACATTATTATTTTTAGAGCTCTTTAGAAGGGTAATAGGAACTTCGACATTTCTTACTTTAAAAATGACTACAAATCATCCTCTATTTAACATCTTTTGGTAATAAATTTTGCAAAATTCTTTCTCTGGGCTCAGCACCTAGATTTATAAGTTTTTACCCAAAATTTCGAATTTTCTCTGTAAAATTTGAAGATTGCTTACTTTATTTTAATTTATTTCCTAAAAACTGCGAATTTTTCTTTTAAAATTAAAAACTTAGCCGTTTCCCGAAATTTTTGAATATCTTTGTTTACTTAAATTTTAAATTTAATCTTGCATTGTCTCTATTTATTTTAGTAATTTAAGACCAAATTTTTAAATTCGATGTTTTTTAATTTAGTCGTAAATCTCTGAAAGTCAAATTATTAACCGAAATTCTAAGTTTTTAAATTCTAAATTTTTCAATTCTAAATTTTTCTCTTTTCTTTACAAAATTTTTTTTTTTTTAAATTTGGTGAACTTTTTTTTGTGTTGATTTTCAATCATTAATTTTAAGAAAGAACAATTCATATAACTATGTGAATTTAATTTTTGTCGAAATTTCGCCTTCCTTATCTACATTTGTTTTTGTAAATTGTAAGTTTCTCTTTAAATATCAACCTGTTGCTAAAATTTTAGAGATTAAAACATGAAACTCAAAATTTAAACTCTATTTTCGTAAATTTAGAGACCGTTATTTTAATATATATTGCATTTCTCGCAACATCACATTAAAAAATCGGAAAAAAAATGGTTTATGATGATAAGAAATATAGGCACATCAATTTTATTTAAATATGCAATCGTAGTACCAAAATGTAAGTACATGAGTCAAGCGCATTATATTGATGTTGCTTGATTGTTATTTTTACATTTTAGCTTTGTTCATAAAACCCACATTTACAGAAAAGCAATAATCGTTTTGTAATGCAAGCTGTTATTTTCCTTGTGGAAATAACGTAGAATTACGGATCAATAAAAGAGCTCACAGTATTATATTCCCTTTAAATGACATATTTTGTTCTAACCTTAAAGTCTGAATTACCCACATTATGGTTTTATTTGTTATAAACTTTTTCATGACAATTTTTCCTGCACTCTAGAGAAAGTTGCCGTATTTGGGTAATTTTAAAATAATAAACTTGAGTATACCGTGAAAGAAGTTTTACATTTCCTACCACTTGAAATCGGGTCACAAAAGTACCTAAATCCTGAACGATGTATTGCGATAGTTTCTAATCTTTACAAAATTAGTCAATTAAATAAACCATAAGAATAAGGTGAATGTAAGGAAATTGAAACTTCTAATTTGCGACCTATCGTAATTGCACTACAAGGGTATTTACGTATTGCATTAACCCCTTCCCCCACATATGACCTAAAGTTTTAATACTGTAAAGTGTAGTCATTCGGTTTTTCATCTGTTTTCTGGAATCTCTACTTTTAATAAGTTTTAAATATTTCTAGAGATGTTGAATTTATTTCAAAATTCTCACCTTTTCCTTTTAAAAAATCCTTCTTTGTTTCTAAATGTTAACTTTAAACTTACAAATTTAGATTTTTTATATCGGTTTTCATAACAAATGAAATATATTTATCAATAAATATGACAAGTAAATATGAAAATTTTGTAATGCTTCAATAATCTAGAATTTAGCAAAATTTTTATATTTTTGGTTATATATTTTTTTAAATATTTAAATATTTAAATATGAGTTAAAACATTAAACGATTTCACAAAGTAAGAGCCTTATTATTTAAAATACAACTTCGCTTATATTAGCAAAATGATCTATTTTTTAACGCTGAATATTATGGTGATACCAAAAAACACATCAATCACAAAGTTACAATATTTTAAATGTAACACTGCATATTTTTTGTTTTCATGAATAAAAATGGTTATTATAAATTATTTACCTGATTATGACGGAGCCATGAGGACGTAAACATGTACGTATCATAAGACATCAAAAATTTGTGGGAAATTAGCTTAGTAGGCTATGGAATAAATGTCAACTATACTGAATATAAACCAAAGTAGATATATCAGAAGAGTTCTCAACGGAAGTGACGCAGATTTGTTAATCTGTCCTGCTTCACAAGTATGATTGTACAACTAAAACCAACGGTCAAACAGCAGTTTTGTTGGAGGAACAATTAGCTAAATCAACGTCCTGAGATAAAGTCAGTGGACTCCAAGATGCAGGTAAATTGGTACTTTAAGCGACGATTAAGAGATTATTCCACATTGTATTCCTCTCCTGAACGTCATTTGGTTTAGGCAACTGTTCATTCAGCACAACTACTTGTGCGACAGTTGATTATCAGCTTTACCAGTTGGTTTTAATTCTATAACTACTTGTCTGATAGTTGCTGTTGATTGTACAATTATACTTGCCTAGCAGGACAGATTAACAAAGATATTACGTTACTTAAGGCCTAAAACTCCCTTGATATATCTACTTCGGTTTACATTCAGCATAGATTAGACAACATTAAATTGGTAACATTTTTTTCATCGCATATTAAGCTATTTTTTCGTCAATTTTCGACGTTTTATGATAAACCTTTACTTCTTCATAGCTCTGCTCTTATTTATTGTGCCAAAAATTTATTTATAATAACCATTTTTATTCTAAATTCTAAATCTTTCAAAAACACATATAAAATACAGGAGTGTTTCATTTATAAAATTAAAATTTTGTGGTAAATTCTCAAAAAAAGAAATATTATTGTTTTTCTGGTAATGCCATAATAATCCGATGACGTAGTTTTCCACGCAATGCAGGACTATACGGAGCATGATTAAGCAATTCGATGTTTTGTTGCTCCAAAAACTCAATTGTTTGTCGAGCAGTGTGGGCACTGGCATTGTCTTGGTAAATGATGATGATGTTGATTGTTTTTCGTAGCTTAGGAATGATTTGTGTAACCAAACTGTTGTGTAATAATTCATATTAAATGTCTTTCAATCTTCTAAAAGAATTGTAGTCACATGTCCGGATGTTGATATAAAGATTGCGAACATCTTTTTGGACACACAGCGGAAACAAATGACTTTGGTTGGTCTCTCCTCATCTTGAAGCACCCAAACCTTGAACGGACGTTTATTTTCAAGTTCATAAGAATAAATTCAAGACTTATCGCCCTTGACAATACTGTACGCATTTTTGAGTGGTCCCTATTGATACGATTTAGAGTTCTTGGGCGAATTGACACGAGCCACCTACTGTGCTCTTCTCATGCCTAACTCTTCGTGTAAAATCTTCTGATTTGAGGTCTTAGAAATGCCCAATCTCGCGGTAAGTTACATGACGATCATCACGCACAGCATTAATGTTTTCCTATGTGATGGCTTTTTCTGTTGAACCTGGCCTTGAGTCATCGCTGAGATTTGTGCATTCGCCTTAGAGTTCAGGATACCAACAATAAATTGTCGAATAATGTGTTGCTTTATTACCAAAAACGGCAACCAACTCGGCAAGACATTCTGGTTGCCATAGACTTCTTTGAAAGTTGTAAAAAATTCTATGAAATGTTTTCGATTCATTTCTATGTTTCCGAACGGTTTGCTAACTTTCAAAATTCATTGTGATTAAACAACTATTAATGTAATGTTGCGATTAATTTTCGCAAATATGTATTTTGTTACTTGTGTTTTTTATGTGCAAAACTGAATGGACTTATATTGCATTTCGAGTTTAGTGTCAATCCCAGTGGCGGCTGGTAACTTTTTGACAGGGGGTGCGCAGATGCAAAAAATATTAATAGTTAAAGTTTAGGTGACTTCAATGCCGTAGCAAGGTATTAAATTTAGGAGAAACTAAACGCTTTTTGTAAAGCGTGGTATTTAATAGTATTTTATTTATTTTTCACATTTTTGTTCCAATTTTAACACTGGCAAACGCCTACCTAGTTCTTTTATTTTCACTTTCTCTTTTAGTGGAAGTTTACCAGAATCGTTTTTTAATATAAAGATGCTGTTCATTTTAAAAACACAATTAAATTTTCTAAAACCTAAACCAGAATGCTGACACTGACAAAAATACACTTCAAATTTTCAGGCATACTGACAATATCATAATTAGTGGTGGGTGTTTATTCAACGAACTATTTTTAATATAATTTAGAAGCAAATACCAAATCAACAAATTAATTATTAGCCCCTAGAATGGGACGCTGCTGTCTTTTTGTGAATAGCGGTACTATTAGCAGTTAGGCCTGTAAGCGGACAATTAGCAATCGCAATCAGATCAGCCAACACGTACGCATTTAACATTTATCATTTCAGAGTTAATTACTTGTTTTCCCCGTTAAGTAGTAATGCATAATAATAATAATACACAAAACATTATCGTAACTTTCATTATAATTTAAATGGTTAAACATTTATAGTTTGAAACTTTCAAAGTGTTCAGTGTGTCACTCACTCATTTTAATATTTTTTTAAATATTTAAATCATTGCATCACTGCCAATCACAACAATAACAGACAGCGCAGGACAGATGTAACAAGATATACTGCTGCCAGATTAATTGCAGGTGTACTACACGTAATAAAATTCGTAACTCATATGACTTCTTTTTATGTTAATAATTAGATAATCGAAATATAATTGATTGACGATATGAAAAATATATCCTTCATTTCGAAACAAAATCAAGATACAAAAGTTGTAACAGAAATTTTAACACATAAACCCTAAATATTTCACTTCAAACTCTGTCTCGTACTTATGATCTGTCAACATCCCGTGGGGGAGCGGCGTACTGTGCTAACTTCAATGCACGCTCCGTAGTTTATTGTTTCTACGTGACGCGAGGATGCTGTTGATGGGAATCGTACAGCAGCCACGCTAAGTGCTTAGGTCTGAGTGCACCAACTTATTTAAATTTCCTCATAATGGAATAAAACATATGCGCACTTTATTTCAAGTAACGCACAAGTACTAGTTAATTAAGAGATCATTATTTAGTACTTAAAAATGTGACAAATACTTGCCTTTTAAATTAAACAGAAAAAAATGAATCACTCATTTCACGAGGTGCCCACGCTCTTGCGCTCTATAAGACCAGCCGCCACTGGTCAATCCCTAGATACAAATTACGAAACGTCATCAAACCAACCTAACTCTACGCGAGTTTAACCAAGAAATCACAAAGACCCTCTCGAAATGTTGTCTTTAATAAGTGACATAATAAGTAAATAAAGGTTAACACATTTATTATAATTTGGATGCTTTATAAAATTAATTGCAAAATGTTGTTTTAGTCTGAATTAATGGAGTGTGAATCTGGGGGAGGGGTTAATAAAATTGTTCCTAATTTTGTTATTTTTACTATTCTTTGATATTTTAGGCCTAAAATCTTTTAGTAGGAACATTTTTACGCAAAACTGATACTCCTATCTTACCTCGATCAAGGACGCCGTTTTTGAATAAAATACATCAGAATAATGTATTACCCATCTGGGATTTACTGTAAAACAAATCATCGATCAAAAGAATTTCGCTTCTGATATGTCTGACACAGTGAGTTAACGTAGTATTTCTGACTTGACTATCTGGTCTTTTGTGCCATGATGATTAAATGTTAAGTTAGCGTGCTATTCTCTATTAACTGCATCTCTTCTTTGTGGTACTTTCATTTCGAAAGCTTTTCGCCTCTACCAAGGTTAATATATCAATTGTCTAATTTTTTATCTCGTTAATGTAGAAGCCCTTTGCGATAGCTAACAAAACGTAAAACACCTTTAGTAATGTCTTTGGGCCAATCAAAGAAATATATGTTTTACCTATTTTGACGGTGGGACCCTTCGTAACCATATCCACTAAATATTAAATAAAATTAATAAACAAAATATTTTTAAAAATTTTATCACACTCTTTTCCAAATTCATATTTTTAATTAAAGATATTCTTACTAGTATATTGGGTCTAACAGGATCATGGTACACTCACTATTTTCTCTTTTTTTATTAAAATAAAACCTTTTAACTTACTACGCTTGATATACTACTAAAATATCAATTTTTGGCATACAAATGACATTCCTACTGCTGTCGTTTTTGCTAAAACAGCTTTTGATTTTTAATTTGTATATCATTACATTTTTGGAATGTGCACAATTTTCTGAGTAAAATGGATATAAATTGGGTATTTTTTAAAGAATGACTCATCCTAATTAATTAATGGACCACATTAATGCTATAAAAATTAGATAACGTGAAAAAAGGCTCTTTTCGCGC
Source organism: Dastarcus helophoroides (assembly GCA_028583605.1). Classification (NCBI taxonomy): domain Eukaryota; kingdom Metazoa; phylum Arthropoda; class Insecta; order Coleoptera; family Bothrideridae; genus Dastarcus; species Dastarcus helophoroides. Next base: position 1,064,252 of record CM053332.1, on the reverse strand, counting down.
TTTTATCGTGTGATAAAGTTAGCAAAAATCGTTTTCATTTAAAACTTTATTTTCTTAAATGGCGCCATAATAGTACTATGGCAGCACGAAGAAGCATGAATAAGGGCAAATCCACCCATATTTTCAGTTTTGCTGTAAAATCAATACAACTGAAGTTACAGCCAGACGAATTTAAAATATTCGGTTTCAATTCATATTGAAATTTGTTCAATAACGACATAAGATCTCTGTGAAAAACAAATAAAAAAATACGCTTCTTAAGGTTTCTCACTTTTAATCTTTTGCAGCGTTAATGCGTCCATTAGAACTAATTAGGATGAGTTATGATCTTGTAGATTAACAATGAAATGAATTATAAAAGTTATCATTACTTCAAAAATCATTTATTTTATTTGTATTGTATTAAGAAAATTGTGCAGATTTCAAAAATGTAATCTTATACAGGCTATTCTATTTAAAAATCAAAAGTTGGTATCAATTTTGGTGGAACCGACAGCAGTAGGAATATCATTTTTATGTCACAAATTGACGCCTAGTAAATGCATTATGCGTAGCAAGGTTGAATATATTATTTTCTCCAACATTATCATAGAAACTGCACATTCTATGACTAAACATTGTGATGGAACAAATGTCATTCTAGCATCCGTTCAGAATATTTATAATGCTACACACCGTTTAGAATATTAATATTCTGGCACGGCTTTTGACGAATCGGAAGCCGTTTAGGTTGATTTTAGGACGGGGTATCAACTAATTTGTTTTTGTTGCTGTGGTTACATGTAACAATTAAGTAATTTATTGAAAGCCTCGCGTTTCAAATTTCTTATCTAATTTGTAGATTTTTATGAACATTCAGGGTTTTTTTTATAATCTTGTTAGAAACAATATAGTCTACAACACGTTTGCAATGGCATATTCCACACTCGCGAAACCGTAACCCTCGCCTGCGGCTCGGGATACAAACTATTCGCTTGTGTGGAATATGCGTCATTCCACAACTTGTTGTAGAATATACTATTTTGTAAAACTGTCATTAAAAGTGACATTTTAGTTCATTAATAAGTGAACTAAAAATTTATTTTTATACTAACACGTGCCAAAAATAATTTTAACACTAGTGCGAAAAAACTTTTAGAAAGATTTTTTTTTTCTTTGATTGAACGGACTGCTTTCAAACATTAAAATGTTTTCGAATAGTTATAAATGATTTATTTATAATATTAATATTATTATTACAATCTGAACGGTTACTTATTTTAGTTTTTTTAATACTTTCTTAGTTCTAGTTGTTCTTGATTTGAAAACTAGCTTTTATCATAGAAAGATTCCATAACTTAGAATTTCCTTCGATGTAAACCAAAAATATATTTTTAGTGAAGTTATCCGCTAGATTCTTTATTTCATACCATCATATTGTTGTCCCGATTTCTGGAGCAATAAATCTCAGTTGATGTATTTGCCGCTTCTTCAACATCTGGTGGAATAATGAAATTGCTTTAATTTCCAATTTTTTCTTCAAAATTCATGTTTATTAGCCATAAATTTTACAATATTTTAGGACAGGCTAAATTGTGGTTACTAATAAACATTAAACAACTTACAATTGTTTTACTTAGTTACTCTGTCCAGTACTTGACTTGATTGTCAGATGTAATTGTCAAACAGGGACACACAAACAATAAATCGATAATTCAATCCTAGAGACAGCATTTTCTTTTTTAATTGAACAGTTTTACAAAAAATGTTGTATGATACACTTGTTAAAAGTGATTTTATTTTGTTCGTGGGGTTGCTCCACTCGCTACGCTCGTTCCGCAATACACCCCATTCACAAAATAAAATGTCACTTTTAACACTTATATGTATTATAATAATAAATAACTATTCACAAATCAAGAAAAAAATATGGGGTGCACCATTAGTCTACTACACACTATATTTTTCATTACAGTTAGGACGGAAAATGATTGGACTATACACATCCAGTTTTTGAAACTATATTTTGAAATATTGTTTTCGCAATATTTTAGCGTATTCATCTGGCTAACTGAAAATTATGCAAACGCATTTTGCCAGCCTGTCCCCAGATGCAGTTTGTCCATTGCGTTGAAATATATTTTAAAGTGCGAACGAGAATTTTCACATTTTTAATTGAATTATGTCGGTAGAATTCCGCCGTGGATCGACGAGCATTCCAAAGAATTTTCGATATTGATTTTGCATTTCATCATATAAATGGGTAAATATCAATGTAATTAAATATGCTTAGGTAAATATCATTAGCATTTGATGTAGTGGTAATTAATTAAAATTGCATTTACCTATAATATCTTCAAAACAAGGAAACATTGGATACTTTGTTAAAGAAGCACTTAAACTTCATATGTCTGTATTGACGTATTTTTCTTAGTTGAAATAACACCTTCACACAATGTTTCAGCGAGATTAAATCCAAAATTTGTGCAAGCTATGATTGCCTTCTCTACAAGGCCTGTTTACATATGTACGATGATGCGTTTTCTTTTGAAGTGAAAACTTCTTTAGTCGCTTAACGCGTCTAAAGATAGAAATAAAATGCATGGAATTGTCATCTATGTATATACTTATACAGGGTGGACCATAAGTAATGGTATACAGAACAATGGTATATTTTTCGAATAAAAATAATGTGATTTAGCTACATTTACCTTATACCAAAAGTTGATATTAACAGATATACAGGGTGTCAAAGTTGAAAAAAAATTTTCGATTTTTTCGTATAATTATGGAATGAATTGTAATATAGGCACGAAATTTGGCACAAGGGAGTTTCTTAAGTTGACAAACTCTAATTTGCTAACATATGATTAATAGCTGATAGGGGGCGTAACCTGCGCTGTCCCGCATAATTATAAATCATCATAACTTTTTTGTGCACCCACGTATATTAATTTTAAATGGGTTATTTTATTTCCCCATATCTTTTACGTCAAAAAGGTGTACTCTCTGAAAGTTGATACGAGCAACCGTTTCCAAGAAATTTGCCATTAAAGCTTGACGTGCCTTGGTTTTAAATTACTAAGACATTAAATTTTCGAAGTAGATTTGAAAAAAAAGTAATTGTAAGATAGCCTTGAAACTAATTTATGTCAAATATTACTTTGCTAATAATATTATTACCCAATTTTTGAAAATCTCAATAAAGAAAATCCAAAAAATTAAGACGTAATTTATTTTCTAACATAGAGATGTCAGATATGATTTCTGAGTCCGCACAAGAAAATTTTAATAGTCTGGGTGGTCAAAGCAGATATTTAGAGATAAATTTCAATAAAAGACAGCCAGACGTTAAATTTTTTACAATCCCTTTACAAGAAAATGGTCATTTCCAACATACTTATTTTTGAAAATAAATTTTGTTTTGGTATTTTATTTAAATTTGCTTTAGAAATTTAAAAAATATGTGTAGTAATAATGCCAGTAGAGTAATATTTGATATAAACTATTTTCGAGTCACTTTTATTACTTTTATTTTGAAATCTACTGCGAAAAATTCACATTTACATAACTTAAAATAAACGTACGGCAAATTTGAAGGCAAATATCTTGAAAGCGGTTGCTTGTATCCACATTTAGAAAGTATACCTTTTTTACGTAAAAAATGTGGGTAAATAAAAATATCTATTTAAAAGAACGGTACATGAAGGCATAAAAAAGTTATGATGCCTTAGAATAAACAAGGTAGCGCAGGGAGCGCCCCCTATGAGTTACTGACAATCTATTAGCAAATTAGAATTTTTTAATCAAAGAAACCCCCCTATGACAAATTTCTTGTCCATAATGAAATGTGTTCATCAGTTATGCGAAAAAAATCACAATTTTTTTTTTCAACTTAGACACCCTGTATATCAACTTTTGGTATAAGGTAAATGTGGCTAAATCACGTTATTGTTATACGAAAATCTATTCTTGCTCTATGTATAATTACTTATGGTCCACCCTGTATACACCGGGTCTTACAGGATTATGATACACCCCCTATTTTTACTTTATTTATGAAGATAAAATTTTCAAAATTGTTACACTTGGTGTATTTATAAAATGTAAAATTTTGACATAAAATATACATTCCTGCTGCTGCCACTTTCGTTAAAACTGATACCAATTTTTGATTTTTAAATAAAACACCCTGTATAATATTACATTTTTGCAATCGGTACAATTTTCTGGATACAATACAAATAAAATGAGTGATTTTTAAATATTCAAACATTTTTTTGGTTCCATTTTATTTTTCGGTCTAAAAGGTCATGGACTCCCCTAATTTACGCTAACTGACCACATGAGCGCTGCAAGAAAATTAAATAAGGAAAACTTAGCGAGTGTATTTTTTTCTAAATTTGTTTTCCCCGGCTATCTCATGTCCTTATTGAATTAATCTTCAAATAAATTGAAACCGAATATTTTGAATTCCTTTGGGTGTAACTTCAGTTCTATTGATTTCACTGCAAAAATGAAAATTTGGTAAGATTGGCAATTAATTATACCTTTTGGTGGTACTACGGTACCAATAGGGTGCTATTTAAGAATATGAAGTTGTGACATCAAAACCATTTTTGTTAACTTTATACCGTGATAAAAGAATGAAATAATTTCTTTTTCACGCGATTTGATTTTTTTAGCATTAATGTGGTCCATTAGATTTAATTACAATGTCTTCTAGGTCGAAAAATAAAATCGGACCAAAAAAATGTTCCATCATCCATGAAGTGACAGCGGCAGGAATATCATTTTATGTCAAAATTTGACATTTCATAAGTACATCAAGCGTAGTAAGTTTGAACATTTTATCCTTATAAATAAAACAAAAAGGGGTGTACCCTGATCCTGTTACACCCGATATCCATTGCGTTACTAAAAAGGGCGATTTGAACTACTTGAACTACTAGCGATTGCTCTACCCCTGCTTCATTCCCGACAAGTAATGAAAATTTTTGAAACATTTCCAACATAATATAATCCGATAATCTCGATAATCCGACATCTGGCTAATCCGATACCCGCTATTTCGGGTGAAAATATAAAAGAGTAAAATTGGAAAGAAGCAAAATAAAAATATGAAAAAGAAAAATGTGTAGGGGGTGAAAAAATGGGAGGGCACCATTTTCATAGTGTCCTCCCATAAAAATACCTGAAAAATCAAATATATAAAAAAGAAAAAAATTGGGAAAGGGCTAAATGGCAATATATAAAAACAGAAAATTTCGCGGGTACATGGGGGTGGGCAGTGAATGTTAGTCGCCGCCTTTAATTATTTGTACATCCCCTCAACTGACAAAAACCGGTAAAAGTTTGGCAAAAGATTTTCTTTCAAGTGTCTTGAAATTTGTTATAACATTGTTTTAGGTTTTCAGTTCTCTCGGCAGTCCCCATAAGTGCCCAATTTTTTTTTATTGTTATAGGAACATGGTCAATCTTGTGCCATGATGCTTTGCAAAACAACTTCACTGGATGGACCAACGGAAAGATTGTGTTTTCTTATTTTTGCATGTTAGGTGATACCTCGACGAGTTCGTTAGTATACATTTTAATAGATTTTTAAATGATAAAAGCCTTGATAAATTCGAAAACGCACTTCGAAAGTTCATTTTATAGGTTACAGTCAAACTGTACACCACAACCGTCGGTGGTGGTTTGCACTACTAGCAGGCAATGGAATCCCCCTACTTCATAAAAATAAATTAAAAAGAGATTTCTCTAATTTACAAAACCTGGGACCATAAATTTAAAAACGATGACGTACGCAAAAGCGCTGCTGTCAAGGGCGTTGTCATTTACTGATGCGCAGTTGATTGTTTTGTTTACATTTTACAAGACAACAAGAAGTTGTTATAAAGAAAAGGAAACCATTTCTCCATTTTCCTTCGAATTCTTCGGATTTCTGTTAAGATTTGTTTTTAACTTTTGTGTTTTTTTAATGTAGTAGTGTGTTTTTTAGTATTATAGTGTTTTTTTAGAACAATTGTGCTAAATATTTATTTTGATTTTAATAAACGTTTCATTAGATTCTTGGAAGGTAAAAATAATTTTTTTAGTAAAACTGTTCAATCCAAAATAAATGTTTAGAGGCAAACTCATTAAAATGTCTAGAAAAAATGCCTATTGCGTTCCAGATTGTTTGGATAAATTATCCAAGAGGCATTGATTTCGGAAAAATGATCCGGAATTATGCACTGAGTGGGTAAATAGGGTGAGATATCCACGTCTTTTCGGCCTCGATGGGGCAAAAATCAACTCTTGTTGTGTAAATCAGCAAAGACAGATCAGGTTACTAAGTTTCTGAAACTATCAGCAATGAGTTTTTTAAAATTTATAACCCTGTAATACTTTCATATTTAAGAGTGTGTTTAGATTAGACACTTTATTCCGTATATTTCTATCCGATATAAGTGTCAACTCTCCTGGGAGAAGGTATCCTAGACTTATCTACACAGTTGGGACGAGATAGCTTCTCTCAGGTAGTTGAGACTTATGTTAGAAGAAATGTACGTAATAAAGTGTCTAGTGTAAACGCACCGTAAAATTATTTATTTATAACTGTCAGGAAAATACAAAAAAATAATATAAATATAAAAAAACTCGTGAAAAGAGCCGTTTTACTAAACTTGTATTGTTTTAAGTTGTTCGCTTGCTGTGCTCGCTCTTACTCAAGTGCTACATTCATTTAGTTAAATTTTTTACATTCGTTTAATATACTCTTAGTCATTTTAAATTTGACCGCAACAAGATTACTTTTTGCTAATAATGTTAACTGTTTTGATTATCTGTTTCAATATTATTTCTGTATGTACTACTCATAATTAAGTATATGTAACAAAACTATTATTTTGATGTGTAAATCCATTAGTTAATACTATTGATATTTTTGAAAATAAATTATATTTTTTACAATTTGTTTACTTGCATTAATTTCCAATCCATAAATTTTGTTGAAGTTTAAAAATGAAATATATAACTCGTTCGAATTTGCCGCTCCCGTCATTTTAGTTCGGATGTCGTCCGCATGGGGCGCTGGCTGGCTAAATTTGATTCATGCGCGTAGCATTGCTGTTTTCCCTCTATTATACTTTCTTTATGCTCTACTTTTCGTCATACACTGGTTATATATCTCGGCTAATTTTGTCCCAAGTCAGTTGTAACTTGCGTCAAGCAATTTTAGTTTCCACCCATTATTTAGAACCGGTATGTCCTAAGAACAACACCACAAACACCACAAACTACATAATATTGCATAAATACAGGGTATCTACAAACTTTATAGAGAATGCTTGACAATACATTCAGAAAGCTAATTACAAAAGTTGTATAAAAGTTTCCGAATTATAGGCATTCAAACTTGTCAAGAAAAAAAATTATTTAATTAGTACCTCTATAACCTCTTTACCAATGGTCCCTATAGCCTACCGATAAGCATTTCTGAGGAAAATAACTGTTTTGCGTCTATTTATGTAGTGAATGGGACGGAATTAAAACATTTGATTCATTAGGCCATCAAAACTATCCGTATAATAATATGATTTTCATTATCAATTTAAAATTAATGTTTGGGCCTTAATAAATGGTGATTTTTTAATGAAAAATTTATTCAATTTATTTTAATAAGACAGAATATCCATCCAATTTGTAAATATAAGTTTTACATACATTTAATTGTTTTGGCGTTCTACAAACACTTTTTGGCTTGTTTTAATAACAACAAAAATTAATTAAATTTCTTCACGGGGTAACTTGAAAAGGTGATCGATATTTATGGGATACTGTTTAAAGAAAGCATGCTCTCTAATAAAAGTAAATTTAAAACCTAAAAAAATTATTCAATAGAAAAATATCAAAATATGAATTTAATCATAACAATCAACCATATTGATATTAGACACTAGACATTAAACAACAGTTTGTGTCCATCCCCCATTAAACACAAAGGTTTATATCCATCACATTCACTTCATAAACCTTAATAAAGGGACATTAAATAGTCATTTTTTTTAATGACATCTATCGGGTGTAACAGGATCAAGGTACACCCCCTATTTTTTCTTCATTTATCAAGGTAAAATTCTCAAATTTGCTACACTTCTGACATAAAAATGACATCCCTGCTGCTGTCACTTTCTGTAAAACTAATACTAACTTTTGCTTACTTAATAAAATACCCTGCATAATATTACATTATGGGAATTGGCACAATTTTCTGAATACACATAAAATAAATGATTTTTATAAAAATCAAATTTTTTGTTGATCCTATTCTATTTTTAAACCAAGAAAGTCATGATTCATTTTAATTATTTCTAATCAATTAGATTAACGCCGCAAAAAATTAAATTGGTAAACTTAGGAAGCATTAACTTTTTCAAATTTGTTTTTCACAGCTATCTAATGTTCCTATCGAATAAATCTTGAAATAAATGGAAACTGAATATTTTGAATTCTTTTGGCTGTTTTTTCAGTTCTGTTAATTTCATAGCAAAAATGGAAATATAGTATGGTTAGATTCGCCATTAACTATGCTTTCTCGTAGTAGCGCATTATGGTGCCATTTAAGAAAATAAAAATGATATAAAAACCGTTTTTGTTAACTTTGTCACGTGATAAAAGAATGAAATACTCCATTATTTACGATATTTGATTGCTTTAGCATTAAGGTGGTCCATTAAAAATAATTAAAATGAGTCATAGCGTTCTAGGTTGAAAAATAAAATAAGACTAAAGAACTTTTTGATGCTTTAAAAATCACTTATTTTGAATGTATTGTATTTGGAAAATTGTGCAAATTCCAGAAATGTAATAATATACAGGCTATTCTATTAAAAAATCAAAAGTTGATGTCAGTTTTAGAAAATATAACAGCAGTAGGAATGTCATTTTTAAATCAAAATTTGACATTTTATAAGTACGTCAAGTGCAAGAAATTTGAAAATTTTATCTTTATAAATAAAGAAAAAAAGGGTTTGTACCATGATCCTGTTAAACCCGATAAATGGAATTTTTTTAGGACACAGGATTTATTTAAAATTTATTGGCATTTTATTTGGCCCTGCCTATTTAACAAAATTGGGACCATTTTAAAAGTTCTGATGGACAACATAGGTACGTGAGCTGAAAAACCTACAACCAAGTATATTGCTTTCATTAAGATACTGAAAAATGATAAGCCCTAACATTCTAAATGCTTGTTTTACATTTTAACACGATACGTAAAGAGGTTATGGATGTATAACTAAAATATGTTTTTGTCATGGCAACATTGACAACCCATAACTGGGAAAATAAAAATTTTTATTAACCTGTTAACCCCTGTCGGTTAAATTTGGGGATACTATGTATAAGATACCGAAATAAAATGTACTGTCGCAATGGTCATAGAAATAGAAACTGCAAAAATTGCACACTGTTTTTCTTTATCAATCTTGTCTTTGAATCTGTGCAGAAAGTTCATTAAACAAGATTTAGTAATTAATTTGCCTTGTGACCCACTGTTTAACGCTGTCGAACGCAAACTAAGAACAGGAAGAAATTTCAATTTTCAACAGAGGTCTTGATGATTGATAACAATCATTGTCAATTATACATTCTCTCATCAACTCACGTTCTTGTGAATATAAAAGCATTGGTTTTTTGCTACAACCTTATTTCATATAGGCAGGAACTACTGCTACTGCAGTAATTCTTTTCTTTAGCGGTTTCAGGGCACCTTAATAAAATATTACATATGAGGGTATTCAAAATGAACTGAACATTCACCTTTTGTAAACAATTGGGAAATACAATTTAAAAATAAATGGGGGGAGTGTGGTTTCTTTAGCAACCACCAAAGTTTTAAGGGCCCATATTAATAAACTAATTGATGCCATTCAAACATTTTTTTTAGTTTATGTCTCTGTATATCAACCGAAATATTGCCTAAAAAGAACATCGTGGGACATGCTGTATACAACATTTTTTGTAACGTCACTTCATTCAAAATTATAAAACAGTATAATTTTGTAAAAACGAGATAAAATTCACAAAGTTACATTTTTGATGCGACTAAATTGTATTGATGTTTCCATAGGAACCAATAACAAAACAATGAAAATAAAATTTATTTTTTTATGCTAACTTCTAATATTATGTTATGTATTACTAAGTGCAAATTATATTTTTCCATATTCTCAAAACATTTTAATCTATATAATGAAAAACAAACTCTTTAATTTACATGAAAACAAAGAAATGTATAATAGCGCACATTACTTTTACCCCCTATTTTTTCTTTATTTATAGAGATAACATTTTTAAACTTATTCGATTTGATGTACTTATCAAATGTTAAATTTTGACATAAAAATGACATTCTTGCTGCTGCACAATTTTCTGAATACAATACATTTAAAATAAGTGGTATTTAAGAATAGAAAATTTTTTAAAGCGAAAACTTCCTTAGGCGCGTTAAGCGATTAAAAGTAGAAGACAAACGAATGGTTTTGAGTTACCAAAGTACGCTAATTTGAACTACCAACATGCTTCACTATCTCGTAGGTACATGTACCTATAAATAGATCCCGCAATTGAATTAAAAAGTGGCGAGATGGGCAGCATAGTTCGAACCGAGGACCCGTCACACCCAACTCGATTGTTCTACCACTGCGCTAAAAGTTTTTAAAAAAAGGATGTTCTCTAAATAATCCCCAATAAAAGTAAAATTTATTCGGCGTTTATCGCCTTCCAAGTGAGCTTGCAATTTAGGCTTAATTTTCAAGATTTTTCTAAATATCTTAAAAATTGTTAACCACAGGACCCCTATGGTTTAATAGCATTTTGTAAGGGATTTAAAAATGTAAAAATAAAGCAACTTTAGTGCACCAACAAATAACAACAAATAATTATTCACAAATGGGCAAAATTTTGAAATTAAATTAAGAAATTATGCTACGACTCAAACATTTTTAGGACTCGATTCAATATTTTGAGGTAACAACAATTTTCAGAATAAAGCCTTTTATAATTTCTCCTCAAATTTATCAAAATTTTTATATAGGAAAGACATTTTAAGCCAGATCATATCAATAATCAAATTTTCAGCCAGTTTGTGACACAAAGACCCGAGTAAAATTGCATGTGACGCTCTTTCATAAAGTTGGGAACACCTTATTAACCATTTGCACACACATTATTCATTCGATTTCAGGTAATGCGGCGAATAATTGGGTTCTAATTAGAGGCGATTGCCCTCAATATGGGGAAACAGACATTAATGATAACCTTAAGCGCACTTGTCATCTCGTTGCCACGTCAAACGATAATGAGCACCTAGAAAGAGATAGCGATCTCGTTATACGCCCTGTTGGAGTTAACATTGCAATTTGTTTTACTTCTGAGAGTTTCGGATTGCTTTGGATGTTGCCATGAATTTGCATTGAGATATTTTTTTTACATTTAAAGAAGCTGCCTCAAAGGTTCACTTAATTAATTTGATGGTTGCATTTTGTTTCTGCAAGGGGAAAGTTTATTATTTTTCCATTTTCGAGAAGCCCTGCAGTCATATCTTTACAAATTTGGAAAGCGTAATCAGATATTAAAAATAATTCATAATAAAATTTGGGATAATTAATTTGACTAAATTTAATTATTATTGTGAAATAAAATGTACAGAAATATGTCTGTTAAAATAATTGACTACGGCTGAATTAAGTAATAAATGGTACTAGCAAATTTTAATTTCAAGACCATTGACATTTTCTGCTGAATGCTAAATGTATTGCGTTTATTTGGTTTTATTTCATTGATTAATTTTTTTTTCTAAAAATAGTTGTAAGGGATTTAAATAAACAAGTAAGGAAATAATAGAAGTCAAAGAAGTCAGAAATCCAGAATCCAGAATCCATACACGATTTAAAATTGTGTAGGAATTGCAGAAATATTGGATATTTATTTCAGCACTGTAGTGTGCTGGCAAATAATAATAAACATAGTAAAAAAGAAACAGATTTATTCCAGCAGAAAAATTAATAAAATAGTTCAAATAATGTGGAACGGGAACCTCAAAGAAGTGTTTTCAGCATCTCAGTTATTTGTAACACAATTCTTATTCATTTTAAACACCTAATAAATACCTATCCAGAATTAATATACAAAATTGATAAAATCAAAATATGCTAACTGGGTCGATAAGCGTTCAGCGCAACTAGTCCGAGCACAAGTGGTCCGTTCTCCAACAGAAACGCTGTTAAATATAATGACAAGGCAATTTACTGTAATTTGAAAGGCTCATTTGGACTGCATTTTAATTAAGTAATTATTGAATATATTATGTCGCTATAAAGCACAAAACTTTACTCTACCTTTACCTTCTTTTTGCTTAGCAAACATTATTTGCCCCTGTTATAAAATAAATTATACAGGTTGAACCAAATTTGATTTCCAATACAGGAATGTCGTAAACTGTTAAAGATACAAGACAGCTTAGATAAGCAAAGTAGTGCAGAATTTAATGCCCAACTATATTGTGCTAATAAAATAATTGAATTTCAATTCGTCTTGATTTTATTTAGAAAAATCTGAAAATTGCCATATTTAAAAATCAGCTGCAACTTGTTTATTTAAAGTCCCATTAAAAAGTTCAAAAACTGTAATTAGTTGCTTTTTAAGGCCTTTTTATTAGCGTACGTTAATTTTTTCTCAATTTAAGTGTTTCCGAGAAAACTGTACCAACTTTGTTATTTCTTATAGACGCCATATTCAATTTTGTCATTTTCAAATTCAGTATATTTTTGGTGAAACGGACTGGTCCTTGGTTATCTTCAAAAATTGTTGTTGTTTGTTGTGTTTTTTAATCTTTCTTGGTTTCAGGGGACAAGTTCAATTTCAATTTTTCAATATATTTTACTTATGAATTCGCTATATGACATGTAATATTTTAAATGTGGCAAAGTGGGTTGAATTAAATAATTTATTATTTAACAAAAAATGTATAATAGGCGATGCAAGTGCCATAATTTTTGATAATAAAAATACAGTACATAATTACGTAACAATAATTATTGAAAACATAAAAATATTGTAACAAACTGTGCAATATTGAAAGAGTTATTCGTGCAATCGTAACATGCATGCACCGCTTTATATGGCGTAGTACTTCTATGAAAACGTGTAGATGTTCTAAGAATTTTGTCGGCAATTTTTACGAAAATTTTTTTAACATTAAAAACTTATTCATGTTACGTAAAATTTCTAGCAAACTAACATTACAATTAACTCTTACATTTATGCATAGTATCCGTCTTTGAATAGTTAACTTCTGGAGAAATCTAGAAGGCAAACTTGCATAAAAGTCATGGGTAAGTCCCCCTAATAAAATTTTCAGAGTGTTGTACAAATTGCGTCATTTAACGGAAATCATACACGTCATGATTTTTAATATACAGGTTAAACCAAATTTGATTTCCACAACAGAGATCTCGTAAACAATTAGAGATACAAGGAAGTTTAAATGGGAAAAGTAGTGCAGAATTTAGTGCCCAATTTTATTCCGCTGAGAAAACAATTAAATTCCAATTCCTCTTAGTTATATTTAGAAAAAAATAAAAATCGCCATTTTTAAATATCACCTGTAACTTGTTTATTTGAAGTCCTATTTAAAAAATTCAAAATTTGTAATTAGGTATTTTTAGAGGCCTTTTCATTGGTGTACATTATTTTTTTCTAAATTTAACTAATTCTGAGAAAATTATGTCAACTTTATTATTTCTTATAGACACTATATTGGATTTTATCATTTTTGAATTTAACATATTTTTTTAATTAATTTAATGTATGTCATGCCGTACTTCAAATGTGACAAAGTGGGTTAAATGAACTATTTTTTTATGTTTAAACAAAAAAATTATAGTAGGCGATGCAAGTGCCATAACTTTTAATAATAAATAATACAGTACCTAAAAAAGCAATAATAATTATTAAAAATCCAAAAATATTATAACAAACTGTATACTATTGAAATATTTATTAATAATCGTAACGTGCTCGATTCCCTTTAAATTATGTAATTCTCAGAATATTGTAAGGGCTTGATTAAGGACTACTTTCCCATGACTCATTCGCAAGTATGCATTCCAGACTTCTCTAGAAGTTAAATATTTTAAGACGGATAATGTGCATAAATAAGAGAATCATTTCTAATATTAGATTGTTGGATATTTCACGTTACACGAAAAAATATTCAATGTTAAAAAAATTTTTGTAAAAATTACCGACACAATTTTTAGAACACCTACACGTTTTCATAGACATTTAAAGCAGTGCTGCACCTTAAAATTATACTAATAACTGTTTAAATATTGCACAGTTTGTTACAATATTTTTAGTTTTTTAATAGTTATTGTTACGCGATTGGGCACTGTATTTTTATTATTAACCGTTATGGCACTTGCATCGCCTACTATAATTTTTTTGTTTAAAAATAAAAAAAATAGTTCATTTAACCACTTTCCCATATTTAAAGTATGGCATGTCATATATAAAATTAATCAGAAAAATATGCCAAATTCAAAAATGATAAAATTCAATATGGCGTTTATCAGAAATAATAAAGTTAACATAATTTTTTCGGAAACAGTTAAATTTAAAAAAAGTAACTGGCACCAATAGAAAGGGTTAAAAAAACAACTAATTACAGTGTTTGAATTTTTTTAATCGGATTTCAAATAAACAAGTTACAGCTGATTTTTAAAAATGGCGATTTTCAGTTTTTTCTAAATAATATCATGACGAATTAAAATTCAATTGTTTTCTTAGCGGAATAATATTGGACATCAAATTCAGCACTACTTTGCCCATTTAAGCTTCTTTGTATCTCTAATAGTTTACGGGATCCTTATAGTTGGAAATCAAATTTTGTTACAATATTTTGATTTTTTAATAATATTTATTCTTCTGTTGGGGACTGTATTTCTTATTATTAAAAGCTGTTGCGCCTACTATATATATATTTTTTTTTTAATTATAAACTATTTTATTTAACCCACTTGACCGCATTTGAAGTATGCCATGGCATAAATTAAATTGATCACAAAAATATGCAGAATTATAAAATAATACAATTTATTACAGCGCCTGTAAAATAACAAAGTTGACATAATTATCTTGAAAATAGTCTTATTTTAGAAAAAAAACTAACGTAGCTGTAATTTTTATTTTTTTTTAATCGGACCTCAATTAAACAAGTTAAGATAAAAGCAGCGGTAGTGGGCACTCCTGTGGTAGTAGCAAGAGTTTTATTTCATGCAACGCGATTTTGTTTTGTAGATCCTCTTATTTCAGCCGGTTCAACTATAACTTTCACCATGGATTGGGAGCAGTTTGGGCATACTTGAACCGTGGTAGTTCATGAGGTCTGGCGCACTACGTTAATATTTCCTACATTGAAAAAGAAGCTAGGTGCAAAGTATTGATTATTAACGGAGCACAGCATGCTCTATTTGGGCCCATAGGCTTTTAATGGAAAAAGTTGGGCATAAAAAATACATAGAAACCGGTTTTTGGTTTCCAAACTTCGAATCTAATAAATGTATTAAAATCTATTGATTTGTGCATTAGAATCCTTGTCTTCTGGGACCTTGCTAAAAAGCAACCGCTTCGCTAGGTGTTTGTGTTTCAACCTATGATTCACTATATACGCCTACATGACTGTAGATTGCACTCTATTTGCATACCACACTTGTTGAGGTTGGCCTTAATTTCTCTATGGACCAATAGGTAACAGTTGTATTAGGACTCACATGGGCGACGCCCGTTGATTCTGTAGTATTTACTTGCCGGAAAATTGGAATCTAATAAATTTTTAAACCTATTGGTCTGTGCATTAGAAAGTATTGATTACAAGTTATCAAAATATTTAAACGTAAGTTTGGCTGTAACCGTAGAAACACATTATTAACAAAGTCACCAACGTGGTTCTTCGTGTCATTCCTTAGTATCAAATTAAAATAAACTTCCACTAAAGATGCAATTATTATAACAGATGGTAGGTTCAAAGCTTCTTGCACCCATAAGTTTGAAGAAAAACAAAGTCCAAAGTAAATCGTATTCATATTTGGTCAGAAAAAAATTCTCACGCTGTGTAGATTTACTTTGATGACTGTCAGTTATATCGCTAAAACTATGGCGAATGGGATTTTGTTACAAAGAATTTTTTAGTGTAAGACACACTCTTCAAGTGTTTAGATGGAACAGAGACATATATTGACAAATCAGAAAACGCAAAGGCTCAATTGGTATTGAAGATTGTTACAGCTTTTTATTTTTAAAATAACTAGAATTTTAGTTAAAAACCTAGGCAATTTGTTAAACAATAATTTGCATTCAGGTATTTTGGGGTATTAGCTATTAGATTTATCTAAGAAGCGAATGGCTTTATATTTACATTTGATGTGTTTGCTATGTGGGGGTGTAGCAACAGACTATTAAGAAAATAATCTGTAAAGTAAACGGAAGTTCGCGTCTTTTATTAGTCTACACTTATATTGCAGATCCAGTGCTTAAACAGTATTTTTGTATTTTTCCTAGAAATGAGTATTTAAGAATGAAAAGCTATCCTGATTGGAAATACATATAAAGTCTGAAATGAGGAAATATGGATTACGTGCCTCTAAATTTTATGACACGCTATCCTATCTACATATTCAACAAGTATAATTTGCAAAATGGGTTATTGGATTAATGTGGTAAACAAGATGTATTGCCTTTTTGGTTTGTATGGCCCTGTTTTACAGTTTATTCTCAGTACCGTTTATTTAATAGTGTAATATACGACACTAGAATAAATATTAAGTAATCGTTTTTGTTATATTTATAAGTTTATCCCGAATTTTAAAGAGCAATCCTTTTAAAAAGAAGGCGCAAAGGACCAAATGGCGCGTATTACCTCTAATGAAGATTTTTTCAATTTATAATTCACGAGACTGGTGCCGACTGATTCGTGGTAATCAACTGAAAATTTTCGAAGACGAAGAGTTAGAATTAAGAACTATACGAAAACATCCACACAACGAAAATTCGAAACAAAAATCAACTAAACAATTCAGACATTAAACAATCTCCTAAATACTATATAACATACCGGGTGTTTCTTTTAGTTGGGAGGTTACCTTTATATGGAGTATCTCTTATTATATAGGCAAACTGATTTTGTCAATAAGGCTAATCGGAGCTAACCTACCTTTTAAAATTATTTTTCACTTCCTTTCACTTCCGGTTATACCAGAAGTAGACATCAACTTTCTTATTTTAAATAGCAACCCCTAAATCTTATACTTTATTTTGATTTTACGTAAAAAAATAAGGTGAATTCATGTATACATGTTTATTGCTACCTTTGATAGTTTTAGAGATATTTTAATTTTTCGAAAAAAAAATGACAGAAAAGAGGGTTATTTTGACTCTTTGTATCTTTTTTATTCTTTGCAGTAAAAACATAAAATTTGGGTTAAAGTAATGGAATATTATTGAAATTATAATAACGTAATCAGATTTTACATTTATTGCACAAGGGTGATCGAAATTTTATGATCTTTATTGTTTTATTTTTTTTTAAATGGGAACTATGTGCTTTCTAAACATTTTTGAATTCCTCACGTTAAAAGAAGAAAATAGTTATATGACTAATTTTTTAAAATTCTGCACCGTTACAGAGAATGTAATTCAAAATTAAAAAAAATATATTTTTTTTTTCTCTAGTAAGCAACTTGGCAGTAGACAACAAAATTTAAAAAAAAACATTGCCACATTGCCCAAAAATTTTAGGCCATACAACATTTAAAAGATAACCGTACAAGACGAATAAGTTTTGGGTAATTGTTAGAATACTTATTGACAAATGTTTAGGGAGCCACGAATGTAAGTTTCGTAAAAATGGTTTGTTAAACAAACTTCTCATTTTTGGAGTAATGAAAATCAACGACAAATGTTCAAGAAAATTCGTCCTTTAACTGTTATGCTATTAGATTAGAACTCAGGATTTGGAAGCGTTAAATTTTATAATGAAAATCGAAATGAAAATTATGTAGTGATTTTTTTGCGACTACTGCATGACAAGCATATTGCTAGGAACAATAGGATGTGCTTAAAAAGGTTACTCAATTCGAAATCTTAAAATATGCCTTTAAATGTGTTGAAGCAGAAGACCGTCCTTGTTGTTATTGATGTAAATTTTTTGTCAATTATTTTATTTTCCTATTAGTTATTACTATGATTGATTTTTTAAGCTTTTATTGCCTACAGTTAATTTCTTACTTGAACAAAAAAGAGATGTTTGATTCTTTTTATTTTGAGATTTATGTAAAATACCTCTGTAACGGTACAAAATTTTAAAAAATAAGTAATATAACTTTTTTCTTTTTTTTATTTGAAGAATTTAAAAATGATTAAAAAACATATAGTTGCCTATATATATATATATATATATATATAGTTTTTTGGAATAAAACAAAAACAGTAAAGGTTATAACATTTCATTTTCATCACCCTGTATAATGAATGTAAAATCTGATTACGTTTTTATAGTCTTTATAATATTTCGTGAGTTTAATTTAAATTTCATGTTTTTACTGCAAATAATAAAAAAGATGCAAAGAGTCAAAATAACCCTCTTTTATGTTATTTTTTTTCGAAAAATTGAAATATCTCTAAAACTATCAAAGGTAGCAATAAACATGTATTCATAAACTAACCTTATTTTTTAATGTAAAATTTAAATTAAATATAAAATTTGGGGGTTGCTATTTAAAATAAGAAAGTTGATGTCTACTTCCGGTATAATCGGAAGTGGAGAGAAGTTGAAAATATTTTTAGAAGATAGTTTAGCCCCGATTAGCCCCATCGACAAAATCAGTTTCCCTTTACAATAAGTAGTACTCCATATAAAGGTAACCTCCCAACAAAAAAAAACACCCGGTATAAATCATTTGACAAAAAGAATTCTGACTGAGAAATTTCGACAAAAACACTTCACACACACACACTCTTGGTATCACACCATCAGACATTATTTACCAAACAAAGGAAAAATAAATTAAAAATATTTAGTTTTGAACGTGCATTGTGCACGTGACAACGTTTGCGTTTTGGAGCATTTCCTAAATTTATTGCCGTCGCGAATGAGAAATTCAAATTTTTATTTTTTTAACATCAACGGATTCTTATTTTCTTTTTATATTTGCCACTGCAGCAAGGAAACCAGCTTGATTGACCCTGAACAGAAGTGCAGAAGAATGAATTTTGAAAAAGAAATGCAAAATGTAATATCGGGCGAAGCATAAATCTTCATAAATATAGGAAAGAACAGCCACGTTTTTATTTCAAGAATTTACTTATCTGAAAATGAAAAGTATCACTTTACTTGCCGTGTAAAGAATATTAATTATATGCAAATAGCACCGATTCGAAAGCACCATTAAAATAATCAATATTAAGATCTTTGTCATTTTGTCTTTTTAATGCTGTTTTACATACCAACTCCAGATTTGAAATTCTTCGGTATCTATGGATAAAAGATCTTTTATTAGTCACCTAATTTTAAAGTTGACTCTGATTTGGGACATTCTGCTAGTCGTCGTGTACTCCTTATCACTGCAGCTTTTAGAAAATGAAGAGCATAATACTACTAACGCAGAGACCAATCCATATTAGATTTATCTTCGCAAAGTAAAGATTTCGTCAATTTGACAGTTTAAACATGGCCCGTGCATTAAAAAAAAATTTTTGTACTTTTCTAAAGTAAAAGTTTCTGCTAAACCTCAGTTCAGTGGGCAATTGTTGGTAACTCAGCTACCTATGTTTAGAAGGTTGCTTTATTGCGATTTAGATCGTATTTTTTACATAATATTGATGGTAACATAAAGAGTTTGCTAAATCACTACCTTAATAAATTCTATTGGACAGAAGCTTTAAAGAAAGAGCTTAAAGTTTTATTTCAACCGTATAACATTCTTTCGCTGCTCAAGACAAGCGCATCTTCGGCAATTCGCCGCATGTTGTGTTTTTGATTGCTGCATATATTTGACCAGATTGGTCACAAAACAAGGAAAGTTGATGTGAAACGTGCTTTTGATATTGGACAGGGGTATAATCTAGTAAACAATCACCTGCATTATTAAACGTTTACTCCATAACTCAGTATTTGATCAATTTATCTTCCGGCCATTTCTCTTTGCACGTCCGCCGCGAACAATCCACGTTCCCGGATGCTTTTCATATTTCAAACCTTTTGTTTTGTTTTCGATCAATTGCGCCCCCTTTTGTTCCTAGAACCTACTTTATTCGCATGATTTGCCATATTTGCTTTTAGCTCAGATTGGGCAACGGCATATGGTATTATTTATTCATACGCTATATTCAGAGAATAATATATTTCGTTTACATAAACTTCGATCAAGTTTGCAACGGTTGAAAGAATGCAAAAGAAAACTAACCCATGTCCTTCAAAACCTCAACGTTCGATATAGACAGGGAGAAAAGGTTCAACATAAGAAGGACACTACTAACTGTTTGCAGTACATCAACGTTAGATAGAATTTAATTTGAACATAAAAAAAAGACGATAAATCAAATGTGTCCAACCTAAAGGTTTTGTCAGGTAATATGTGAATTATTTCCTTTTAATCCTGCTTTGTGTAGATAAAATCTACAAACGTATAGGAATGTAAATGAGTTGGACATAATTTGCTGGTATTTACCCTTTTTCTACTTGGTTACAGGAAGAAAAAATTACACTTTCATCTACTATTTAAGGTCCAATGTCAAGTTTTTGACTTGGCTCGAAAAAATCGTAGATCCGGTGCTAATTATTTGTTTTTGATCTTAGATGAGCGGTCAAAATTACTAAGACTTTCAAATTTTTAATTTTGAAAGATCAAAATTTCTGTTTGAGGTCACCAAAAAAAGTTCAAATGTCAGAAAAATATTCAAAATGTAGAACTTTTTAAAATTCAAGTTTTTAGTAAACATTTAAAGTCAAATTCAAAATGTTGTGTTCAAAACCAAAAAAAGTTTAAAAATTTCCCAAAATTTTAAAATTTTCAAGCAGCTTTTTCATCAAAATTTTGTGTTGAAATTAAAATATTGATTTCAAAATCAAAATAGGAATATTTAAAATTTCGATTTTGATATGAAGATAAAAAGATCTATAAGAAAAATGTCTATTAAGTTTGTTGGTGTTTCAATAAAAAAACTACAAATTTTAAGTCTAAAAAGCAAATCCTAAAACCGAAATTTTCTCAAAAATTTTGTTTTAAACTCCACGTTACTACATTAAACTGTAAATGCCTTGGCTGAGAACCAAATTTCTAATTTGAATGTCGTTGTAAAATTTTGAGTCCTTTGAATGTGAGATTTCAGCCGAAAGACCACTCATCCCGGCGTATAGATATTTCAACCTGAAATGATTTTAAACACGCACAACTTTTAAACTACCAACAAAATAAAATATTGCGTTAATTAAGTTTACTGCGGCTTCGAAATATTTAAGGCTGGCCGTAGGCGAGCCACATTTTGCAGTCGCACTGACCACAATTTGTGGTTACCGCACATATTACAAGTTGTGGTGATCTGAACTGCACAATGTGGCGCTTCTAAGGTTGTCCTTATGGGCGGTTAATTAAACTTTAAACTGATGGCAAGCTGTGATTACATTGCAGTCAGATCAACTGCAAGTTGTAACTACAGTTGTAACAACAAATTGCGGTCAGTGCGACTGCAAAATGTGGTTCGTCTCCGGCCGGCTTAAGGAAAAACGAATTTTTTTCCTAACTTTCAAGACTATGTTCCAAAAATAAAGCAGATCTATATTGATATAAACTTTTTTCTTAAATTAATTCAAAGATTATGCTCCTTCTTCGAAAACATCCTGTATATTTAACCTGACATAAAATATTTATCCAACTAGCTGCCAATATTTCGTTTTTAATTCCGACTTGGTACGAATTGATTTTAGAAACTTTACAGACTGAGCTAGAAATGAACCTCTATAAATATGTGATAGTAAATTATGTTTTACTTTTTTTTGCTAAGTAAAATTTTAGACCGACAAAATTTTATGTTAGCCTTGAAAAAGTATCAGACAAGCCATTGATTTGCCTGATATTGACAATAACATATAGAGATTTAAATCTACTTAGTTTTTAAGAAAAACACATTAGGGAATAATAATACATTATTAAACATTAAAAATTACATTTAAATAATCTCTATTTAGCAGAATTTTCACTGATTCAGGTAATATTTGCTTCGTCAGAATTGAATGAGAAACCTGCTAGAGAAATGTCTAAAATTTGATTTATATCTGACATTTATATAAAAGTCAACGGAAAACTAAACGCGAATAAGCACGAAATTATAAAAGCGTATTTTCTTATCCGTGCTCTTTGAACTCTAATTTAATAAAGTCATATTTTCTCAGGAACTACGAATAATAAGAATTTATTTCCGACTACCTTTGATAGATATCAAGGCTTTGCGAAACTCTGACTGTAACAAACGGCCCAATATAAATACCCATCATCCGCATTATCCGTTAAGCTTTCTTACGGCCCACAAATAAAGCGAAACAACGCGAAATGCTTCAATTTAATTAAAGTCGAAAACTTTGTTCGTTGCTCGCGATAGCGACAGAAGTTCTGGGGTAAATTTATATTTTGCGGAAAGGACAAATGTATTAAATTTTTAATGACGTAATAACGTCTACTTCACTTACTGGATAGTATTTTAGTGCTGCAATAAAAACCAACATGTATAGATATATTTCGGTATGGCCCCAGCTAGCTAAATAGATATACTCTCTAAATCTCAATAATAATCTTTATCTGAACATTATCTGTGAACGTATTATTGAAAAAATGTAGAATTAATTTTAGTGCTACTTTAGACAGAGGAATTAGTTGGTCTCTCTCACTTGCCCTTCACTTGAGTTTGTTTCATTTTCTTATTGCAGACCATATGACATGTGAAATTTTCACGGCTGTATTTTATTACGTGAATGTCAAAAATGATGGTACACTTTCTTAATATTTATTAAAGGGGGTAATTAAACATATCCTTCAAAAGGTATTGTACTGTAGATGTGCACAAAAAAATCACGCGTGGAACTTGCCACTTACCGTTATTTCAGGTAAAATAAAGTTAGTTTGCAGGCAAGATAAGCACAGATGCAGCTTTATATTTTATTATTTAAATCTCCTTATCAACGTTCAAGATATACCTAATCCAGGAAATAAGTCGGAAAAAGGCTAAAAAAGGTAAAAATAATATAGTAAGTTTGATTTTCCAAATTCTTTTTGCACTCAATTTATAATGACCCAATGAGCCCATAATCTTGAAAAGAACCCCCCAAATGGGCAGTTCCGCTTAGAAATTCCTAAAGTCGGAAAAATTATGCCAAATTACTTCAGAAATGCATCCTAGAACGTTATTTGGGTCGTCGATCACAAATGCGTGGTTGGTTTTCCCGGAAAACTCATTGCTTGTATGTAGTTAAACTTTTACTTGAAACGATGTCCTAGGGGGTTTCGGGGTGGCTGATTAAAAATCCGAGATTTGATTTACCGAAAAACTCATTTCCGGGTCGGAAAATCATTAAAATTTTTTAATATCCTAGTGAGCCTGTTGAAGTTTTGAGGCAACAGGATGAACCTTGTTTTCGAAATTGTATCTCAGGTTTTTTTTGGGTCACTGATCAAAAACTTGAGGTTTGCTTTTCCGAAAACCCCATTTTCCAGTCGGAAAATTAGAAAAATTTCCCATTTTAAGTGGTTTGAGAAAATTTTGTAAAATTTTCACTTTAAACTAGAGGTTTCCAGGACAAAATTTCTTGATTTTTCGACCAAAAAGTGAGTTTTTTGAAAAAAGAGACCTCAAGTTTTTCATCAACAACCCCAAAAACCCATAGGACACCGTTTTGAGTAAAAATTTTACTACAATGTCTCAAAACAATTAAAATGGGGAATTTTCTTGATTTTACAACCGGAAAGTGAGTTTTCGGAAAAGAAACCGTTGGATTCTGAGACACAATTTCGAAAAAATAGATTCATCATATTATCTCAAAACCCCAACAGGCCTACTAGGATATTAAAAAATTTTAATATTTTTTCGAGCGCGAAAGGAGTTTTTCTAAAAAACAGATCTCGGATTTTAATGATCAATCCCGAACACCTCTAGGACACTGTTTCGAGTAAAAATTTTACTACATACAAGCAATCCAAATAACTTTCTGGAATGCATTTCCGAGGCAATTTGCGTTAATTTTTTCGACTTTAGAAAGTTCTTAGCGAAACACCCTATTTGTTTTTTTTTTAAGATTAGGGGTGAAGGAGAGTCAAGCGATTGCCTCTTAGTAGCAGTGAATGATCCTTGGGTCATCAGAAATTGAATGCAAAAAGAATTTTGAAAATCTAACGTGCAATATTATTATTATCTGTTTTCTGGCTTATTGCCTGGATTAATATCTCTTCATAATGAGACAACTGTGACATGACTTTGCAGCACGAGTCTTCATTGCAATCGAAAGAAATAACAATGTTTTATTAGAGAAGGTCGATATGCTTAAAAATATGCATGAAAATAATAAGGAAATACCATCAGATGGGTTGATTAAAAAAATATAAATATGTAATAATAGTATATGGAATTATTACACGCTGAAATAATAATAAAAATTAATTGAAAAAGAGAGAGATAAGATAAGTATTTTTTTTAATTTTTTAAAAAAGGCAAAATTTGAAATAAATTGAAAAATTTAATTAAAAATTTAATAATAAATTTAATATATCATAATTTCAAACAAAAAGTAAGAAGTTAAAAAATGTCGACCTATAAAAATTATACTAAACTTGAAACTTAAACATAAATTAAAACTTTCTTTTCTTAAAATCCCAAGAATAAAACCAATAATTATTATTTAAAGAATGTAGACATTTATGGGAAAAAGTGAAATATGTGATTTCGTTTGTAATTTTCGTTTGGCCCAAAAAGTCACAATTTTCCAAAGTTAAAAAAAAATCGAATTTTTTTTTAAAATACAACCTCTATTGAACTGAAATTCCTCGTCAAAGTCGAAATTTGTATTCAAAAATATTTTTTTAATAAATTTTCTTACAAAAAGATAAAAGTCAAGGAGTTGTAGAAGAAATAATTATTAGGGAATCGCCACTTTATTAACATCAGCACATTCAGTATTAATAATGTCATATATAAAATATTTAAATATATATATATATATATATATATATATATATATATATATAAATATACAGTGCTAGTCTGTAACTTGGAATAAATTCGGTAAACCAAAAACAGTTTTTTTTTCGGTAATGTGCTCGGACACGTCGACAATTTTTTTAAATCGCAACCCTATTTTTTCTGACCATTCTTAAAGGATATATCAAGTTACACATGCGTCCCAAATTTCAATTTTTTATTTGCTGTCATTTAAAAGATATTTAGCAAATATTAACTAATATGAAAAATCAAGGGATCTGATTTAACTCAATAATCTTTTTTCAATAAATGTTTAAAATGTTGTTCATTTACTAACCGACAATACCCTAAACGGAACTTAAACTTGTTTTGAACATTTCTAATTAACTATTACTTTGGGGGAAATTAGTCTACAATCCTGTCTTATTCGTTCTTTCAACTCCTCAATATTTGCAGGTTTGGTCTTAAAAACTTTGCTGTTTAAATGCCCCCATAAGAAATAGTCCATAGGTGTTTAGTCCGAAGACCTGGATGGCACTTCAAAAGGTCCTCTTCTACAAATCCATCTGCCTGGAAATACATCACCCAGATACTCGAGGACAGGTCTTGCAAAATGAGGAGCGGCACCATCTTGTTGAAACCAGATGTTTATATTCTGGACATCAGCTTTCACCGGATCAGAAAACAAAATAGCTTTATCAGGAATTAGCTCTTCCTGCAAGAATTCTAAATATCCTGCCCCATTAAGATTTTCTTGGAAGAAAATTAATCCTTTAACTCAATAACCAACAATCTTTGCCCAAACATTCACTTTCTTTTGATGATTGAGAGGCCTTCTCTCATCCAGTGTGAGTTTTTGTCGGCCCAGTAATGACAATTTTGACGATTTGGCTCACCATTTAACACAAACGTGGATTCAACTAAAAACAGCATATTTTCTATGCTTAGAATATTTCAGTTCAGTAGATTCATCATTTATTAGCAAAACTGGAGTCTTTTATTCGGATCATCTTCTAAGAGTTCATGAAGGATTTTCATTTTATAAGGATGAAATTTTTGCATTTTCAGAATTCTCGCAACTGAAGAGTGGCTAATTTCGAATTCCTTACCTATCTAAATGGTAGAGACATGAGAAATTTTCCAGACAGAGAGAAGTACATTAATTTTGACATCTTTATTGAGCGAATTCTGACGGGGATTACTTGATTTTCTTAAATGCCCATTTTCCCGAAACTGTTTTTATTCTTGCTTACTGTTCCTTGCGATATGTGTGGTAAATCAGGATACATCTCTCTGAATAAACTAATAATGTCATTTTGTGTTCTTGTTCTATCTTCGTAGCTAATCATTATTTAAATTTCAATCTGGTGGGTTTTAGTCTACTACGGCAATTTGATCGATTTTTTAATAAATGATGTTTCTCACTAAACGACAAATTAAAAGCCTCTTCGATTAATACGATATTATTCTTCTTATTTGTTTTTATTAACTTTTTTTACAAGATTGTGATAAGACGTCAACCCACTTTGACATAAAACGTCAAACGAGTTTCTGATAGGCGATTTTTAAACTTTATGGAAATTGTATTAAATTAAATTAGATTTCTTGATTTTTTGAATTAGTTACTAAATTTGTAAATATCTTTTAAATAACAAACAATAAATAATTAAAATTTACCACGCATATGTAGCTTGATATACTATTTAAAAATAGTCAAAAGAAAATAGGATTTTCCTTTAAAAAAATTGTCGATGACGTCATATCTTAAATTTGGGACATGTTATATAAAATTTTTCTACTGTCTTTGATTTACTGAATTTATTTCAAGTTACAGAGTAGCACTCTATAAACTTGGTTAAAAAGTTCGTAGTAAGCCAGAC
The DNA here is from genome assembly GCA_028583605.1 of Dastarcus helophoroides. Taxonomy (NCBI): domain Eukaryota; kingdom Metazoa; phylum Arthropoda; class Insecta; order Coleoptera; family Bothrideridae; genus Dastarcus; species Dastarcus helophoroides. The sequence continues at coordinate 1,037,106 of CM053332.1, read as the reverse complement.
ATAACGTTTCACAATACTCCAGATTCCTTACCCTTAATCTGGCCCAGAGTGAATAAATATAATTATGTTCGATCAGTAATCGCTTGTCAACGGGTTAAAAAATGCAATAGTAGTTTACTAAAAATTTAGTAAATTGCTTGCAAAGCGGGAAAACCATTATCAATATTTTAGAAATGGCTTTGTTGTTCGCATTGAAGAATACAGGTATTATTTAATAAAGCGCATTGGAATTTAATAAAATTGTGCTTTCATACCAAAGTTATTTAGAAATGTGAATTACTCCTTCGTACGTTAATAGTAACTTTTCAAACTTGCCTCGTATATATGTCGCAATACCAAAGACAGCTATTTGCACTTAAAATTAACATTTTATCCGCATCAGAGCGCTTATGTTTGTATTAAAATGGGCTGAATGTGCAAAATCGAGTGTGCATTTTGAAGAAGTTTAGCAAAAATGGTGGCTAGGTGAAAGCATAAATAAATTTTAAATTTCAGGGAAAAAAGTTAAAACTGAAGATTCAAATTAATATTGGCAAATAAGAAATAATAAGAAAGCTTAGGGTTCAAAATAAGGTGTTTTGCAGTTAAATTAAAAATTTCTAAAAAAAAATCAAGATAAATTTACAATTAAAAAGGTAAACTCAAAAATGGATGTAATTTTCTTGCAAAAAAAGGTAATTTCTAGAAACGACTCAGAATTTTTCCATGTTCTAAATTAAAAATCCAAAGTAGAAACCAGAGTTGACATTTAAAATAAAATACTCGACATCCAAAAAAAAAATGGCGCAAGTTTACATCGAAATTTGAGAGAAAGCAAAATTTTCTAATAAAATCACAATTTATTATTTATTCATTTTTTTATTTGCATAAATATAAATTTCAACTAATTTTAAAAATAATAAAAGTTAACATTTAAAGACTTAAATAAAAGTCTTAAACAAAAAATATAGAGTATTTTAAAAAAGAGGTTTTGTATTTAGTAGAAACCGCACCTTAAACTTTGTAAGCGTGGAATCGAAATTTTTAGAAAAAGGATAAACTTGCTAGCTGTATTTAAAAAAACCCTGATAATTTGTGACAAAAAATCAAGCATAAACCTGAAATGTTCAGGAAATCACCTGAAACTCCATGACTAATAAAAATTTTTGAAAAATTGATCAATATTTTCAGAAAAAATTTAAATTTCAGAAAGCTGGTATAAATTAAAATGTTGTAAGCATAGAACTAAAAAATAAACCAAAATTATGAGAAACAGTTTAGCAAAAACATATCTTAATATTTTTAGTTAAAGTTAAGATATTAAAATTAAACCTTCACAAAACCAAAGTCACGTTCTTGGAAAAACAAGTACTTTAAAACCAAATTTCCAACGACGAAAAAAAAAATCAACATGCGGAACTATGCCCACTTTTAATCACTAGTCAAAATCAAAATTATTTATAATATGTAAATCAGCAGTCCTGAGAAAGAAATCAAAATTAATAAAACTTGTAATTTGGCAAAATGAAATTTTGAGTTTAAGCTGATAATTATTGAAAACCAGAATTTGTTCTCAAGTACCTTTAAGGTGCGGTAAAAAAAATAATAAAAAGGAGAGCTAAGAGTTTTAAGAAAAAAAGCAGAATTATGGAAGATTCTTTGAAATTTAAAAAAAATACAATGTTTCAAAATGTTTTAGAAAAATGCTTTAAAAAGTTTAAATGTTACAAATAAAAAATGAAAGTTTTAACAGGAAGCCATAAGACAAAGGCCAAATAAGCAGCTAATTTATAAACCAGTTAGAAATTCGATTTGTTGATAACAAATTCTCTTTAGTTGAAACGACTAGAAATCTTAAGTAATAACTTGGGAGCAATTTATATGTTTTTCTAATATAAAGATTCGTATACCTTATTAGGTGAGAAGGTTTTCGATATTTCAATACTGGACAAGCTTAAGTAGGGCAAAGATGTATAGATACATAAAAAATATAATTCTTTAAGTTATATTTTTGTTCGACTAGAAAATAAAAATTTCCAAGGATTGTCTGAGTATTTTTTTTCTGAAAGGGATTGTAGAAAAAATAAATTTATGAACCACCATATTATCAGGAAATTGGGTAATGCCTATGCCAAAGTTTGACGCATCCGTCATATATTAAGACGATTATATTATTAGAAACAATAATAAACGATCTGATGAGTCATCGATGATTTACTTCAAACGTTAACCTTAATTCACAATTATGTAAATCCAATACATCTACAAGGATACTCAATATGCAGCTAATAGCATAGTAGGCAATCCTGACACCTAGACTCGAAAAATTGGGTGTTTAATTTTTAGCCAGAACAATCCATTCTTTATGTTTCACCTCTCTAAAAATCAAAATCAAGAATGTATAAATAGTCCAGCTGCTCTGCAGCGCCGCTTGTTGGCTGTTATAAGCGCAAATATTTGTTCAAAATACTAACGGTCTACCACGCCTGCAAGTTGCATGAACCTTTTACATTAAAGATAAAACTTTGCCCTACTTCCGTCAAGCTCTAGCGTTATCATAATTCTGCAGTACAGTAAAGTTAGCAAGTTTTACATATTTTATTCAAGGGCTAAAAGTCGAATTTGATCAGAGGATGAAAAAATAATGAAAAAAGTTAAATAAGGTTACGTGTATCTTTATGTATATTTATACTCAAAGATAACAGATTTATGGCCCTGAGATGTCTCATTGTTAAAAGTTTCTAAGAAAGATATAATCAAACATTTGATCTACTATAAAAATTTAGTAACTAAAAGGGTGTAAAGGTTGATGAACATATGTTGCATTGTAGGGTAAGGGAAGCGCCTGGAAGCAATGTTATTTACCATTTTATATTTAATGATTTTGAATAAGGTAACACACACCTGTGAGAAAAAAAATACCCCGAAATTCAATGGGAGATTGGTTTCTCGGTGCTTAACTTCCTACATGATACAACATATGTGCGTCAACAACTTTAAAGTGTAAGAAGTAGTGAAGGAAGGTTACCTCAAAACCTGCGTCTAAAAATTTTTAATTTTTCACAGGCAGCATTATTAATGAGAAAGTACTATTCAAAATGTATTCAGTAATCGGCAAATGTCTGTGTGCACAAAAAATATAAAAATCTTCTTTCTATAAGCATAAATGACTTTATTCACAACATTGAAATTTCGCAGTCCAATATTTACCACAAAAATTTTAGAAGTTAGCAAAATTCTTGAAATAGAAAATTTCATGAAAAATAACAAAAAAGAATTTCAAGATATTTCTGAGGGTCTCAAAATATAAGGATAATTTTAGATAAAGTGTAAAACACCAATAATAAATGCTTCTAAGAAGCCATACAAAATCTAAATATCTGAAACAATAACAAGCATAAAATTTTTCACTTTAACCACGCATTCTTGAAGGAGCAGCTAGGAATTGTCAGAATTAACAAGAAATATTTTAATATGTTTTATAAAAGAGGCAAATCAACCCATAGACTATCCCCGGAATAGCGCTCATCAAAATGATACAAAATACAATTTACGACAAGAATGGTCTTTACAATTTTCGTTCTATAAGTAGTTGCTCTCGAGTTATCGCAAGTTTTAAAATTGCAACTTGGATTTCTCGCTAATATGCATACTTCTCCACACTAATTTGGTGGTCGAGTATTTGGCGCATCTTTTACGTAATATCCCGTGTAGGTCTAATCCACGATGTACGTATGGCAAAGTGATTAATAAAAAAATTGAAGATATTCATTGTTTTGAAAACAAACATCTTCGGATTCAACATATTCAGACGTAGTTTCTTCTTCTTTTCTCATAATTCTTCTTCTTCCTATTCTTTTTCATCTGACTGCTGGATATCTACCTATTGCTTCAAACTGAATTAACAGTTATATTATTATTTTTTTATGTTCAATCCACTTGCAAAGGATAACCCTATTATGCTTTCAAAGTGCCGCGAGTAAAATGCAAAAAAAAAGGATAGATGGAGGTAAACCACCTTCTTAAACAAGGATATGTTGTAATCTTGGGGAAAATTTTGTTTGGTAACGGATTCCATAGCCTAGAAGTTATATTTTAAGGTATCTGCAAATGTTTAGCTCTGCTGACATTTTGTCTGAGTTAAGGACTTATTTTGACTGCAATAAATATTTCATAAGAAAAGTATAGAAAGTTTTAAATAAAACACAGAATATACAGCTGCCAATGGGAAAAAACATCCCCTAATGAACATATAAAATAGTAAAAGCAAAAATCAATGTAATTTAAGTGCTTTTTTATTTTATTTTTATTCATTTATTTATTTTCATTAAGCTGACGGCCGTAGGTTAATTTCTAATTGACGTGTAAACCCAAATGCATGGCACAATATAATTTTCATTTAAATTATGAAGTAGAAAAATAATGGCTGACGGGAAACACTGGAAAGAATGAAACTTCACATTCGAGTGAAGGAACGCCGTCGCGTCGACAGATAATTAGTGATCTAAGGTTAATAAAAATGTCCATTCTCACAAAAAAAAGCGTAATATTAAGGCTTATTCACCACCTCGAAGTTTTCTCTGGGTCAAGAAAAACTTTTAATTGTTTTGTTAGTCACTTTACGAACATGGATAGACCCACAGAGGATACCATAAAAAAATTCGCCAAGTACTCTACCAAGTGGTGCGGAAAAGAATGCAAAAGAAAGAAATGCAAGTTTCTAATTTAGAAAATTGAAATATATTGCAAACGATTACTCGTAGGACACAAAGTGTAGGGACCTTTTTTGTCGGAAATTTCATTCTCTATAATAATAATAAAACCTATTTTTTTAATCTAGGTTAAAGGCACTAGTAATTGTCATCACCCCAGTAGTTGTCATCAAGCATATTCAATCAGTGCCCATATATATTTGCAACAATTTTAAATGAAGCATTTAGTAGCCTATACAAATGCATTGCCAAACCAAGCAGTAACCAGCTACTTGTCTAAAATATTTTGTCGGGATTGTTAGCAAAGTTTTTAAGGTAGGTTGAAATAATTTAGCTTAGATTTCACCACTTTTTTTTGTAATGAATGCTTATTTTTTACGTGAAAAGAAAGTATGTTTGGTAGACCTTATATTAAAACATTTTTAACCTATTTTAATAACGAAAAATTTGTTTGTGATAATTACCGGATTTAAAACACTAAAATAATTCAGTAGTTGTCACAATGTGGATAACCGAATATTGGTAGGTCTCCGTGACAAATTTTGTTTTAATATACAGGTGGAACGTAAGTAATGGTACACAGAGCAATAGTGGATTTTTCATATAAAAATAATGTGATTTAGCTTCATTTACCTTTTACCAAAGGTTGATACTAATAGCGATTCAGGGTGTCAAAGCTGAAAAAACAATTTTGATGTTTTCAAATTGAATAAATTGTAATATAGGCACAAAATTTGGCACAAGGAGGTTTCTTAAGTCAACGAACTTTAATTTGCTAACATATTACCAATATCTTATATGGGACGCTACCTGCGCTATCCTGCATGACTCTTAAGTCATCACAATTTTTGTGTACTTACGTATACTAATTTTATGAATCATTTTATTTTTTCATTTTTTTTTATAAAAAAAGGCATACTTGCTAAAAGTTAATACGGGCAATCGTTTTCAAAATATTTGCCTTTAAAATTTAAAGTGACTTCGTTTTAAATTACTAATTGTAAGATATTAAATTATCGAAGTAGGTTTAAAAAAAAAGTAATAATGGGGCAGCTTTTAAAGTAGTTTATGTCAAACATTACTTTGCTAATGATATTATCACCTAAATTCTAAAAATCTCAATAAAGAAAATGCAAAAATTAAGACATAATTTATTTTCTAACATAGAGATGTAAGATATGATCTCTGAGTATGCACAAGAAAATTTTAATAGTCTGGATGGTCAAAGCAGATATTTGAATATGAATTCCAATACAATAATTGTTAACAACCCCTTTATATGGCGCAGGTCATTTCTCGAATATTTATTTATGAAAATTAATTTTGTTTTAGTATTTTATTTAAATTTGCTTTGGAAATTTGAAAAATGTATGCTATAATGATGTCAGTTAAATGATATATGATATAAACTATCTTAAAGTCAGTTTATTATTTCTATTTTGAAATCTACTAGGAAAAATTCACATTTACATAACTTTAAATAAAGGTACGGCAAATTTTGAAGGCAAATATTTTGAAAACGGTTGCTTGTATTAACATTAAAGAAGTATGCCTTTTCAGGTAGAAATTGTGGGTAAGTAAAAGTATCTATTTAAAATAAGTATAAATAAAGGTACAAAAAAATTGTGGTGCTTTAGAACAATACAAGATAGCACAGGTGACGCTTCCTATGAGTTACTGGCAGTATCTTAGCAAATTAAAAATTCTTAACCAAAAAAACTCCAGTATGCCCAATATTGAAATGTCTTCATCAGTTATTAAAAAAAAAACATTATCTTTTTAACTTTGGGATCCTGTATGTAGCTAGATCGCGTTATTTTTATACGAAAAATCCACTCCTGCTCTATGTACTATTACTTATGGTCCACCCTGCAAAGAAGAGTTAGTTTTGGTTGCAACTGAAGCTTGCAAATAATGGATGACACATTCAAGGAGTAATAAGACATTTAAAGTATCCAAAGCGGCACTTAAAAAAATAAAAAGACAAAGCGGTCCAATAGATTAAAAATATTACAAGAAAAGGTTTTCCACTTAAAAAAAGATTACCTTCCACTGATAATTCCGTGCATTCTAGTGAACTTAAGATGTCATTGGCAGCAAACCAAAAAACGATAGCTCCAACTCTTTTTAAGTGACATCACTATTTCATTTCTTTGGAAGTAAAGATGTTACAACAGTTCCAAAGAAGCACACTCTCACCTTAAAAATCAATATTTGTTTTAGATGCCAGTGTCTAAAAATCTGTGAGTAAAAAACAATTACCACGACCGAAAGCATTAAAACAACAGACGTATACATACACAAACACAAGTCACCATGTGACACTGCTATTTACCAGAAAAGCTTATTAAAACGCAGCATAAATCCTGCCAGAAATATGCATACACGTCGTAATGTCACAATTTCTTATCTATCAACCTTAACTATTTTTAACAGAGGTGTGACACTACGACGTGTACCTTTTAGGATTTCTGAAGATGACAGCTTGGCTGTCGAAACGCGTTAGAGCCACCTTTGTTGTGTTTTTAATCTTTCTTGGTTTCAGGGGACAATTTTTGTATTTCAATTTGCGAAGATAACCAAAGACTAGTCCGTTGCACCAAAATTCTGTATACTTTCAAAAGGTGAAAAATTGCCATTTAAAAGCTTTCCGTAACTTCCATCACTACTAAGATATCTTACCATTTCGCACTAAATGAACATGCTGTATCGAAAAAATTAGTTTTTAAGCATCACATCTACCTTCACTTAAAATTAATTACATTAAGAGTGATACACCCTGTATACATAATTTCTAAAACGAGTAAAAGTTTAAAAAATATCACGTAACATTTCTTATTATCACATAATGAGACAACTTTTAAAATAAGGACAAAAGACACGAGCATCACAAGAAATCTGGAAAGATCGGAAATATAATCAAAATTTTAAAAAACTCAATTTTACGTAAGATCAGAAAATACTGAAAATTGGAAATATTTGAAGATATAAAAACATGACATCTAAACTTTTAAAACCCCATCGAAAATTTCAAAAAATAACAAAATTTTTAAAATATGAAAACAGTCCAGATAATATGAAAAATATCATCATACATTTTCAGAGATATACCTTAAAATTGGACAAAATTACGAAGAGGTATAAAATACGGAAAAATTTTAAATCCTGAAAAATTCTGAAAATTAAAAAGATCAGAAAAAGATGCAAAAGATCGTGAAATATTTAAAAATATTACGAAAACTTATAAAAAAATTACAAAATATTTAGAAGTAGGATTAACACAAATTCTTTCAAAATATATAAGAAAGCTATAAAAATTATATAGTTTAAAAATTACAAAAAAGACGTCTTTGAAAAAATTCAAAAATTCACACAAACTTGGTAATATGAAAAATTTTGAAAAGCAATGATAAAGATCGCCAAAAATTTCGATGTCTAATATTAGAAACATTTCCACAATATGAGAAAATTAAAAAAAATAAAATAAAAAGAAATGACCGAACAATAGATTTCAACATTTGTCAGATTCAGAATTTGGAGATCAAAGATTAGTTTCAATTTTATTAAATCTCGTCAGTTTGATATACCCAACCAATTTTTGGCTTGCAAACTCTAAATCTGATAAATCTTGAAACCTATTGGTCTGTGCATTAGAATCAAGTCTTCTGTCTCTCTTGCTGCGCATTTATGGGAACACTGTTGGTAGTTTGGTTACCTATGATCTACTGTACACGTTTGCAGGGCCGCATGCTGTAGTTTGTACTGTATTCTACTTGCCTATGACACTTCGAGTTTGTCCGCAGTTTCTTCTACTATCAAATGAGTGGAGATACAAGAAAATGTCGCCAAGTGTCAGTCGACGATTTTGCTTACATTTGGATAAGTTTTAAAGGACCAAAATCTAAGACACACGTATTTTTTTTATTGCATAACAAGCGATTTTAAAGCTAGTTCTACCCCCTCACATTTGGGACTGAAAATGCAAATTTTGCTGTTTCTCATATACAGAAAATGTTATTCGATTCCTTTCTTTTTCCAAAAGTTTTATTTGGACAAAAAATCAGAAAAATAAAATTTACCAAATTTTTCAACCCTTCTTAAGGAAGTTAATTACCCTCTTTTAAAGTTTTTCTATAACAAAAATTGTAATTATAGCAGCAATATTGTGAAAAAAAAATGTTATTTCATAGATCAAAACTAAATTTACCTGTTCTTGGGTTTTGTCGCAAAAAATATTTCGGGGGTAAACATCACTTAATGCAATTTTTTCGGTTTGTTTTTTTTTCTAAAATTAAGTATTTCGATAAGAAACTAAAAATATGATTTTTCTACACTTTTTTACCACCACCTTTGCCCCCTTCTATCCTACCCTACCAGGAGGTTGAGCCACGTACTTGAAAACCGAAAAACTTGGGATCATTATGGTCTCTCCATATTTATACACTTAAACAAAGTTTCAAAAATTTTCCAATTTTCGCACTTCCCATCGCAAAGGGGTAAACTACCCCTGCTGATATTTTGAAGTAAAAAATTTGTCATGATGACGAAAATATTTAAAAAAAAAACATGTTATTTTATACACCAAAAATAATTTTACCTGTTTTTGGGTTTGGTTGAAAATAACGAAAAATACGTATGTGAAAGGGTGTATTTTCATAATTTTCGGTTTATTTATTTTCTGAACCAATGTATTTCGACGAGAAACTAAAAACATGAATTTTATAAAACTTTTTCAAACCCCCCTCCCCTTCACCCATCCTATTTTACCCTTATCATAAAGGTGAGCCAAGTAATTGAAAAACCGGAAAATTTGAGATCCTCCCGGTCTCTCCATATAGACAGTTACAAAGATAAGAATAAATCGAAAACCACCTGAAAAAAAAAAACTTAAGCCGAAATCCAAATAATTAGAGGAATTCAAGGAAGACTTGACAAGGACAAGGATCAATGAAATAAAGGAAAAACTACATAGCAGAAAAGATAGGAGAGTTATATGTGAATGGCTGGAATAAATATGTTACAAAGGGACTGATCTACCCTAAGAAGAAGATCTAGAAAGCTTTTCACTGGTGAAATTAATAAATGTAAATGGATATAATTATTCATCGTCCCAGTCACATTATTTTAAAGAACGGGTTTTCATATACATTTTTCCAAAAAGAACTGCGGTTATTGTTAATCAAGAAAAATGTTCCCAGTAAATTGTATAAATTGTAATCTTTTATTTCGGTGTATATGGATAGATCGTAATAATCTATATTTTCCAGTTTTCCAAGTAGGTAACTCACACTTCTGGAAGGAGAGAGAGGGGGGTATTTGCGTTAAATGGTGCTTACCCCCAAAATAATTTTTTCCGACAAAACCCAAAAACAGATAAAATTAGTTTTATTGTACAAAATAACATATTTTTTCCAAATTTTGTCATGATCATGACCAACTTTTAACTTAAAAATTTCAGAAGGGGGAGTTTACCTCCATGCAAAGGGAAAGCAAAAATTGGAAAATTTTTGAAACTCTGTTTACGCGTATAAATATAGAGAGACCATAATAATCCCGAGTATTCCGGTTTTTCAAGTAGGTGGCTCAACCTTCTGGTAGGATAGGGTGAAGCGTGGGCAAGGGTGATGGTAAAAAAAATCATTTTTTTAATTTCTTATCAAAATACCTAATTTTAGAAAAAAACAAAATAATTTTTGTCGTCAAAATTCAAAAACTTTTAGCTAAATTTTATTTTTTAAAATTTTGCTGCTATAATTACATTTTTTGTTACGAAAACTTTAAAAGAGGATAATTTACCCCTTTAAGGAGGGTAGAAAAATATGGTAAGAATTTTTTTCCCATTTATTGTCTAAATAAAACTTTTGGGAAAAAACGAATCGAATATCATTTTCATGAGAAACAGCAAAATTTGCATTTTCAGTCCCAGCTTTGAGGGGGTAACCCTTAAAACCGTTTATCGGCCGATAAAAAAAATGTGTCTTAGATTTAGGTCCTCTAAAACATATCCAAAAATGAGCAAAAGCGGCGACTGACACTTCGCGACCTTTCCTTGTTAGAAGTCAGACGAAAATTGTTCGATGATTCTTTGGTATCTACTTGCTGAAACATTTGTCATCGTTCTAATTGGATTTATCAAGCTACAAATCTAATCCAACGGGATCTAATAAAATGGAAACCCGTCTTTGGTTTCCATAATAATACATTTTCAAAGCTAATTCATGTGTGCATTAGAAAAATTTTCCTAATAAGTAACCTAAAAAGATCTTACAGTCGTAACACTCCTTATCATTTAAGCATAATTTAAAGCAGAGTTAGAAAGCCCATCAAAATCAAAATTTATTTAGCTCAAATTGGGCTTGGTATTCAATGTCATGAGCAAGTGGTGACTCAAAAGTCGTGATATAAAAAAATTAAAAACCAACCCTAAATTTTTATCAAGAAATCTTATTAAATTTTAGTTCATTCCTCACGCCTGTTGTTCTCGTTCACACATTCTTCATTCTAGTAGCAAAGCTCTCGTCGCTTTGCGGGCCATTAAATGTTGGCGACAAGGACTTAACGAGAATTTCATGTAATGAACAAAATTTAATTATGCTAATAAACCTGTGAAGTAATTTTGCCCCTACCTACTCATTAAAAAGGGAATAATGCGACCCCCTAAAAAATTAAATCTATTTTTGTCACAGAGCGCGTGCTTAACATTGACACATAAATCATGGAAGGTAAAATTTGGCTTAGGAAGAGCATAAGTAATTTTAACAAACACGGAATGAAGTAAAATCTCTTTAAAAATGAAATTTTGTCTATTAAAATTTAAAGAAAAAAACTTGATTAAAAGCGGACAATTCAAAGAGATTTCTTTGCTAGCAGAGTCGCATTCAGAAGCTTTGAATTAAAAACGTTCCTATATATTCGCACTGAATGTCTAGTTTTCCGAATATCTCTCTACTATTTATGTCCAATTTAAGTTGATGTGCCCTTATGAGATGTCACGTATGAATTTTTCACGATCGATTTACCACTTTTTTATGGCATTGTAAAAAACCTAGTAATAAATTTATCAGTCTCGTCTAATAGGAAATAAATGTTGACTTAAGTTGGTTTACAGATTAATTGTACATATATACAGTTTGTACATATTTTCAATTTTAAGCACGTTTAACTGTTTAATTACAAAACATTTAATAGGTCATTTTGGACGTTTGTCTCAATGGATGTTGCGATGCAACCTCATCTTCGTGAACTTTGCAATTGCAATTGGTTTTCATTAGATTCTAATGAAATTAGATTTCAGTTGCATCGTAATAAACTTGTATATATTCGTATATACAAGGCTTAATATCTCAGCAGAGAAGAATGCTTCAATTAGCATGTGGCGAAAATCTTTGCGTAATAAACAGTTAAAAGTCAGTTACAAGTCACCCAATGTTGGATACTTATAAGACTGACTAGCGGCTTTAAGTTAAAAGTGTATACAACCACCGTACCATAATGATGAGGCCAAGGAAGGCCGAAACTAGTCTATGGTTGCGGTTGTACATATTTTCAATTTTAGGCACGTTTAACCATTTAATTACAGAACATTTAATTGGTCATTTGTCGAACAAAGCTTTGTCACTTACTAGGTTACAGAATTAAACAAAATAATTTTTTTAATTTCTTAATTTGTATTGCTTTCATCTATCTAATTATATATGTATAACCATCAAAAATACAAATAATTAGTATAAACAAACTCATCGGAAAGCAGTTTTACTAAACTCATATAGTTTTAAATCACTCGCTCGCTGCGCTCGTTCGAACTCAAAGTTATATTGGTTTAGTAAAATTCGGCTTTTCTATACTTCTTCTTTAATATACTATCTTAGATAATTTATTTCACTTTTATGTCATCGCAACAAATTGCAGAACCACACACTGAATCAGATTATTGCACCTTCAACTCTAGTAGCATTTTATAATTTTTTTTTAAATATTTCGATATTAGCTAAAATGGTTTAAAACAAAAAAATACAATATACAGGGTGTTTCATTTAAAATGCCATCGATTTTAACCACCTATTCAAAAGGTTTAGTGAAGACAAAAAATTTAAATAAATATTTGATCTTTTAAATTGTCGCTAAGCAATGCTAGTGATTTCCTATAAATATTTGTAGTTCAACAGACGCTTTTATTGAAATATTAGGTCACCAGATATAAAAATAAGGCAAATTATTGATTTCTAGTTAACTCCATAGCAAATTTTGCATTTTATTGACCGCATGATTATTTAAATTTGAAACTAATATGAAAATAATTTTCTGTACTTGAAATTTTTTAATACATCCCTGTATATCTATAAGGTTGTGGCTTTGATGAAGTATGTAGATTCGTCGTTAAGCAGTATGAACATAATTTAAAAAATTTTTGGTGGCATCACCTACTTCCCTGATAAAATCACAAAACGTATAAATGCCACAATTGTCATCCGAAAACGTCTCCTGAGTATTGGTTAATTTACAACACATAATTTTTTTTAAACATTGGGCACTGTGTTCCACCTGCAACCGATTTTCATGCGAAAAAACGAATCTTCTAACGAGCCAAAAATATCAACTAACTATTTACATGTTTTCATTTGTCAGGCATACTGTACACAGTTTCTTTCTTTTTTCTCCGTTTTCGCTCTTCTCTAATTATAAGCTTACTTTTTTTTAATACAAATTTTGAAATTTGATTTTATATTGAAAATTTGAGGATTTTCATTTTGTATACTTTGTGATTTTCTTAAAGTACTGTAATGAGCGACCGAGCCGTTTGGCCATTTGTTTGCGACCAAAACCAGTGATTGTATATAGTTTTTCAAATTGTAGAATTTTGCTCATCTTTAAAAATTTTGGAAGAATAATTTACTTTCGATTTTCGGACCCAGTTTGTCTAGGTTGTGTTTAAAATTATTTTATTCCAATAAATTGTAACCCCAGCTCGTAGAGTCGACAGGGAAGTGTTATCAAATTCAAACAACAATTGACCTCAACGTTTTATTACAATAGGTCAACAAATAAATCAACAAAATTTCAAGTTTGTGATTTTCAAGTGTTCTTAAATATAATACAACAAAATAAAGTGAACCTGTTTGTTTCAACTTGTTTAAATTTGCTGGACACAGATCTGAGAGAAATATTTCTTTAGAAAATGAAGAGAATTCATTAAGCACAAGTAATCTGACATTGTTTGTCTAACTCTTTCGCTCGTATATGGTGCGTCGGTTATAAATTTCTCAAAGTTTATTTTAACCCTAATAATCGCAATGCTTTCCCCAGCTGAGCCATTTAGTTTGTACTCAAAGGTTTTCAAACCAAATGCAGCTAACTTTGTACCTGATTATCGGTGGGCGTTCGCTGGTTAGTTTGTACACAGAGGTTCTCAAACTAATTTCAGGTGTCTGTTTTATTCCCCATTCTTTTGTGTTTTTGGTCGCTTCTTAATTCAAGCATACTTCACATAGCATACAGTTTCCTGTTAAAGCTTTGAGCTAACAATATCCAAAGGATAATGCTACGAGAAAATGGAGCTCAAGCTTGGAAATGAAGTTGTGATTTATCGTAATAAATCAAATTTATAAATGTTGATTCAATCTTACAGTTCTCTCGTTTTCTCACTCTTTCTTTCTTTCCTTTGTTAACTTGTTCCTTTGTTTTCTGTTTTCCTCATACCAAACTCAATCACTCGAACTCAAACCAGTGTCATAAAATAGACTAGAAATATTGTTCAGATTTCGTAGAAACTTTCTGAGCAGAATTTTTCCCTTCCAACACTACATCTACTTCTACGGCTACTGTTCTAATAGAAGGGGCGTTTCTGGCTTAGAAAGTGGCTAAGCTTGACTTAGCACAAAAAAACATTTAAATTAAAGTTAGAAACTGGCAAGAAGTTCTCATTTCTTTCGTCAAAACATTTCCCTAACGAGAGCTGATGCTGATACTGCTCGTCCGCCTACGTTAGTAAATTTATGTTGACAGTAAATCTAGGCATGCGGCTATAAATTAGTAATTTTGCAAAAGCTTCCCGATCGCGACGCGCGGTGTTGTAATTCTCCGTGGCCTATATAGGGGGTCCTTTTTTTTTGGACGTGTAACCGATGAGGGGACCCACGGATAAGGCAGACCGGGCGAGTACACCAGAACAAGAACCAGAAGAGGTTACTACTCCTTCTAGGGTGTTAAGGCGTACGTTCCCGCGGAGCACACCCAGGGGTTCACATGTGTTGGGACTTTGTCTATGTCTGGAAAGTTCTTCAGACAACCTTCTTACAACACCGGTTCCGGTTTTCCTTGTTTTTCACGTTTCGAGAACTTACAGTACATCATCAGCAAATCCTAATATAGATGCCTGCTGTCAGTTACCGAGCCTGCGGTGATGGGTGTGATCGATTTTTTGAACCCCTGGAAACTCAGTTTCCAACAGCAGAACATCGAAGAAGGACCTTAAGAAAATAGAAGATTTTCGAAGCAAATTTGCTTTATTTGTTTTGGTTTTTTTTTTCATTCTATTCTCTTTGTGTTTGTTTTTTTTTTCCCTCTCCTTTTTTTTTGTTTTACTGAGACTGGTAGTTGCACCAGTCAGCGGTAGGGTGCTTGGCCCTATAATAATTTTCTAACGACTTTCTCATTCATTCGATTTGTTGTGGAAGTTTTAAATTCCTTTCTCTTATTTTTTTTTGTGTACGCCCCCCAACCCCATGTTGATCAAAGTTAGGAACAAGTATTTTCTCAAATTTTAGGAAAAGTTAATTAAATCATATAATAGCGAAAAACCATCAAATAACATCATGGGACAATTTAAAATTTACTTGCCTATTTATCCCGTAGCAAACATCACACAAATGGCACAAGAACTTCACGTTGAACAGTAAAGTGTTTTTTTTTGTGTTCATTCACGTTAATTAGCACAAACCGAAGCAGTCCTTTTTTTTTAAACTCCCGTATTTCGTACTCGTTTTTATAAGTCCGGAAGTTGACCATAATTTTTAAACTAATTTCATCGAAGTGTAGTACCTGACTGTTTTAAACTTCTTTACGGTGCTTTAAGTTTTTCTTCCCCTACCCTTAACTTCTGGGGACCGAAAGACATCCTCTGCATCTCGCTAGAGGGCATGAGAATGCAGGATTTCTACTAATTTAAATATTTCTAATCCAAATTAGCCCTTAAATAAGTTTTGAAAAGGATTCTTAAAGTGCATATCAAACTGCAAACCCCTTTTGAATAATGTCGCGTCCCTTTATCTTGCAAGTTTTACTTCGATAATTGAAATTTAAATAACTTACAATTGTACATGTTTATAAGGGCGTTTTTTGAACGTCAAATTCCTCCAGTCTAACACCACATGGTCTTGCCGAGATATTTGCTACGGTCTCCGTTATCGGCACTTTTACCCTTATTTATTACTCTACTTTTCAGCGGTTCTTCAAAACTAACATGTTAATTTACTCAGTTTAGGTATCTGTGCTTGAAACAAACCAGGCCTAACAAATAACCCTTATCTAATTTGTGAACGCTAAGAAATCTGTTTCTCACGCAAAACGTTATATTACAAAAAATTTTATATAGTACAATATTTGTAGATTTAATATTTCCAAGAAAATATTGAATAAAATGCAATTAAATAAAACAAACGAGAAAATAGAACAGTTTAGTAGAACTCGACTCACCACAGTACTTTTCTCTAAAGGAAGATAAATTTTGAATTTAAAATAAAAGTATGTAGTAAAAATTATACTTACTACTACTTTTTATACACACCTAAATACGTCACAGTGCCTTCGTAATGAACGTGAAAACAACTAGCCATGAACTGCCGGGCCAATAAAAGAAATTGGATATTTTTTACCTTTGTCTCATTCATAGAGATAATAAATTTAAACTCTACCAATTATAAAGTTAGTTATTAACATAATTATATTGATAACAGCCTAGATAAGGTTTTACAGGTCTTAGATATAATTTTATGCAGAAATTTCAGGATCTTAGGATCAATACTCGTTATGGAAATTCATGCTTAATCTCAATGAAAATGTTATCAACGTAAGCTAAAAGAAACGAAGCACGGCAGTGGAATAAAAGCCAGATTTGCAAAGATTTTTTCGCAGGTTTAACAGGCCTTGGAGACCATCTTAATCAAAATATATTTAGACGATGACGTTTTTATTTGCACATTGGCGCTCGAATGCCGAAATCGATCAAATAAATTAATACAATAATCCAAAAGGCCGCCTTCTTGGAATGTTCTTGGCTGACTTAACTACTTAACGAATTAGAGTGCTATTGATTCGATTCCATTATACCTCGTTGCTCGTAAAGGTGCATTTAAAGCGTTTTCTGTTCTCCCCTTTGCTATTCTCTTGCATGAAGGTTTATATTTATAAAAATAGGATATCCCATGGTTTAAGTTCGTGACCTGGATATTTTCTATTCCGGGGGCTTATACAAATTGCATATACAAAATGTACAATTGCATTGTTGATGTTTTAGATTTTGATAGCTTTTTTGCCATCAATCTTTGTTAATAATTCAGTGACAATTTTTGAAAACATCAAACACCTTATAAACTATAAATTAATTTACATGTAATGTAAATAAAAAGTATGGAACTATCACATAAAATGAAAATCGCTTAATTCATAAAGAAAACATCTTTAAAAAGACGATTTTGATTTTTAAAAACTTATCTTTCTTGGTAATTGCCGTCTCTCGATAGAATTTTGTTTTCGAACTATGACATCATAGTAAATTTATTTAAAATAGAGCTTCTTTTTTTCCCACATGGTTGGAAAGCCACTGGGATTATGCTTTTTATGATATGTCACTTTATGACATTGACATGAATGCTTTCAGAAATAATCGAATTGATGCTGAAAAGAATGACTATAATCCGGTTAGCCATGTGTTCTTCCAAATACAAATAAATAAATTTTCATGCTAAATTATGAGAGTTCAATGATGTTTTCCACATTTGAGTTCTTATTTATATAATTTGTAGGCTTATTTTCGATTAAATTAGTGATAAAACTAATAAGGTATTTAAAGGAAACACAAATAAAAAGAATCAAACTGGCAACGTAGATGATCGGATGTCTGTATCATTCTGCATTGATAGCAGAGAAATATTTAAATATTTACTAGTAGAATAATTCCTATTTAAATGACGAAGACAAAGATTTACCAAACAATAATTTATAAGTACTGAGATGATACCACTCCTAGCCATTTGTCAATAATGATGACGTTCCCAGGTTATTTAAGCGACATTTTACCTAATAGATGGATCGGTAGGAGGAAAACAGTTGATCAGATTTTTTTTCTATTTTACTTCTCTCGTAAACTAAGAGAGATACAAGAAAGCTTTAGTGAGCAAAGTAATGCAGAATGTAATGTTTAACATTATTCCGTTAAGAAAAAAAATCGAATTCCAATTTGTCTTGATTGGAAAATAAAAAAATCAGGATGGCGTCCGTAAGAAATAACAAAGTTGACATAATTTTTGTCGAAAACAGTTGAATTTAGAAAAAAAGAACGCTTATCAATGAAAAGACTTAAAAAATCAACTACTAACAGTTTTCGACTTTTTTCAGTTAGATTTTAAATAAACAATTTACAGCTGATTTTTAAAAATGGCAATTTTTAGTTTTTTCTAAATAAAATCAAGACGAGTGGAAATTTAATTGTTTTCTTAACGGAATATTATTAGGTATTAAATTCTGCACTACTATGTTTTTTAAGGCTTTCTTGTATCTCTAATAGTTTACGAGGAAAACAAATTTAGTTCAACCTGAATATGAAAAATGAGGCAACGATGAAAATTTCTAACAGTCCAAGCACTTAATTTTCATAAATAGGTACAGTGTAGTTAGAGTAATATATAGGTGTATTTTTTAGAACTATTTTGGGGTATTAAAAAATTATGATTTATCCTTCGTTGAGAAACAATACCTGGTTTAAAAAAAATTTGTCTGCATTACATGGTCTTTCATTAATTAACAAAATTTAAAATGGTATTAATGGTCATCAAAATATAAGTCCTCAGTATTAGCAACTTTATATCACTTGCACCCATTTTTTTAAAGATATTTCGCCCTTACTGTTCGACATTTTACATTAACTTTGTCCTGAATTCGTTACCGCTATCCGCCGAATTTTATAGAAAAAATCCGACGTCCACCAATTTCTTCGGAGCTCTCGGAGCTGAAAATATCACTGAATGATTTGCAGGATTTCATTTTTCATGCAAATGGTAGAGCTATCTCATTTTATAGCAATGTTAAAACCGCTTGGAGCCAGCCCAAAAAAGGGTTTAAATTATCATTTGTGTATTTTGATTTGTTAAATATGTCTAAGAAAATATAACGGCGTATTCATATCATACTCAGTTTTCTTTGTATTTTCAAAATTGATTACATTATGGCTGGTACTAAAGTAGCCAGCGTATTAATTTATAAAAATTTCCCTTTTTAAATAGAGCACATTAGAAGAACAAGATAAAGTAGAGAAGGTCATCCACGCTATTAAGGCGCCGATAACCTTCTTAGTATTTAATTTTCCAAATGAAACCCATTCCTAAGGACAATTGTCAGCCTGCCATAAAAGACACAAGGCATAAGAAAACAAAAGAAAGAAAACAAATTAAAGTTGGGGTAAAATATCTAACTAGCTTCTAGAAATGTAAGCCATAATTTGCATCACGGATAATAAAATTGTCAATTCAGTCTAATTTTCTAAGAATCCTTTCACTAAATTCATAAGCTATTGGGCGTAAACATCTGAACTGGAAATTTGTTACGTTAAAAGCTACTTAAAATACACAGAAATTTTATAATTCCACAAAATTGGCAGCATACATTTTTTGATTAGATCGAGATTTTAATGTAGATGTGTTACGCCTGGACCGTATTTATTTTTGATTTGTTATGGTATTTAAAATCATTTTAATGAAATTTGATTATAAGCTTTAAACAAAAGGCTGACTTTATAAAAGAAAATATTGGTTTTCTAAGAAAAAATCCCGTTTAACTTGTCTGGGATCGAAAAAATATTAATCCTCCAGCACAGTTAAGTAATGCTCTGACAATCCAATTCAACAATGAATTTCAATAACACTAGCTAATTGGGTATCACCTAGATCATCTTGGAAAATCTTAAAAAGAATTTTGTATGTAATTCTGGCACGTGCTTAAATTAACGTAAGCCATAAGTGCATATCTTTGTCTCTCATCGATGTTTTTATCTTAACGAAAATAGAGCAGCAGACTATACTAGTAAAATATTACCACCTAATTGTTTTGAAAGAGCCCAGTAATATTTAACGGACCATCAGCCCATGTATCAATTACAGTACCTTTAGTTTTTAATATGTAGGGTCATGCTAAAATTTAAAACAAAATTCACAATAGTGTTTTTTTTTTGTTTTGGTGGAACGAACTGGTCCTTGGTTATCTTCAAAAATTAAAATACAAATCTTGTCCTCTTAAACCAAGAAAAATTAAAAAACACAACAAAGGTTGCTCTAACGCGTTTCGATAGCCAAGCTATCATGTTCTGAGAGATATCTCTCCGAAGCGTTATTTAACAATTTGAAAAAAATCGTGATTTTTTTTTAAAATGCAAAACGTGTTCACAAGTCTTTCGGATAATGACGCCGTCATGATTTTTTTTATAACAACTTTCACATTTTTGCTTGCTTTAGATACCTTCTTCATTGCCTAAATGGTGATATAAAAAAGTTGCTCAATTACAAAACAATTTTATTAAAAATTTCGCGTATTTTTTTTAAAAGCTTCTGTGATATGAAGTTTGAGAGAAAATTCAAAGTGGCGTTAACTAACAATTTGGAGAAAATGCCTTTAACAAGTTAACTTCTATTTTAAATGCCATCTGTTGAAATACTTAAGTTGATATAAATTAAACTAGGGTTGTTTTAAATGGCTTTTTGGATTGCCTAAAATCGTGACATTAAATCTATTCATAACTCTTGTCCTTTTAAATAAGGGAATACCTTATTCTTCAGTCAACATTTCAAGATACAGCCACGCTTGTAAAGCTTATTTATTTCAACCGTCACAATTGTCACTTCTCACAGAAGGGCTTGATTAGTGCACCCTTTGGGTAATAAATCCTAAGGTTGTCCAGCAACTACACGAGCAAATAAAACATGAAGTTATTAAACGATTAGACACAAAATAAGCAAATGTGACCTGGCTAGTTACCTATCTTTTCGAGAACCGCTCTTTATCAGAACTCACCTGTAATAAAAAAAACATAATGAACAATTTTATAAAACGTTTAAACGCCTTTCAAAGCGAAATTGTACCCCACAAAATTTCTTTTATCATTACATTTACCTTCAAATGCTCGTATTGTAGTTAAATAAATTTTCACGTCAGAATAATGTAAAATATTCGCCGTTTATTCTTAATTCGTCGAGTTGGCTTAAAGCTGTGTGCTTTGTGATATTTTTCTAGGCGCAAATTGCTTGGTTTGTGTATTCGGAACTCAATGGGTTTTATAGAACGAAAGACATCGTAAAGAAAACACGCTGTTAATTAGCAAGGTCTCGCTATTAAAGCAGACAGTATAAACGTAGAAGATTAAGCAGCAAAATGCGTGCGGCGTGTTAAAACTATTTTGATTTAACATGCGAATATAAAAAATAAACTATCAAATTACGAATTAGTTTCAGGTTGAAAATGCTTTTTAATCTAAGTAGGTCATAGCTTTGTTAGAAAAATCCATAGTAACCCTGTGTTGTTTAATTTATATACTGTCAAAAACAATTAAATTTTGTTTAATTGTGCAAGAATTTGCTAGGGAAATCCAGATCAAAGTAGAATCCGTGACGCGTAAATTACAAAAAGAAATTGTTATCGCGGTAAGCTATACAAATGCTGCAACATTGTACTAATACTTGGCAACACTCTCTAGTATAAACTCTCTCAGTCATCTGGCTGAATACAAAATATAAGATTATATCGGCACAAAAGCTTGGGTGTACAAGGAAACATTTGAGTAAGTTATTTGAATTTAAAACAGAGCTAAAAGATCCACAAGTTGAGAGATGAAATTGAGTTTGTGTTTGCTGAAGTCCATAAACCACTTGTGGAGGGTGATATTTCATCACGCCTACTACTAAACTAACTCGATGAAACCCTCGTAAGCTGTAGAGCTATTAACAATTAAAATTGTGCAACATTTGTCAGCAACTTGAAAGTGTTGGAATGAATATTTTGCTGACAAAAACTACTAACTAAAACAAAAGATGCTGTTGAGACAGCTAATAGAAAATATCTAAACAACAAGTCCGCAGCAACAGAAATTGTTGAACAAGAGGCTTCGTATTTAAATAGAAAACAAAATAAGGATCTGTTAAGAAGTAGACGTAGTTTACAATTTAAGTTGGTTTGCAGCAAATACCCAAAACTTTTCGCTAAATATCGCTGTAAAGACATTTCTCTATAATTATTCCAAGCTCAAGTTATTTTAAATAATTTTTAGGATAAATATTACTGTAAAGATATTTATCTACAGCTCCCGGCGCATCCACCATATAATTCAAAACTCCATGTTGTATACTTCCAACTTACACTAAAAATAAAGTTCATGTTTTACTTTAAAAATTGGTAACATAATATGAATCTGAGAACGTATTTATTTAGAATATTTTTAGAGGTTTGGACCACCTTCAAAATTTTACCATTATAAGTAATTCTAAATTTTAATATTGGAGAGCTTTTTTTTATAATTTTCTACTTTATTTCTCTTGCCATTTTCAATACATTTTTAAAATTTTATTATTTTTTTTCAGTCTAAGATTACATTTTCGAGTAGGTAATTATTTGAGTTAAATTGGCCATTTTAGATTTTATTTCAAGATTTCGACTTTAAAATTAAGATTTCAAATTTTCCTAAAAATACTGGCTACTGCGGGTTGTAAGTTTATTAATGAGTCTGTGCTGCAGCAGACAAATTTTTATTTTCAATAATTTTTTCTCAAATAATTTAATAGACAAATTTGATCTGCATTATATCCTTCAGCTAAATCAAGTTTTTGTATTTAAGAACAATTGTGACTCTATGGGTCAAGAAGCCTTGGAATGCAAGCACCTATTTTTCCAATAACTATTAAGATATGAAAAAATCTGCAGTTCTCAGATAATCTGTAACCCTATATCAATTAAATTATAAGTTCTGTGTTTACCTAGAAATTTATTATCATTTCTTTTGGTGTCTTTAATCCCTGCAGCAATGATAATGATACTTGGGAGAATAGGGGGAGATGGTCATTTTTTACACATTTTGAGCTGTATTTTTAAAACCATTAGATCAATCATTATAAAAAAAATCTAAGAGTCGTTAGAGGTAGCTCTTTTAAATGATACTTCACACGATATATTTACTAAAAATTGATTTTTGGGAGGTAAAATTTATCCCCCAGTTTATTATAAAATATATGTATTTTTTTAATCGGTAGTGGGTGGTATTTTCGTAGGTCATCGAGAACTAACGCTGTGCAAAATCATATAATTTTTGAGGAAAACCTCTTTGTAAAGGACGAACGGACGGAACGGAATCCGTTTTTTTTTTTGTTGCGATAGTTAATTTGTTTTATTATAGAAGGTGTATTGAAATTTCAATGGCTAAGTCTTTCTGGGTAATACAAATGTTTGTGTTTTAATTCATTTAAAGTAGAATTGTCGATACTCCCAAGGTCAAAAACACAGCAAAAGTATACATTGTCCCGTTAGATTAACATAGTGTTTAGACTAGGCAACGTCATGATAAAATAAGAGGCACAGAAATGTATAACAAGAGAGAATAATGTCACAATCAAACTAATTCAGTCATAATAAAATAGTATATTCTACAACAAGTTATGGAATGGCACATATTCCACACGAGCGAAAAGTTTGTAGCCCGAGCCGCAGGCGAGGGCTACGGTTTCGCGAGTGTGGAATATGCCATTCCAAACGTGTTGTAGACTATACTTTCCCTAACAAGATTATAGAAAAACCCCTAAATATTTATAAAAAACTTCAAAATAGATTACAATTTTGAAACACGACGTTTTAAATAAATACCTTAATTATTACATGTAACCATAGCAACAAAAACAAATTACTTGATATTCCGCCCTAAAATGAACCTAAACGGCTTCTGATTCGCCGAAAGCCGTGCA
Source organism: Dastarcus helophoroides (assembly GCA_028583605.1). Taxonomy (NCBI): domain Eukaryota; kingdom Metazoa; phylum Arthropoda; class Insecta; order Coleoptera; family Bothrideridae; genus Dastarcus; species Dastarcus helophoroides. The sequence continues at coordinate 1,013,210 of CM053332.1, read as the reverse complement.
GAATATTAATATTCTAAACGACCTAAATGTTACCGACCAATAAGAATAATTTAAAACGGTGTGTAGAATATATTCTGAACGGGTGCTGGAATGACATCTGTTCCATAACAATTTTTAGTGATAGAACGTGCAGTTTCTATGATAGTGTTAGAGAAAAAATATTTCATTGGTAAAGTAAAGGAGTTACACAAAATTATAATCCTAAAAAGTTTGCCACATAACCCAGTGGCGGCTGGTGCTAATAAAATTTGGGGGTTGCAAATGCGAATTTCATTAAAATCTGAAAGGTAATTCTAAAACAGACAGTATACTACCTTAAAAGGCCAAATAGTTTTAAGTGATTTTTTTTTAATTCCATTGTGAGGAATGATCAGAAACAAATAAATAGCTATTAGCATCAGAACCTTAAATTTCCGAGTTAGTTATCCGACATGTATATTCTGTCGTTAAATAACATTAGGTGACAATTTGAGTCTATCACAAGCACTTAATAAATAGGTTTGTAAGAAAATAATAAAACTAATATAATAGCACCCGACTGTAGGAATTGGAAAAATATTTATGTTATATTGATTTTATGTTCTATTTTGTGGCTGTTAAAGCGATAGTCTAAGAATTTAATTTTTGTTATTGTATTAAAAGGTACCCGTTTTAATAAATTAAGTTACCTTTTTAACAAAGCAAATTAACTATCAGGTACATATGCCATAGTCTTTGCAAAATCAGTATTTAGCTGTCAAATGTTTATTAGCAAGTGTGGATAACGTAGGCGTCATTATATCCGTATTTCATAATGGTATATTCATCCAATGTTTGCAAAGCAGATTAATTAATTTTCCTGAACCTAAGCAACTAATTTGCGAGAGAAGACTATTGACGTGTAATTAGAAATTAATTTGTTGTGCGTTGCGGAAAGACGTATTTCCAAAATTCGCCGTCCGGTGAGAAAAGAGATCAATAGAATTATAAATTAAAAGTGATTTCTGGTTTTCCGACTCTAATACTTCGTTAATAACTAATCGTTTAAACTACCGTCTCGATGTTTGGAAAGAAACTTATAAATTTATTTACTGGCACCAACTGCCAAGCAGAATTTTTTTTAAATAATCTATCAGGCCGCAATAACTGTTTAAGCCAGCTTCGATGTATCCAAAATTACGTAGTATATCTGTAGAAATATATAAACTTTCAAAGCCAGCGGCAACTGTTTGGTTTACATTCACGTTTATAAAGCTCGAAATATAAAAACACATTACCGAAAGTATCTCTGGCAGTTTTTCGCATCTTGATACTTTTCAACTAATTCCCAAGGATAGGGCGAAAAGACAAAGTTGGAGAGGGCGACCATAAAAGTAAAACATCGCAGAATGCCTTGAAGTGTTCATTCGTGTGTCGTAAATTTCGTCCATATGAAATTTTGAAGTATCTGATACATTGTTGGGATAATACCCAACGTACCATTTTTTTACGAGGATAACAAAACATACGAACGTATTTTACTGTGACGTTTGATCGTTCGGAAACATGATATTTCACTTACCCTTAATGCAAATAAAACAGCATCCGAAGTGTTTGAATTATCCCTTTATCGCGTTCAATAAATTTCTAACGGAGCTACATTGCAGATGAATTTATCATCTAGATATTATGACGGTTGCAAAAGCAAAGATTTATAGTTAACGCGATATTAGATAAAAAGGCAGAAAAGCCTAACACACAACAGTTTTGGCCTAAAACTCCAATAAATATGAATGTGGCTTGATTTATAAAATGATTTTAACTCATTTTAAATAAGTGATTCTTAACAAGCGATGAGCTGAGGGCCACTGGTGACCACAGGCTAATGGTTGAAGGTAAAGGTAAAATATTGCAAACACCTGTAATAGGCAAATGTTTTAGCAGGACAAGTTGGTTTAATTGTCAGGGGCATTCCTAAATTTTCAGCCGCCTCTGTGTCTGCCAGAAGTTCTGTATCCTACAGCATTCTTTCAAGAAATCAGCTGTAACTCTATTTTTTAAAATATATTTTAAAAAACTACTGTAAATAGAATGAAATTATCTTTCAAATAATATATTACAAGCCATACAAATGATAAAACCCTTGGGCAGTAAATATAAACATTTGTTTAGCGCGCTAGAAAATGGCAGAATAAACGAATTTTCTGAAGTTTACTTAAATATAACTATTAATCTAGATACATTCGTGTTCCAGGATTTTTGAAACATAGTATGCAGGACGAACCAAATTTCATTTCCACTACAGGAACTCGGAAATTATAAGAGATACAATAAAGCTTAAATATGCAAAGTAGTACAGAATTTAATGCCTAATAATATTTTGCTAAAAGAACAAATAAATTGCAAGGCGTCTTGATTTTATTTAGAAAAAATCGAAAATTACCATTTTCAAAAACCAGCTGTAACTTGTTTGTTTAAAACCCGATTGAAACAATTAAAAACCGTATTTAGTTCTATTTAAGGCCTTTTTATTGATAAAGGTTTATTGAATCTAAAACAAACGCTTTCCGACAAAATAATATCAGCTTTTATTATTTCTTATGAATGAGATAATAAGCCTTATATATACGAATATATACAAGTTTATTACGATGCAATTAATATCTAATTTCATTAGAATCTAGTCAAAACTAGACTGCAATTGCAAAGTTCACGTAGATGAGGCAAAGCTTGTATCACGGGTTGCATCGCAACATCCATAGATACCAACAGTCCTCGGCGTGACTTTATTTTTATCTAGTTTTGACAAATGACCAATCAACTGTTCTGTAATTAAACAGTTCAACGTGCTTAAAATTGAAAATATGTACAACCGCAACCATAGACTAGTTTCGGCCTTCCTTGACCTCTTCAGCATGGTACGGTGGTTGTATACACTTCCAACTTAAAGCCGTTAGTCAGTCGTATAAGTATCCAAGAGAGTAAACCTCCATTGGGTGACTTGTAACTGACTTTTAACTGTTTATTATGCAAACATTTTCGCTCCATGCTAATTGAAGCATTTTTCTCTGCTGAGATAATAAGCCTTGTATATACGAATATATACAAGTTTATTACGAGGACAATTAAAATCTAATTTCATTAGAATCTAATGAAAACTCGATTGCAATTTCAAAGTTCACGTAGATGAGGCAAAGCTTGTATCACGGATTGCATCGCAACATCCATAGATACAAACGTCCTCGGCGTGACTTTACTTTCAACCCTCAGCATTTGGGGGGCTTATTCTATTCTCTTAATTTTAACAGGTTTTTTTTGGGTCAGTTTTAGGTAAACGACCGCATTATTTTTGGAATTTGATCAGTTTTGGCTGGAACCCTATATTCAGTATCAGATATTTTGGATTTAATTCTCTTCAAATTGAAATAATGTTATATGTAATATTTACCTGCTGCCCTTTTTCTTTTCTTTATTTTTACCATTAATCAGTTTTTTTTCCTTTATAATTTTTTATTATACTTGTATCCTTTAGGTCTGGTTTTAAATTCTAGTTGCGATTCCCCATTTCATATATAGTTCACTTTTTCTTTTATTTTCGCTAAACCGATAATATATATGTTAGATCTATATTTATATATTTTAAATTAATAATTCAGAGATAAAGTTTACCAACTATTATAATTGATTGTAACGAATAAAGTGCTGCACTTTCTTCCACCTGATCAAATTGTAAAAAATTTAAAAATAGATAACATTTAATTAAGACATTTTATGGGAGAATTCTGTACCTGATTGCGTTAGGGAATCTCCGCCGTAACTGCGGACGAATTTACAAAATATATTTTGAACCTTAGTCTTTGAAATACCTTGGTTTTATTTACCGACGCATTAGCTTCTCTCCTGTCTAAATTTTGAGGTAAAGGTAAACACACATTGCATCACTACTCAATGGGTTAGGGCATAGAGAGAGAGAGAGAGAGAGAGAGAGAGAGAGAGAGAGAGAGAGAGAGAGAGAAGAGAGAGATAGAGAGAGAGAGAGAGAGAGAGAGAGAGAGAGAGAGATTACGAGATTAGCTACAGCTAGAACTTCTGCTTAGGTCTGTGAATTACGCCATCTAGCAGTGAGTTGTCTAGCTTCTGTCTTAGGTATCTGTTGGTGATTTTTTTACGTTTTCGATTGGTAAATTGCGTGATTTAAAATCACCTGGCGCCCCGTTCCTTTAGCCATCGTGCCACGCAGTTACCGATTTCTATTCAATTTAAACGGAAGTTTGGACTTAGATTAGTTTTCACTCTTGAGTTCCGAACTTGTAAATTTTTGGGAAATTTTTTACCCGTCATATTGTCCCACGGCCCAAACGAGGGGTTCTCACAGGAGTGTACGATTTCCAGCCTGCAAAAAGAAGAGGCTCTTGCTCTACCCCAACGGTAGCCGGCGATAATAAAGGAAATTATTTCAAGCATTAGTAGTGGCACTTAGAAGAATTTTTCCTAATTCTTGAATACTAAACCACAATTTCTTTATTGGGACTAAAATACCGTAACACTGTAGGCAAAGAATCATTAAGCCCAGAAGACCTGGAAGAAATGAGTGTTGAAATGTTGAGCGTGGCTGTAAATAACAGGATGTATAATGCTGACTGAGACCCGAACAGACTTGTGGAAGTTACAAAGGATTTGGAATATAGGTGACAGGGCCTATAACGGCCCTCACCAAAGGAAAACAGGGTAAACTTGAAAAAAGTGAGGAAAATTAGTAAAAATATTATGCAGCTTTTTCCCGAAAATTGCAAAAAGTAAAAAGATCTGAGTTGTACACAATAAATTAAAGTGAAGGAAAGAAAAGAAAATGTTGATTTTTGATCTTAACTTTTAAAATTTTGAAATATTAGATTTTATTTGCAAAATATTATGTTTTGATAGAAAGTTAAAATAAAAAGAAAGTGAAATTTTGATTAAAAGGCTTTAAATTAAAAAAAAAGATTAAAGGCTTACAATTTTTTATCTGCATTCTAAAAGTCAAAATTCTAAAAAATAGGTAAGAACATGACGAAATTCTAAATTTTAATTGAAAGTTTTAATGCCCTTTTCTAAATGTTAACAACAAAATAAGAAATTTAGGATAAATTCTTAAATTCAAAGTTTGACTTAGTATTAAAAGCAAAATTGGTAAAATAAAGAAAATAAAATTTTTGGATATAAATAGGATAGATTTTTTCAAAATTTTATGCTAAAATTCAAAGGCTTAAAATCAGGGTAATAATTTAGATGAACTAAAGTTTAAGATAATCGTTAAAATTTTGAATGACAATTTCAAAACTTCGGAGAAAAGTCTAAATTTTTAATCTAAACTTTCCAATATATTTCTTAAAATTTCAGTTTTTAAAATGACAAAAGTCAATCTCCAAATAAAAACAAAGGGTAGGGATAGGGTGTGTGAAGTAGCCATACAGGGTAAAGTGGCCACTGCTGATTTGGATCATTATTTAAGGGAGTTACCTATCGGCGAGGTCTGAAATTCTGTTAATAGCTCGTTTTTCACTTTTTTGTGAAGAAAGCAGCCATTTGTAGCACCGTTGAGCTGTTAGGTATTCAGAATTTGAGCTGTTCAGGTAAAGTGGCCAAGCATCTGTTTTATCAAATAACAAGAATAAGTGCTTATGGATTAGCCTTTGGACATAAAACTGAAACTGTTCGGAAATATCTGTAATGATTTACAGCTTGTAGCTTTGAAATTAGTAGACAGAAACTGTCTAGAACATTACTTTAACAAAGATAAACGTGTTTGAAGCTATATTTATTGCAAGGGAAGCTAATGAAGATTTTTTTGCAATTAAACCAGATTCTGGCTAACCCTGGCCATTTTACCTACCCGGTCGATTAAAGTGGACAAATGGTAGAGCACAATAAAAAAAATGGTGTCTGCTACAGCTTTCAATACATTGACCTCTAATATATTTCTGTTCAATCACCATTCATTACACCATGTTTTGGAATGAAATATTCAATTTTAAATATATTTTTACATTTTAAAAATAACATTTTCTGTTAAGGTGGCCACTTTACCCACATTTTTCCTACAAATTTTGGCTTTAAAATAAAATGTTTGAGACATTTTAGGTTCATTTCTAAAAAGCATTACAGTGAAAATTAAAATATTTATTAAAATGGTTTTAAAAATCTTTGGTACAACCAGTGGGTCACACCACGGCAATTGGTTTCATAAAACTTGGTTAACCTTTTTTTTTTATTTTTTTTGATATGTCAACCTTAAATTAAAGAGTTTACAATTTAAATAAAAAGTTGAATTTTGAAAAACTTTTTTTCAGCATTTCAATTACAGCTATTCTCAATACTTCTATTACAATTTTAAAATTTCGACCTTTAATCTCAAAATGTCCACTTTAATTCTTACATTCCGAGCATGGTCTCTATATTCTTTTAAAAATTGTAACTCAGAAATTCAGGTTTAATTTCCGAATTTTGATTTCTTCCAAAATTTTGACTTTAAGTTTTAATAATCCATTTTAAAATTCTTTTTTTTAGGCATTTTAGGTTGAAGTATTGGGTTTAATTCCAAAAACGTTTTGAATGTAGTAGCTGATTAATTTATTGAAACGAAATTAAATTTTCATTGAATATTTAGAAAAAAATGTTGAATATTTGGTGGTCGAAATGTTTAGTATAAAATACAAAATTGCAATAAATCTGGATTTATAAAATAAACAATATTTAAAATTATTAACATCTTAGGATTTCAGAAAATAAATAGAAAAAATTTAAACTGAAAAATTTGAAATAATGGTCAAGTTTTAATCCAACATGTCTAGAAAAATTTCAACATTTTAAATTTAAACACCAAAATTTTTAATTAGAAGCCTAAATTTTATGAATACAATGAATATTTTGGGACTAAATTATTTGAGAAATATTCATATTTTAACTTTTATGTCAAAATTTAGCGAAAACCCTTTTTTAATAATCCGTTAAGCTAATAATTTTCAGAGCGAAATTGATGTTTCAAAAATGATAATTAATTTAAATAAAAACAAAAGAACCTTAAAATTTCTCGAAATTCTAAGTTTAAAGGTTGCCATTTTAGATAAATAAAATTTTCAGCTTTAAACGTAGACTTTCCTAAAAAATCAAAAATTCAAGCTAAAACAGAAATCCTTTTTTAAATTTTTGGTCGAAATGTAACTCGGGGTATCGGACAAATAATGTTAAAATTTAGACAATTCCTACTGAAAGATAGAGCTATGAAACCTCATTGGTTCGATTTTTCTTAATGGATTTTCAAATCTAAGATTTCTTTTTTAAATTTGAAAAATTAGAAAACAACTTATTAGTTCTAGAACTGATTATTAATATTTTGACACAATTAAGTGTTTAAAAAAAATATTTTAAATAATTTAAATAATAAAAATTATATTTTTTGTTAGAATTAAATATTATATTCGAAAATTACTAAAATAGTGATGCAGTATTTAGATTTACACGGAAAAATTAAATACATTTTCTTTTAAAAACATTAACTATTCATTTCTTAAATTTACAAATTGAATACCTGAATAGAAGGTTTTTTATAAAGCTAAAATTTTAAATTTAAGTAACAATCTATAACAATGACAGCCCCCAAATTCTGTTGTCTTTCCAATATTTTGCTTTGCGTTAAATTTATCAAAAAAGTTATAAAAAGTTTTTTTAGAATTTAGTTTGGAGCCCCAATAGCAAATTTCATCATGAAATAGAAATTCTTAATTTATGCACATTTTTTTTATAACCCCCTGTAAACGTATACAAGGTGATTCTAAATGTAATATCATAAATTTAGATTTGTATTTTGAAGCCCAAAATAAGACGAAAAGTCTATATAAACATATATTGTAAAATGGCCCGTTCCCGAGTTACAGGGGCGGGAAGGTTAGTTCCTGATTATAGTTTTCAATTAATAGTTGCGAAACGTGTACAGATAACTGAATGACATTTGGCACAACTTTATATCCTTTCGTATTATTTCCAAAAATCTAAGGATTAATTAACATGACTTAACCAGTGGCAAGTACATCGAGATATCGGTATTTAAAACGTGCTTTATTTATTTTGTGTGTATTTTTGTTGCAGTTTCGTAACAAAAATATAAACTACAGACGTTTTTACGTAAAAAAATGTACTTTTACTGAAATTCGATATTTTTATTACGAATCTAAATTTATGGTACTACATTTAGAATCACCTTATACATTGACAAATATTTCAGAACAGTGTTTTGATCTGGTAAAAATATATTGTTAACCATAAATGCAAATTTTGCAATGGGGCTCAAAATAAATGAGTTATGAATAAGTTTTTAAGACATTTTAATTGGTGTGCGTTAATTTTTCTAACATAAACTGTTTCCAAAAAATTATGCCACCTTTGTTATTTCTTATATACCCTATATCGATTTTTATCCTTTTCAAAATCAGCATATTTTCTGATTAATGTGACATTATCGTGGCATATTTCAAATGAGGCAGTGTTGGTTAAATATAGTAATTAATTATTAAAATAAAAATAAATCATAGTAGGCATAGTGCAGTTACTATGACCCTTAATAATAAAAACTAGAGTCCCTAAAAAAACAATAATTTTTATTATTAACAACCAAAGAGACTGTGATACTAATACGATTGTGCTCAACATGCCTTATACCAACGTTGATTTAAGACTTTTAAGTTTGAATTTTTTTCTCAAATTTCTCAACTACTGGGAAAGTTTTGCTGTTATTAAATTAATATTTGGGAATTTTACGTTGTTTGGTGTAAAAATTAAAAATTTTAGGTTTACTTTAAACTTGCTCATAGATAACTTTAGTTTTACATTATTGTTTAGGTAAATTAGAACCTATTTTTTTATGGGTTGAGTTATACCTAAAACAAGTGGATAATATAAAAGAATGACTATGACTTACTCAAAGAAAAGATACTTTTGTTTAGATCGCAATTGTTATGATTTTTTTAAATTAAAACATGCAAAGATACGGAAAAGAGATCAGAGCAACAGTAAATAACGATAACAACTATTGGTAATAGAGACAATGACAAACTTCAAATCCAATGTTGGAATGTTTATCACCTACCTCACACAATTTTAAATTACAGTTTTTTAAATATTAAAATCAAAATTTCTTATTATTTTTAAATGTATTTGGGGCTTCTTGGATAATTTGCCGCAATTCTCGAAGATAACTCAATTCTTGCTGATAATTTCATTTCTCCAAATTTGGAATAATCTGCGCCCTAGAAAATCAAAAAAAAAATACATTAAAACTTTTACATGCAAATAACCTAAATACCATTACATTTTAGGCGACCTTAACAAAAGTAACTTTTCTTTGCAGAACTAATCGTTTTTCATATTTTCTACTCGCTTAAAACGTAATTCAACATAAAAAACATGTGTTTCAGTTTACATAAATAAGGCAAATTTAGCGCCCTCTAGGAAAAATTTCAAAAAAGGTTTAATATTTGTAATCAAAATTTTCTAAATTGTTGAGAAATTTAAAAATAAATTAAACTTCGAACGCCCTCTATCTTGTAAACCAGCGACATTGATATAGGATGTAGAGCTCAATCACAATATTTTTGTGTCTGGTATTCCCACTTTAACGTTGGCCCATTCTTTCTGATGAACCCTGTACATTTACACATGACATTTAGAATTACGCATGTATGTTATAAAACACTTCGAATATTATGAAATTCTCATGGAATACTTTCTTTATTTTGTAGCATAAGAAATAAACTTAGACCGCTTTATAATATTTTTTTAGAAATGTGTAGTTAAGATTTTTGATTTTTTTATTTTTATTACGTTTAATGTTTAATGTTTGTTTAAGACATTTTTTTTTCAGAAATTCTTTATTTAATAGCAAATTTGAAAAAAAAACAAAATTATTAAAAAGTCAGGAAGTTTTAAAAAGTACTAAATGTTTTAAAAAATGACAAAAATATTTAATTATATTTCGATTTTAATATCTTAATTCCTACATATATTTTTCAGCAAGAAATTAAAAAATAGGATTAATTTAAAGGTTGCAGAAAAAGGTCGAATTTGTGACACACAACTTCAAATTTCCACCTAAATGTCGAGAAAAAAAACATGGTTTAATATGAAATATTTAAAAAATAGAACAATATTATGGAAAGATTCATAATTTTGCAAAAAAGGGTTCAAATTTCAAAACAATTTCATTAAACTGACATGTTTTTTCCCGGAAGTTCGACCTTATAATCTTAATTTTGACGGTTTTCTGATAATTATATTTTTTTAGAAAGGTTAGGCGCTTTATAAATAAGTAAAAATGCTTTGGCTTAAGCTAAATCCCAAAAAAATATGGCAGTTTTTAAAAAACATAATTATTCAAGTTGGAATTATTTTAACCTTTTGCTCGAAATCTAAAATTCGAATTCAAAAAGAAGAAAGTCGACGTTTTTAAGGTTTTAAATAAGCATTTCGAGAATAGTACGTATGTGTAAATTATTTGATATATATCGAATAAAAATCAAGGAGACAACTCATTAGAATTGTCATTTACACCATTTAAATTTTCCGTAAATATTTCGCACCAATCACGACAAGTTATTTATGAACACTTGGTGAAACACGTTGTCAGAAAAGAACAAATTTTGAGAAATTTAAAATTTTCAAACAAGCATTACAGTTAATAAAATTATATTTCTGGAAATTTTCGATATTTTACTAAAATGTTGACATATCCACAAATATAAAAATGTTTCAAATAATCTCTGAAAAAGTTGTAGTTTTTTAAATCAATTTGCGCTAAAGTCGAGAAATGGCCTATTTTTAAGAAACATCTAAAATTTTGAGGAAAAAAGCTGAAGTTTGGGAAAAAGGTCGAAATACTGTCGAACGCATGAGTCCGGAAAAAATTCAGCAACTCAGGTGAAAAATATACTTTCTTCTTTGCGAATATAGTATTGCATTTGACTTATATTTTGGTAATTCCTAATATACCGCTCAGTCAGTACACAACCGCGTATCAGAATGAAACATTGTTCGATACTTGCTCCAACATATCTTTGTATCCAATTTAAGGCTTGCCAACATTTAATTTCACTTTTATATTACTCATCACCACCAATGGTAAAAATGCTGAATCAAATTGTTTGTCTAAAGTTCTGGCTTACAAAAGAGGCTAAAATATGATAGTATCTATTTTTACTTTTTTTTTTTAGTTAGTATTAATCTACTTTATAGCTATCGCGAAGATTAAAAATTACAAGAAAAGAAGGATATCCCACAATCGTGTCACTATCGATTTAGTAATAATCGTTTTAAACTTTTATGGATAATAAAAGGTCAATACTAAATAATAACGGTCTGATAAGAACGCCTCACGTTTATTTTCTAAAGCCTTTCGAAAGGGCAAACTTAATTTTACGATGAGCTTCGAGGTAGATGAAAGCGTAAGATAACGTTTAGGCGAATGTCGAAGTAAGCACATATTTACGTTCAGCAGACGATTGGGAAATTTGCCAAAAGCTCGACGCTTGAATGAGCTGAAGCCAGGGACCCCGAAACTTGTTGCAACTTGCTGAATCATTGACTCAACTGAGTGTTTATCTGAAAAGTGTTTATTTCCGCTAGAATAACGATGTTTATGTTTTTAATTTGCCCTTAGGTAACCGAAATCGTAGTCTGACTGGAGACAAACATTGAAGCTTTTATATGTCGGACGTTAATAATAGACAAAAGTTTAAATTTGTTAACTTATTTTTCCATTAATGCAACATTTTTACATGCAGTGTCTCACAGCATATGAAAACTGTGGGGGGATGTTGGTTGTAGTAAATAGGAGTATCTATATTTAATTTACCCCCTGAAAAATATGAATACAATGCTAACAATAACCAAAATATAAATGAAAATTTGTGGAAACCGGTAAATTCAGCATCACATCTTATCATCAAATCTTAATTTTGTGCCATATTATTTATGCCAAATGTTTGTCAAACAGACACAAATAGCTGTGAGGGCCGTCATACCGCAATTGGGACGTCACAAATGATGATTAATCATTTTGATAATGGTTACAGCTAAAATGGTCTAAAAGGTCTAAGAGAGATTAGCATATTATAAAACATTATACTAAAACAAAATAGGACCTTAAATAAATTAACAAAATCTTATAACAAAATTTTTACTCAATACGACAACAAGCACCAAAAACCCCAAAATAAGTGCTTCAAAATTAACAACAGAAGTTCATAAGACTTTAAAAAAAAATTTGCATAAAAAAATACGACCTGTTTTAAGGGAAGTTAATTTGTATGGGAGAACAGCTTGGAATATACCCTTCGAAAGAAAGCTTAGAATGGAATTCACCCAGAAGCATCTTAATAAATAAATGATCTGCGTGAAATCGGTATTATTGGTTCACGAAACGAAATTTAACCATTTTTTATCAGATGGAAAGATAACTTCAAGAGAAAGTCTAGGGATGGATTAAAATTTAAGAATTTGAAATCTATAGTTTAGCAGGATGATCAACACATGATGCTTTGAGGTTGTAAGTTTTTGTCGATTCGGCACAATACACTTTAATGACGTAAAATGGGTTAGTATTAGTCTTTCAATATTTTAATACAGTTTCTGCAATATAGTTCTGCAAAATTAAATATTCAACAAAATTTTCAATTTTTTACGGCAACAACCCGTGTACTGTAGGACAATGGTTATTTTAAAATTGTACTGACGTGTATTAATACACCAACACTATCATCTAGCATTAATAGAAAATGTATGGTCAATATAAAAGAAAAAAGTCGCTGAAGATAACATGAATAATAAAAATTAGCTAAAGGTGATCATTGAAAAACGAAAGGCAATTTCTTCTCAATACACCCAAATTTTAGTAAAGACTATGCCTAAAAGATTACAGGCAATTATTGATAACAATGAGAGACCTTTAGATCACTAATAAAGTAAAAATTTATGGTATTGCATGGTAAGTATAATGACTGCATCATTTTTCTATGAGCTGTATTTTATAGGGGCATCCTTTTGTTTGCATTTTTTTATCAGGTGCATTATTTTTAGAACTTGACATACAATAAAGTTTGAGCTATATTTGCAAAGGTTTATAACTATTAGTAACTCTTTGTGTTTGGGTCTTTCTATATGTTCGTGCCAGTAGTTTTACCTGTTGTATGCTTAATGCTTCGAAACCTTAATTTGCCTGGTCATTTTATATGAATTTTCATGTTTTTCTTTAAATAGATGTTTTTACAATTACCAGCAATGTAGTGGGTTTCATGTTGGAAATACTTATAAGCTGTATTTCAATGTTGACATCAAGCAAATAAAGAAAATTGAATTATTTTGGTTTATAAAACTGCTGAATCTTACTTATAGAGGTACAGGTTGAGATGCGCCAGTTATAACAGCTTCGGACATGTAAAATGACTCTCTACTTTCTCAATTAAAGAGGTTCTCGGGAGTGAAAATGACGGGCCCTGGCAATTACATATACTCTCACTCGCCGAGTTTTCTCGCTTTTCCAGGTTCGACTGTATATGTAAATTATACTAAAGTTTCATATTTAGGAATTTCTTTTTAAGTAGAATAAACCGAAAATATCTGCTTAGTCTAGTTTCAGGTATTGGGCTTAGATGTCTTAATTATTGTTTCCTAATTGAATTAGGATGGCGAGTGTGTAAATGATAATTAAATAGTAAAGTTGAAGGATTTACCCCAGTAAACGAAGTATATCAGCACAATATTTAGAGTTCTTATTTCACGTTACCAGCGAATCTGGCGTATAGAAGAAGAAAAGACTAATTTTATTGGTAAAGGGCAAACTTCTAATTGGATACAAACTCTTTAGTGGACACGAAAGAGTTTTCCTGAAAATGTTCCGTCAAAGTTTTCTGTCTGCGTCAGTGTAATTAATTGACTTTAAATTCATTTGTGCTGAGATGTAAATTTACTTTAAAAATAAAGAAACGAAGAAATTACTATAACTGTAAAATCGCATTTATAAAGTCAAAACGCCATAGTTCAAGTAAATTCGCACGTGAATATTCCTGTAAGTATACTTACCAGGAGCAATTAACTGTTTGAGTTATGTTAGGAATTATGCATTCGCACCTTTTTTTCAACTACCTAACTAACATATACAACCAGTTCCATGAGAAAATGTATGCCATCATTTTAAATGTAATGTCCTTAGCGCCATCTCTGGTAGTGATCCCTGTTTAGAAAAACAGTGTGACAGCAAACGTTTTATTTTATTAATTACACTTGAAAATGAGTGCAAAACATTTGAAGCGTTTACGTGGCAGTGTTCCTGGTAAATCATCAAAAGGGATCAAAGCTTTCGTATGGAGCTGCTGCTAAAATTGTTAGAAAGTCAAAGACATTCGCTGTAAACCAAGTCAAAAGAATTTGGAGGTATAAAACGTAGATAATTTTCCGGGGAGAGGGCTAATGCGCGCGAAATCAAAACCTCCGGACGATGAGATCCTGCGTCTTCTTTAACAGAAACCGAATTTTACTTTTATTCAGGCTCAAATAAAACTGCAGAGAAAATAAATTCGTGTATCTATCAACACGATAAGATGCCGTCTCTAAGAAAAGAATATTTTATTCAAGTCAACTTTAAAAAAGAACCATTGTTGTCGGAAAAACACAACAAGAAATGATTGGCGTGTGCAAAGGAAAAAATGAATAGAGGTTGGGATGAAGTTATATATACGGACGAATTATCTTTTAGGACCTACTTTTCTTTTTAAAAGCCTGATGTACGAAGCGTCACAGGTTGTTTCAACGGACTGTCAAACACCCTGTAAAAGTGCATGTTTGGGGATCCCCCTCTAAAGGCAGTTTTGGCAGTTTGCACTTATTTACTGCCAATTTAAAAGCTGACAAAATGTGCAATATTTATCAAAAATCCCTTCTGAGGTCCGCCAAGAAGATATTTGGTTCAAACGAAGCAAACTAGATGTTTTAAGAAAATAATTATCGAAAACGTCTCAGTCGTCTTTGTTCAGTGTGGAAACAAAATATTGGAATTACCACGATTTATTGGCCTGCAATGTCTCCGGATGCAAATGCAATAGAAAATGTTTTGTCGCGCATTGAAATAAAGCTTAGAGAAAAGCTAATATATACCTTGAAGCGGATGTCATATAAAATCAGGAAAAGCATGCCAGAAAGATGCAAAGCTACAATCGATAATGGCGATGATTGGATAACTATTAGCTAATTCTGCAATCTGTAATAACATATATTTTTATATATACATACATTTATAATAGTGTTTTATTGCTTACAGATAACGACGTACCGTGAAATGAGGTTACTTTGATTCGCGGGATAACTGATAAAAATTTTATTTGATTTTCAAATTCAAATAACTAAATAATTGAACCCAATCAAAATTTTTTTTATAATTCTTAAAACTGAATATCATTTATTGATATTACATCGAAAACAAACAAGTCTATGTAGTGAAAATAAATAAGAAATATAAGTACAGTTTTTAGCGATTTTGTACTCTTGAATAAATTCGGCATTAACAAGGTAGATATTGTAGTGACACATTTTTCATGAAAGTTACCTTAACAGATGCTTATAATGTTACATTATTGTGGTTTGTTAAAAGGTATAACATTATAAACATATTTTATAACCATCCTTGTTTTTGAAGGGGTGACTTTGATCGATTAATGGGGTAAGACTGATTAATTATCAAGATCACTCCATTAAGTTTTTGTCGACTTAAAAATATCTGGTATGAAATTTTTAATCTTTTTTTTACATCTCCATACCCAGAACTTATCAGAAATTTTAGATTCACGAGTTTAGGAAATTACAACGCTAAAGATTTGGAAATATCGATAGCACCTGTTTTCGATAGCCGCTTGTTTCTACGTATTGCTTCACTGAAATTAGTATACCCTATGGTACAATTATTAATACGTGCCATAAAAAGTTTCCAAAAAAGAACCTGAAGCTCTACCAATTGACTCAGATACTGGACAAATAACTGGATTAAAAAATGTGTAAATATCTATAGCAACATGTGCTAAATGGGGTTTCCATTCGGTATTATGGGTTTGCTCGTGTTTGCTAAGACCCTTCTTTTTTTTTGCCAAAATGTATTAAATGATATGATTGCAAAAAATTTCCATTTAATATTAATATATAATAGAACTATAATTTCATTCTTTCTTTTTATAATTCGTTAGTAAAAATATTTTATTTTATATATTCTAATAACCCCAAACCATTAATATCCTTATTTCTTTAATTGTCACTGATTTGTAGTTCTTTAATAAGGTTGCTTCTATAACTACTTATTTTGGTTTCTTTTTAAAAAATGAAGGCATATCAAAGTAACCCCATTCTCAGATTAACTTAACTGATCACCGCTATTTAATTTTTTCCCCTTTTTTTAAAAAATGTTTAATTGCAATTAGAAAGATAGATATATTATATTAATAATAGCTGACATTCCCTTTTTCCAATTATTTAATTACAGCATAAACAAAAAGAATGTAGTGATTTCAATTTAAAAATTGATCAAACTAATCCCAATTCACGGTACAGTTTCTCGTGGAACTGATTTAAGTACCTGTTACCCACGATTTGATCAGCAAGCTTGTAAAAATAATTGCAATGCAGCAATTGTATGAAAAATTCAGAAAAATTTACATTAAAAGGAAATTCTAAGTTATTAATTTTCATTTCAAATTGCAAGGCGGTAACATAGTATTACTTCTTCTTCTTTACTTCAGATTTTAGGCTTTATTGCCTGTTGCAGTACCCAAAATGGCCTTGGAAATGGGATGTAGTATTACTCGAATCGATAATACAGATGTCTACTTTAATAGTTCGAGGACCTAAGAAGAGGTGCCACATTAAAATAAGGATCACAGAATTGACCGTCTTACCTTTCTCTATAATCATTTCTGTCGTTTAAAAACGTTATAAAGATTAATTAATTTTTTTTTTTTTAGGTTTGAGGTAAAAAGTAGCTTGCTAACTCTTTCGCGCCGTAATTTTTGTCAAAATAATAAGACGTGGAAAGCGGATACAAACAAACTCACATTAGTATTTATAAATTACTAAAAAGATTTTCCAAAATTCAATAACTCAGCTGTTTGGGCATTGAACATTAATTTTGTCGATGCTTCGCTCTATACATAATATCCAGGAATGACTTACCTATATTTCGGAAGGTGATTTCTTAAAAGAAAATAATATAATAAGCTCCTAATGGATGTTTTTTTTATTATCTCGAAACCTATTCAAGCTACATCGATAAAATTGTGCATACAGGAATTGCTTCTTACTATAAATTCACTGCTAGTATAAGAAAATTTATATTGCCAACAGTGATGTAAAATGAATGAGGTTTGACAAAAAATGCACGACTTAAAATTTGTCCAAAGTGCAGTGTGATTCAATGTGAAAAATTTTATTTATCTAGCTTGAAAAGCATTCAAAATATGTAAAAAACAAATCTATTGTTAGCGTCAGCTATCATTTTCAGAATGCTCTCGCTCCACTCGGAGACATTTTTGAACCCGGTTTCATTTAATTTTTTTCCTATTTTTACTTGAGGAATCATCTCTTAAAATATACGCGCAATTTTCAAGCATCCTGTATAGATACACGCGTTCTTCGACTATAATTCACTCAATACAGTAAGGGCTATTCGACATCCAATTTATAGTTATTCCTTGTTGTACGTTCTTTCTTAGCTTAAATAAGCTGTTTTAAATTCACGGCATTTTTAAATCGGATTATAGCACCCGCTTAACACGTAACAATATATTTTAGTACTTTTGAACATATTTACAGAGGAGCACGAACCGAAACTGGATCGAGAACCGGAAAGAGGAAACACTGTTATTATTATCAGAACGAGAACCAGAACCGAAGCGAAAAATCATATCGATTTATTTCCATTTGGTGTAGGTCCCATTCCCCACGTTAAAAAAGTCTTACCCCCTCCTTAAATTCTAAAGGCCGCTATTACTAAAGAAATTCTCAAAATTTTCGGACTTCATATTCAAATTTTTAAATATTTTGGTAAAATGTCTATTACAATTCCAAATCCAAATCTTTGTTTAAAATTTCATTCCTTTCCTATTTGACTATTCTTGTTTATATGGATTCGGAATTTCTCAAAATAGAATTGATTTTGGTAGGGATAGGTCAACGAGCTTAATTTTTACTAAAGGAAAGTGTAAATTTGTGCTCTTTTTTCAAGTAGGCTGCATATGTAATACCGGGTGTTTTTTTTTCAGTTGGGAGGTTACCTTTTTATGGAGTATCACTTATTATAAAGGCAAACTGATTTTGTCGATGGGGCTAATCGGAGCTAAGCTACGGTTTATATCGGAAATAGACATCAACTTTCTTATTTTAAATAGCAACCCTCAAATTTTATACCTTATTTGGATTTTACGTAGAAAAAGAAGGTGAGTTTATAAATACACGTTTATTGCTATCTTTGATAGTTTTAAAGATATTTCAATTTTTTAACAAAGAAATGACAAAAGAGGGTTATTTTAACTCTTTGTATCTTTTTTATTATTTGCAGTAAAAACATGAAATTAGGGTTGAAGTCATGAAATATTATGGAGACTATAAAAACCTAATCAGGTTTTATATTTATTACACATGGTGATAAAAATTTTATGATCTTTATTGTTTTTGTTTTATTCAAAAAAACTCTGTTTTTTTAAATAAGAACTATGCGTTTTTTAATCATTTTTAAATTCTTTACGTAAAAAGAAGAAAAAATTTATACAACTATTTTTTTTAAATTCTGCACCGTTACAGAGATATAATTCAAAATAAAAAAGAAAAATATACCTTTTTTTCTCTAGTAGCAACTTGGTAGAGAAAACAAAATTTTCAAAAAAAAACATAACTACAAGGCCTTAAAATTTTAGGCTAAATAACATTTACAAAATAACCGTACAAGACGAATAGGTTTTTGACTAATTGTTAGAATATTATTGAAAAATGTTTAGGGAGCCACGAACGTAAGTTTCGTAAAAATGGTTTGTTATACAGACTTCTTATTTTTGGAGTAATGAAAATCAACAACAAATGTTCAAAAAAATTTGTCCTTTAACTGTTATGCTGTTAGATTAAAACTCAGGATTTGTAAGCGTTAAATTTTATAATGAAAATTAACTACTGCATGACAAGCATATTTCTAGGAACAATTGGATGTGCTTAAAAACGTAACTCAATCCTAAAATATGCCTTTAAATGTATTGAAACAGAAGATCGTCCTTGTTGTTCTTGATGTAAATTTTTTGTCAATTTTTTTCCTATTACTTATTATGATTAATTCTTTAAACTTTTATTGCCTACAGTTGATTTTCTACTTGAACAAAAAAGACATGTTTGATTCTTTTTATTTTGAGATTTATGTGAAATACCTCTGTAACGGTACAACATTTTAAAAAATAAGTAACATAACTTTTTTCTTCTTTTTATGTGAAGAATCCAAAAATGGTTAAAAAACATATAGTTCCCATTTAAAAAATTGAGTTTTTTTTTAAATAAAACAAAAACGGCGAAGATTATAAAATTTTCATCACCCTGTATAATAAATGTAAAACCTGATTACGTTATTATAGTCTTTATAATATTGCGTGACTTCAACCGAAATTTCATGTTTTTACTGCAAATAATAAAAAAGATACGAAGAGTCAAAATAACCCTCTTTTCTGTCATTTTTTTTTGGAAAAATTGAAATATCCTTAAAACTATCAAAGGTAGCAATAAACATGTACAAATAAACTCTACCTTATTTTTTTAAGTAAAATCCAAATAAAATATAAAATTTGGGAGTTGCTATTTAAAATAAGAAAGTTGATGTCTACTTCCGGTATAATCGGTAGTGGGGGGAAGTTGAAAATATTTTAGAAGATAGTTTAGCCCCGATTAGCTTCATCGACAAAATCAGTTTGCCTTTATAAAGGTAACCTCCCAACTAAAAAAAATACCCGGTATAAATGATGGCAAAAATGGGACAAGCGTGCCCAACCTGATACGTCAAATATACTTATTTTTTTCTGTCCTCACCCAATATTTAATGATATGAGCTAGCTAGCTGAAGTGTCTGAAAATACAAGATATACCATATTTAAGGTGTTTTACATTTATAAGATACCGAAATATAATGCATATTCTAATATAATTGTCATAGAAATAGAAGATGCACAAATTGCGCAGACACTTTTCCCTGTATGCAGCAACATCATTAAGTAAGATGCTTACTGTAAAGAAAATATTTATTTGCAACCGCGGTAACTAGTCATACGTAAAACGCAATACGGTGAGAAAAATTTTTGGTTAAACTTATGTACCATAAAGTATATTTATGTTGGAAATAATTTTAAAAGAAAAATACATTTGTATGTGAAACTTAAAGACAAATTTTCTGCTTTTCCACCACTAACTCTAAACTATAAAACCATATGGTGCGCAGTTTTACCAACGATTTTCTAAATAAAGTTTCATATTCTTTCTTGAGATTTTGGGTTTTCTCTACATCTTTCGATGTTTCGTTTCTTTTCTAACGAATGTTTTCAAAGAACTTTCTAATTTTTACTCGAAATTTAATCGTTTCTATAAATATTCGTTTATAGATTTTGAGTGTTCGGTTAAAATGTTGACTCTTGTTGCAAAGTTGGTCTCGGAGTATTTTTTATAAAAGATTTAAATTATTTTTAAACATTTGACATCTTTTTTACTACTTGTCTTTAAAAAAACCTATACTAAAAGTTTAAAACCTTTCATGCAAATAGAGTACAAATTAGAGAAAGAAAGGCTTTATAAGCTAAAACGTGTAGCAGCGGATCATAGTTAACCGACCACCAACAGTCAATTCACCAATATTTAGTAGAAAAGGGTCACAGTGAAAAAATCCAATCAACTAACTTTAATCCTCTAAGGTTCGAGATAGCTATGCCAAACTAAGGACATATGGCAAATTTCCAGGTAAAAAAAATATTCAAAGAAAAAAGCTATCGTCGAAATTTTTATTGTTTTCTTAAATTTTTCCATAAAAAATATGTGTATAGCAATTTCAAGTTTTTGACATTTTTCTTTAAACTTGATTTAAAAACTCTGCTTTATGAAAGTTTTCAATTTTGTGGTAATGAACTCTTTGTTACATTTTTCAACTATAAGACTTTTGCATAAAAACTCTTTTTGGATTGTTTAACCTTGTTTCCGAAATTTAGAATTTTTTTTTTAAATTTGTAAGTTTTCTCGGAATATTAACAAATTAACAATTTTTTATAGATGCAATACACAAGTCAAATCCAATTTACAAATGTTGTATATCAAACGCTGAAATTTCCATCGAACTTACAAGTCGACAATCATTGTGGGGGATCCTTCATTGTAATTCTAACCTACAAAATTGCAACAACTAATTATTTATTGCCATGTTAAATTAAAAATTGTAAAATGTATTGTCTTCGCCTTCAGCAGTAAAAATTCAACTGTCTCTTGAAGCCGTTCTAGTAACTTTGTGAAAGGTTTGTTTCGATTCGGTGAAGTTAGATGTACCTACTATATTTATGCAATAATTATTATAACTTCAAGAAGACGTTGAGGATGACCACCACTACATAATAGTAGTGGTCCCCCTCAACTGTTCCTTTTTTACAAGTCTAGGGTATTTATTCCACTGTATCCATGAAAATCTGTTAAGGCCCAAAATGTCCAAATAATAATAATAATGCAACACTAATTTTGAATTATAAAGATAACTGTTTAATAATTAAGGATAACTATTTTTATATTGTTAAATTGTTTCGATGCATCTCACCCCTTAAACAGACGAAATGAAAATTCAGAAGTGATAAAACTATTACATTTTTCTTAAAATCAAAAACCACAAAGCAGGACAGAGAATATGTACCGCAAATAAAAATTTAATGCTGGTGCATTTTAAAACTATAACATTTGCTGAGAAACATGTTGCAGCTACGACAGTGCTCATCTAGTCGTATAACAATATAATTAACTGGTAGGTATAATTTATATGCCTTTCAAATATTTTTACATTTTTAATCAGATACAAAACTTGTGTGCCTTATCTATTTCGTGGCTTGTAAAAAGTTAAGATTTATTTAAAAATTTATCATACGTATCCACTTTTTCTGAAGAAACCCAATTTTATTCTAATGCCAAGTTCAGTTTATTCTAACGATAAAGTAAAGGAATTTTGTCATTTTGCGAAGTTAAGTTTATACCGACGATGTTGCGAGAGCAGGTGCGCTCACCGGTGAGTCCATAAGAAAGGTTTTTCTTCTAAAAGCAAACTGTCGTGAATTTTCCGACGCAATAAAAGATCTTTATGGCCAACATTTCGAGTTGATGACAAAAATTGCTATGTGAATATTGTAGGTTATTGCACATAGGATGTATCGCAATTTTTATTTGGAAGGGTGACTATTTTTCTTTGTTTCGGATCGGATTATTTTTTTAAAAGCTCGGCGTTTGTTCCTTTTATAGACACATTCTATATGCTTTTGCACTATACATAAAATACTAGTTTTTCAAGTCTATCTGGATCTTTTATAAGACAGAATTTTCTATTAGTCTAGTGAAATGTTATGTTTATGAAATATTTTTGGTAGATTTTTTTTTAGAAGAATTAGAGTTGAATACGTATGTTTCAGTTCGATCATCACCTTAAAAAAATAAAACAAAGTTGTTTGGCTTTGCGTTTGTATCCATAAGCTCTAGAAAAATGGTGAAAAGCTATTTCTTTTACAATTTGCGATATTTTTAAGAAGCAGTAATAAATACTATAATTATAAGCTGCAAATTACAAAAAGAATTAAGGAATTTAAGATCTTAAGGAAATGATAATCAAATAACATGAAAATGTTGTTACATAAAACTTATAGTAAACAAGTTATATTGCAATTTTATTTATGTAGTTACAAAAAATTTATAAGCATTTTCTTAAAAATAGGCCAAAGAGAAAACAAAAAAATACGAATGCTATTAAACAAGACCAATACATGCCGTTTTAAAAAAACGTATTGAAAATATTTAAATACATTTAATTCATTCGATATGTATTGCAAACGTATTTGTTTATGTACCGAATTTTCAAAATATACCTATTATTAAAATATACCTATTACCTACAAAATATCTTAAACACATTAAGAAATATAAAATATATGTTTTGAAAAGTTCAGTTCATGAAAGCGATTTATTCTTTATAAATCCATTAAATGACAGAATTTAAAAATAATTTATTTCCAGGATGTAGAGCAAATGCCTGAAAAAGTAAATAAAAATGATAAAAGCCCAGTTGGTGCTCGCTTTATATTCAAAAGTATAATTGAAGCTTCTCCGAAAATACATATTCATAAATAAAAAAGTTAGAGACACAAACTTTGTCTATAAAAGTCAACATAATGAAACAATTTAATAGCCGACGAGAAAAGTAGGGGCGGCCTAATCAATGGACAAACTGTTGATCAACTGGGATTTCCTTCAATTCTTCCAGCCTCCTTCCTCCTTACGGGCATATATATCTCGTAAAAATTGCTTTATTTCCAGAAATAAAATTCTTCGATGATTTATGTACCTCGCATCGTTTCCGTTGTGGGACTTACTAGAAAATTTCAGCTTTTTTTACTAGTTGTATTTTTAAATAAAGCTTCTTTGCACTTAAATAAAATCAAAGCCCCTTATTCTAAAATTTGTAACACGCAATTTTATTATTTACAGATAAAATTATTGTGACCAATTTGTTTATTTGCTGGTAAGATTTTCGTTATTATCTGATTAAACGATATCATTGTACTATTATTATAACGTTTGTTTTTATTTCTGTATATTTCCAGTTCCTTTCGACATTTTGATCTAGTTTCTTAAATTTTTGTGGTGTTTTTATTATTTCTCCAATACTGTGTCATTTCTAATAAGTCTTAGAAATTAAAAGCAAAATATTTTTTTAACAGAGTCCAAAACAAAACTTCTACTTTTCATACAAAACATTCTTGTTTAAATAATACAATATTTTCAGAAATAAAATCAAAATTTCTAGAAATGTTTAAATTTTGAGGTTCAAGACGTATTAAAAACAAAACTCTAAAATTATAAATTAATATTTAGAATTTTAGGAACTTACACCAAAGTTAAACAAAAATAATTTTTTTAATTAGAAAGTTTTCTTCTTTCTAAAAATTTTGACTTTCACAAATTAATTTCAACCATTTTTTATTAGAAATTTTGGGAGTATTGAGTAAAGTTTTGGAATCGAAGTCTCTTAATTAGAAATTCCAAGATTAGGCATAAAATTTTGTATATATTTATTTGTAAAATATAAATAGTTTAAATACAAAAACACTTTTTAAATTAACACTTTTTTTAAAAGGGACCAAAAACTATAAAATAATTTATCCTAATTCCATACAGATTTATAATCCCATACAGATTCCTAACTTCGTACGGATGGTCCTGAAAAATTGTGGTTATGAATTTTTAATACGTAACAATAAAATTAATAAAAAATATAACATGTAATAATAATAATAAAATCAAACCAAATCACAGAATTATTTTTTAACTGTTCTAACACATTACTCCTAATGTGTAACAAGCTTTTTTATTCCGTAATTGAAAATTTCTTCTGATTTTTATGGATTCCAGAACTTGACAGCTTCCTTCACTACCTCGTATAAGGATTAACCTCTCTTGACTAGATCGAAAATTTGCGAAATAATTTGGGCTAGGTGAATTGTTATAATTGTTTCATTTTATTGTTATTTTTTTTGAAGTTGACGTTTCAAGTTTACGATCAAAATTTCCACCTAAATATAAATCAAAAATGTGAATAACTTGAATAAGAATGCTATTTTAAAATCAACAACCTACGTCTTCGAAATTTTTACTGTAATTAAAAATTGTACTTTTAGCTAAATTTTCTGAGAATAATCTAATTTGAAAATCTTGAATTTCAAGTTGAAATTGTCAGAAAAATTAAAATCAGAATTTCAAGCACATATTTAGTATAATCCCTTTTTTTTTCTAATTCCTTGGCAATTAATTTTTTATCTGTGGTGTATTTGAGGAGTATAACCCCCGCTAATAAGGAGTTTCGAGTGTAGTAGAAAATTTTAGAAATATATTAAGTCCTTGATAGCTAATAAAAGTTAATTAATGTATATGAGAATCTAATTAACCTAAATAGCCTTACGTAATTGCAGGTTTTTTTTCAGTATCATAATAGTGCACTCGGGAAGGGAATTATCAATATATTTTAGTATATGCCTGCTTATTATTGTGCAATAAATACCCACAGTAGTTGTTAACTGGAACATGCAACTAGTGTAATAAATTCTCTTTCTTTGGAATTGCGATGCCATCTAAGCTGTCAGACTAGGCCTGCCCTGACATTACGAATATGATTTATTCAAAAAAATACAACACGAAACCGAATAAACTCTGATTTATTATACTGAAACAATACCATTGTAACGTTACAAAAGAGTTTTGTATCGAAGATGGTTTTGATTTCTATGCTCTCGACAAACAGCAAATAAAAACAAATAAAGAAAGTTGAAAACTGATCTTTTACCTAACGCTAAACCTACATTGAGTTTGTTTATATCTTCGTTTATATATACATATTTATATTTAAGAATATAGACATAATAAGTTTGAGAAAGATCAATCTATATTAATAAAATTGAAGCATTCGCTTGAGATTTTTAAATAGCTTCCTTTTTATAAACTTGTGTAGGCAAAGGACATAAAAAACAATTTAATTATTTTATATAATTTTTTATTGGTTGTCTGGTAAATATCTAGCAAATTTAGTAACCGAATTTGATTGAACACTAGTGTTTTGTGATCATCTCTTACATCCAAATTATAATGTAAGAATTTAGGTAAACTTGAGGTTTTTGCTTTTATTCAAGCACTTGAAAGTTCCTCTTTGGAGGCCGTTCAGAGGAATTTACACTTAAAAATTTCGATGTTATTTACCTTGGATGCTATAAAATGAACTTGTACAATGACGACCAGTGGAGTAAAAAAATAATATTAATTTGAATAAATTTAATTAAGCAACATACCGATTCGGATAGAGTTAAAAAATATGTAATGTGTAATAAGTACTTACCTTATTATTGATTTCCGTCAATCCGATGAAACAATTAAATTTTTACAAGACTAATAACAACGCGTCACCATAGATTTAAAACGATAAATCTACAGGGTTTCCGCAAATTTCACCGACAACGCTTGCCAGTAGATTCAGGAGAATAAATGCGATTTGCGAAAAAAACATTTAACAAAAAGTTTTTAATTTCCGAGTTATAAACTGTCAAAGTTGTTCAAGAAAAATTAATTTCAATTATAACTCCATAATCAATTTACCGATCGTGTCCAAATTTAAAACATATTCTGGCACTGTTAAGGCTGTTAAGTCTTAGTAAAAGCAATATCCTAGGTAGTAGTTTTCTCCGACCACCTCTCTTTTTCTATCAAGAACTTCCGCCATGATCATATTTTTGGGCAAGACCAAAAAAGGACAATTTTATTCCAAACAAATTTTGTCTCTTGATAAAATTGTCTACAGATAACCATTTCTGAGGAAAATGACTATTTGTGGGTCTGTTTGTGTCGATTTCTGTAGAGGATGTAGTTGCATTAAAATATTTTACTCAGTAGGCCATGGAAACGAACTATGTCATAATTTCATTTTCATTCTCAATTTAAAACTTACATTTGAGCTACCCACTAATAATAACACTAACGAAGAACATAAAATGCGGACATTTTTTTGGGGTCATATGCGAAATTACCTTACATCTTATTTTACAGGGCTTGCTAGGTGGTCATGAGTTGATATGACTACTTGGTAGGGATTTTGAAATGTTTATTTTAGCTTATGTTCTAATTAAAAAATTTTAACTCTTTATCACTTGTCACTAAGTCATGATAAATGTAAAATAGTTTTACAATTTTTTTAGAGCTGTATTTCCGGAGCTATTAGCGTTTTAAATTATTTGCTAAAATTCTTGCTTAATACTTACAATGTTATAAAATACTAACTATTACCCGCGACTGTCCCTACTTTTTAAATATTATATTAATCGTCTTCCCAAAATTGTACAGGAATTTGTTAATAGTTTCAACTATTCAGATAATTTTTTTCAGCATTTTTCACCGATTTGGTATCTATCGAAAATGATAATTAAAAGAAGGAAGGGCAATTTAAAATGAAGATAAGCAGAAAATGATTACAAAACCCCAAAACAACAAAAGTCATATTGGGCAATATAATAATTTCTAGCTTATTTTACTCGTTATGGTTATTTTCCAACTCTACACCCTAATTAATGATTCATAAGGTCAGGTTTCCTTCAGTTTAATAATTTAAATATTCCATAACAATAAATATTGATTTTGAAACTTTGAGTAAGTCTCACAGTTTGTAAAGCAGAATTATCCTAGGTTACGAATTAAATCAATATAAAATCATCTTAACCTGTATGTGATAAGTATCTGCAAGTACCCACTAGTGTCAAAGTATTTATCATCACCAAAATAAAATATATAATAATTTAGATCAGCGGGCCCTTTTCAGAGAAAAAATCTATTTGCAATACTATCACTACCAATGTTAATACTATTATATGTATAAATATAAGTAAGGAATAAAAAAAAGAAGGGCAAGATGATGAATTAAAAGCCTCGAGAGAGTAGTAACAAACGTGGTGCATTGTGATTGACTCGCGGTGTTAAGCTTGCCATATTTAAAAAGTATGTCAAGTGCTACAGGTTGAGTGGATAGGGTTTTCCAATGCAGAAACCTTTTATTTCTACTTGGATTTTCATGCATATTTTGGCGCAAGTTAATATTAAAAATGTATAAACATCCGCACAATAATTGCAGGAATTCCCTTGATACGGGGTAGAGTGTTGCTCACTGTGGAAAAAAGAATTACTTGCTCTAGAATATTTAGAAAATTGCATTTTTACATTTACATTAAAAATCTTTTTAAATAGAAAATTAATAATTAAAAGTCTTAAATCAAACTTCAAATTTTGAGAAAAACTTAAAAATAACAAAATGAAGTTTTTTAGCAAAATTAGATTTTTAAAACAAAATTTATTTTGGTTTTTCGGAATTATGGTTTTATTTTTAAAAATTTTCCATAACATTTATTTATTTATGTTTATTTCAGAATCAAAAATTTTCATTTCAATATTTCTATTTTTTTTTTAATTTAAATTTTAGTCACACAATTTTGAATTTATTTTATAGCTTTTCTATCTTAAATTTTGACCTTTTTTAAAACTGTCACTTTTATTTTAAAATATAGATGAACGTAATGTCAATTTTTTTTAACTTCATCTTTAAACATGAAATTTCAGATTTCACTCTTCTTTGGACTTTAAAATGAAGATTTTGATTTTATTTTAAAAAATTCCTCCTTTAACTAAGAAATCCGAACTATTCTTACAACTTTAACTTTAATCTCGAAAATTGGAATTTAAACTCACAATTTCAAGAAAGTTTTTCACAGAAATTTCAGGACAGACTATAAAAAAAATAAAAATTTAAGAAAATGAGAAAAAAAAAAGAAATTTCTCAAAAAATACGAAATGGCAGTCTCAATTTCAAATTTTGGAATATGTACTATTTAAAATTTTCCTCAAAATTTTGATTTCCATAGGTATTTTTCCTAGAAGTCAAAAATGTAAGTAAAAGCAACAAATAAAAACATTTCATACTTTGTCTTCAAATTTTGGGAAAAAGTTAGAATATCGAGGAAAATCTGAAGGTTTCTAAAAACACTTCGTAAATTTTCTGTTAAAATTTCTAATTTTAATTTTTTTCCGACAAATCAAATTCGTAGTATCAACAATTAAATTTCATAATTTCTTGATTAAAATTATAAATATTACTCTCATTTCCTTCATATCTATCGGCACTCTGGGTAACAATCATATCTCCTTTTTTAATAGATTTTATAAACCTTGTTCTCTATTTATTAGTCAAAATAGATAGTAGCACCGAATATAAATGTGACTTCATTGAAAGAAAATAAATAAACATCAAATTTTTAAACGCAAATTAATGTTGAACCGAATATTGGAAGTATTTGTAAATAAATGCTTTGTATTTGTTATTCCTTTTTCAATATAAAAATATTAATAAATTTAGTACAATTCTAGAATTAAAATATTCATTAAAATAAAACACAATTAAAGGCACACACCGAACTTTCTACATAGTCAATTTAACTTATACAGTATGTCCCACCGGGAATCGGCGCGATCGATAACTAGCAAAGTACAGGGTGAGCGAAACTCGAAGACTCGGCGCTATTATAAGAAAGACAAAAGCGATATAAGAAATCTGAAGAAGATTCCTACATTAAATTAAATAAGGTCCATTTTAAGCCCAATTTGCATATTTTTCCAGATTTGAAAACCAAAGTAATGACGTCATTGAATTTTTTTTCTCCAGAAATATACCTATATTTTTGCACATTTAAAAAGAGCTAATTTTTCTAAACAAATTATTTTAAAAAAAAATTTGATATCTTTTCTAGTTAAAAACTTATAAGTAAATTTATTGTAAAAAGTGTATTATTAGAAATTCACGATTTAATCAAACAGCATTTGGAAACAAATCTATTAAATATTTTTAGGTTTGAAATAACATGTTTAAGGTATATCAGGAATTATTTATCTGCTCTTCTAGGGTTCTTTTAAAATTCCCTATAAACTAATAAATAATACAGGGTGAGTCAGAAAAAATGGGCCAACGCAAAACTGGACATACTAGACACCAAAATATTGCGATTGAGCTCAACAAGCCTTATACTAATGTGACTGGCTTAAGAGATACAGGGCGTTGGAAGTTTAAATTTTATTCTGAAACTTCTCAGTAATTGGGAAGATTTTGATGCTACAAATTTAATATTTAAGCTTTAGACGACTTAAACAAGAGTGAGTAACTTTTCTTTGTAGAATTGATCGTTCTTTTACACTGTCTACTTGGTTTAAGTATAACTTAACAGATAAAAAAAAATATGTTTAAATTTACATAAATGATTATGTTAAGCTAGTGCCCTCTAGGGGCAAAATCAATATAAATTCAAAATTTGAAATTCTCACACCAAAAAATATAAAACATCCAAATATTAAATTTATAGCATTAAAACTTTCTCAATTATTTAAACATTTCCGAATAAAATTTAAAATTTAAACGCCCTGTATTTCTAAAATTAGCCACATTGGTATAAGGCATATTAAGCTAAATTGTAATATTTTGATGTGTAGCATCTCTAATTTAGCTTTGGCCCATTCTTTCTGACTCACCCTGTATATCATTTACGTGAACATTTTTCCAAGTCAAAGGACAAAATAAAATGTTTGTCAACCATCAGTTCAATTATTGACATATGCCACTATACTTTTATTTTTAATTTATTTCCAGAGGCTATTTGTTTAAATCGTAGTAATTACGAATTTTTGATAAGATTCTTTTTTTACAATAAAATGCTTATAACTTATTAACCAAAAAAGATTTAAAATTTTTTTTTTACAAAATTTGTTTAGAAAAATTGGGATTTTTTATATGCAGAAATACAGATATATTTCTAAAAAAAAACTTTAATGACGTCATTACTTTAGTTTACACACCTGAAAAAATATGCAAATTTGACTTAACATAGACCTTATTCAATCCAATTTAAGAACCTATTTTCTGATTTTTTATATCCTTTTCCTTTTCTTATAATAGAACTGTGACATCGAGTTTTGCTAACCCTGTACTTATCTAAAAAAAAATTAAAATTTGGCAACTGAGCAAAGTAGACGTGGCCAACACAATTAAGATATTCGCAAATTTGCAATACTTCCGGTTATAGCGGAAGCTGAGACTAACTTCGTTATTTTAAATAAGGGGTAAAACCATTCCACAATTATTTTGATAACAGGAATATTTTTAGTACAAAGGTATATTAACTCGAGGCGCACATTCTAAAACTATTGTTTACTTTACAGAATGAATATATACACGGTGGTGCAGTAAAGTTGTCTTTTTTAAATAGAATAGCCTATACAATTTTACATATTTAGATGCTATACATAATGCTAATAAATATGACATAAAACAATAGAGGTCTGCGATAATTTTGAGGTATTTAGAAAAATCATGAAATTTGAGTCTAATTTTGAAGCTTATTTGAAATACCAGAAAGAATCAATTAATAAATTTATTTTTTTGTGTAAATAATTAAAGAATATCCTCGTCTTAAAAATTATTGTAATTTTATTTAAATAGTATTTGATATTATATAGGGTGGTTAGCAAAAGCAAAATTACATTTTCCTAAAAAAATTCAAATAACACACCGTGTATGTTGTTTTTTATTTTTACTAAGCTTTGATTCAATGTTGAAATTGGTTGGTCTAGTTCTTATATTTAAAGAGTTATTTAACTTTAAATTCAAAAAATAAAAAATATCTACATATCAATTTTTAAAATGCACCTCTGATTGAGGTTGTTGGAAGCCTATTTTCTAATGGTAATAGAAAAACACCAATAAATAAACTTTTTAGCGCATAATTTCCAAAAAAGTTTACAAAACCAGAAATTCGACATGTCTCGTTCCAACTGTGATCTTACCAATTCTAACCATCTAAGGTAAAATATACAAGTGTTATTAGTGTACTTTACCTTAATTAGGCCACAGTGTAGGTTTAAATTACTTTCTTTCTCAAAATATGGTACATAAACTGTATTTATTATTATTCTTTTTTTAATGAAACGTAAAACTGATTACAATGAACAAATGTTTTACCTTTATTTTCATAAATAATGTGAACTGTGCAGAGAGCATAGTGCATAGATGCGTAGAATTTAAGTATAGATGATAAGCAGCTTCTAAACTAACATGATCTAGAGTTCATATTTTTGAAAATAAGTAATTTATATGAATAAAATTAGAACAATGAATTAAATTGGTGTATTTCAAAAACATTTTTTTTGGTCAGGTCTAAAATTATGAGAAAAAACGCATTTTACTAAAATAAATCTAGAGAATTTGAATTTCTTTAATTTGTAATTAAATATTTCCCGAACTATAAAAATTAACCACATAGATGTTTACATCAAAGACAAGCTTAACTGGTAGTTAACAGAAATAAAAATAATATACACTATGCTATTTGAATTTTTTGAGAAAAATGTTATTTTGCGTTTACTAATCACCTTGTATATCTACAAATTTTATTTAAATAAAATAACACATTTTTTTAGAAAAACGATGTTCTGAAATAATCTGCACCAAACATAAAATCATTCGGTCGTTTCCCGCCTCTCAAGCGAGTTTGCAATTTGGGCTTAATGTTCATGATTTTTCTAAGTATCTCGAAAACTGTTAACCGCAGGCCCTTATTCTTTGAAATCATTTAATCCGCATTTTATAAGATATTTAAATGTGGAAAAATAAATACGGTGTTTCCTGATAAAAAAGGCAACTTTAATACACCACTCTGTATATGTTTATCCTTTATAATAAAAAACAATTTTAGAATGTACGCTTTTTGCTAATTTACCTTTGGACCAAAAATATTTTAGTTGGCGAAGAATCTGTAGAATCCACAGAGCTTTACCCTACTAATGACTCGCCCTGTATATTTAGGCACCTTTGGATTTGATTTAATATTCTAAAACCACTTTGGATAACAATATTGTTGACATTTTAAAAACTTACTTTGTGATATTCTTCAATATTCATACAGTTAATAAAGTTCAATAGTAATGAACATTGTTCTTAAAATTTGTAATTTTAGAGATAAGCACATTCTTATAAAGAATTTGACAGATGCATGGTCCCACGAAATTCTTTGAATCTTTTTGCAGAAGCCATATATGAATTTCATATTTGTTACGTGAGTAGAATACATATGAAACTATTGTGCACAACTTTCATAAATTTAAAAATATTATCTCGACTGAA
This sequence comes from Dastarcus helophoroides, assembly GCA_028583605.1. Classification (NCBI taxonomy): domain Eukaryota; kingdom Metazoa; phylum Arthropoda; class Insecta; order Coleoptera; family Bothrideridae; genus Dastarcus; species Dastarcus helophoroides. The sequence continues at coordinate 980,188 of CM053332.1, read as the reverse complement.
CATTTTCATAAGTTCAAAAAGTAATAAAGTAATAACTTTGTTATTTTAAATGGAACACGCTACATTTTTTGCTACATCTTAGGTAGTTTTAAATTATTTTTCATGTGATATAACTTGAAAACTATAAATTTTAAGAACAATGGTTGTTTTCCGAAATGGCCTTAAAATATTAAATTGAAATCTAAAATTTTGAAAAACATATTGTGTCTCATTTAAAATAACGAAGTTGGTATCAACTCCCGGAATAACCGAAAGTCCTACAACTTTGCGAATATTTTAGTAGTATTGACCTTGCCGACTTTGCTAAGTTGTCAAATTTTTAAATTATTTAGGCTTGTACTTTGCCAAATATCAATCGCAGCGATTTCCGGTGGGACACATTGTATACCGTACAAGGTATAAGATAATTATGGATGTGTTGTATATAATGTGGGTTAAAATACAGATGGGACCATAAGTAATGGTACACAGAGCAAGAGTAGATTTTTTGTATAAAAATAACGTGATTGAGCCACATTTACCTTGTACCAAAAGTTGATATTAACAGAGATACAGGGTGTCAAAGTTGAAAAAAAAATTGTGATTTTTTCGCATAACTGATGAACACATTGCACTATAGACAAGAAATTTGGCATAGGGGGTTTCTTTGGTTAAGAAATTCTAATTTGCTAACAGATTGTTAGTAACTCATAGGAGGCGCCACTTGCGCTACCTTGTATTATTCTAAAGCATCATAACTTTTTTATGTCTCCATGTATACTTATTCTAAATAAATATTTTTATTTACTTATAGTTTTTACGAAAAAAAGGTATACTTTCTAAATGTTGATACAAGCAACCGTTTTCAAGATATTTGTCTTCAAAGTTTGCCGTACGGTTATTTTAAGTTATGTAAATGTGAATTTTTCGCAGTAGGGTTCAAAATAAAGGTAATAAAACTGACTCTATAATAGTTTATATCAAATTATACTCTACTGACATTATTAGTACACGTTTTTTAAATTTTTCAAGCAAATTTAAATAAAATACCAAAACAAAATTTATTTTCAAACATAAGTATGTGGGAAATGACCTTTTTCATGTAATGGGATTGTAAACAATTAAAAATCTGGCCGTCTTTTATTAAAATTCATCTTCAAATATCTGCTTTGACCACTCAGACTATTAAAATTTTCTTGTGCGGACTCAGAGAACATATCTTACATCGCTATGTTAGAAAATAAATTACGTCTTAATTTTTTTGATTTTCTTTATTGAGCTTTTCAAAATTTAGGTTATAATATTATCAGCAATGTAATATTTAACACAAATAACTTTCAAAGCTATCTTATGATTATTTTTTTCACGCCTACTTCGAAAATTTAATATCTTGGTAATTTAAAACCAAGGCAAGTGAAGCTTTAAAGGCCAATATCTTGGAAACGGTTGCTCGTATCAACTTTCAGAAAGTACACCTTTTTTGCGTAGAAAATATGGGGAAATAAAATAACTCATTTAAAATTAATATACGTGGGTGCACAAAAAAGTTATGATAATTTAGAATTATGCAGGATAGTGCAGGTAGCGCCCCCTATCAGCTATTGGTAACGTGTTAGCAAATTAGAGTTTGTCGACTTAGGAAACCCCCTTGTGTTAAATTTCGTGCCTATATTACAATTCATTTCATAATTATACGAAAACATCGAAATTTTTTTTTCAAATTTGACACCCTGTATCTCTGTTAATATCAAGTTTTGGTATAAGGTAAATGTAGCTAAGTCACATTATTTTCATTCAAAAAATTCCACCATTGCTCTGTGTACCATTACTTATGGTCCACCTTGTATAATATTGGTAACATACAGTAGAGCGCAATGGGTTACACTTAATTTATTTTTGCTTACCGAGTTCAATTTGCAAAATATTTAAATTTTTATTTAATTAACTAAAATCGTTTATTCTTTTTGAAAATATTTTTTGACAGCGACTATATCATATCATATTTTACAAATTAGGATTGGTAAGCTAAAATAAATTTTCTGTAACTCAAAACAAGTCAATAAAAAATTGTCAGTTTAAATATAATACTTAAAATGGTTCTTTTTTAAATGCCGAATTTCTGACGCAAAGTTTAGCTCAATATTGTTCTTAGTTTTAGAAATTTGATATACAAAATTTTTTCCAGATGACGGTATTTTTTTATTTTGACTCTTTCTCAAAATTTCTCGTGTACACCTTCAGTTCCTATTTGCTCCCTAAAATTTTATCTAGCTATAAATTTTAATTTTTTTGCGGATTCGAGTCAAAATTGTTTACTTTTTTTTTGCTTTAAATTGTTTATTTTTAAAAATTATCGTTTTCTTATATTTATAAATAGTGTTTTCTTTAAACTTTTCTCAAATTTTTACAGCCACACTTCGAATTTCTACTTCTTTTATAACTATATTCGATTACAAACTCAAAATATTTGACATAATTTTTAAAGATACATATATTCAGCAGTTCTGGGTACCCAATATACACAATATCCTGAGTAGGAGGGATAAAAAATTATGTACTTGGACAACCTTGACATCATGGATAACATGTAAACTAATAAAATTCATAATTATTGCCATAATTCGCCCGTCTATAATAATTAACGCCGGTTTGTAAAATAATGAAAAACAATTTTAACATCTCTTAGCATAATTTTAATCTTGTTTTATTAAGATTCAGACCAAAATCAACATAACCTCATTTGATATTTCAATGAACCGCCCTTTTAATAAATGATAACACACAAATCGATAAATCGCGCAATTAAATTATAGCTAGAATAGCTTTAAGTAACAATTATTTAATGTTAAAGAGACGAAGATATGGGAGAGCGGCACCTAATTTGAATAAGTAAAGTGTAGAAAGTATACAACGTGACGTTATGTCAGCGGGTAGAACATCAATAAGTCAAGTCAGTGGTACGGTGTTTGAAATCCAGTTGCTGTTTTTTTTCATTCTTCCACCTAAATTATTTTTTTTGGTATCAGTCTTCCCATGCATTATTAACTTGTGGCAATGCCGGGAAATATCGGTCAGGGGGCGGGGTAAATCCGACCAGTCAAATTTATGGTCAAATAAATTGCCCATAGTCCATCCTTGTTGTAAAAACAGTTCTTGATATAGCATATATAATAATTTGTTGCTAAAATTAACAACATCATCACACGTCTCCCTGGTGAATAGTTATTTATATTTAATGGAAATATTTTACAAAGGTTTTGGTAGGGAATCGATAAGTAAACTATATTTTATGCATGCCCTAATCTAGGCGCATGAACTAGAAATGACTTATATCTTCTTTTTATAAAACTAATCGCTGAATTCCAGTATAGCTTCACATATTAAAAGATGCTACAATCTCATATGATCTATACATTTTCGGGTAATATCAGCCACCGTGATCGATAATAACCGAAATCGATGGATATTACTTGGAACCATAATTATTGAAATTAAGTTTATTTGGATCCTGTTTATTATTATTGATACAGGTGCCTCGTGACAGAAATATAAAAATTTTATAAAATCTCTAGAATATTAAAATTGCAGATATTCTTGAAAAAAAGCCCACAATAGAATAGCGACCATCGAAAAAATAAGCATCTGAAATATTTCATATTTCTTTTGAAAAAACTAATTATATTTAAAAAAAAACCAAAGATTGTGATTCTTCAGCTGGTGACTTAGAATTCGCTGGACTAGTAACGGACCCCCGAGAAACGATGATGAAGACAGAATTGTTCATGTTTCCTTTAGAAATTTAGTGATTGCACCAAAAATTAGAAATTTGTCGCAAAAATGTTTGATTAAAAAAAACGCATTACAAAATTTTGACTTCTACACTCAAATCTAATAAAATTGCTAAAGAAACGAAAAAATATTTAGTCAAAAAAAAAATAAGACAAAAATTCCTAAACCAAAAGAAAGTCTAAAGGCAAAAAACAATTAAAAAAAAAATAAAAATTGACGACACCAGAAGAAAGAAAAACCAATTTAGGCAAAAATAAAATAGAAAAAAATTTTCTAGATTCAAGTAAAGACAAAAATGAAGAAAAGTAAAAACAAAATAAAATTAAACAAGAATTTGCCCTAAACTGTATGTAAAGAAATTTGGTAAAGGTGGGGAATGATGATTTGCGTAACGCAGCTCGCGTGAAATATGCAACCTGTATGTATTGTACAAAGTGTCGCTAATAATTCCATTTGCGATTTGTAAAAAAAAATAATTTTGTTACAAAACTTTAGACTGTTTTTATTTGATCGGTTTTAACCTTCCATGTAGGTTAATATCGCTCAATTATTTTTTTTATTTTTGTACATTTTTGTTGTACCGTTCTTTTAAATTTTACTGTTTAATAGTTTTATTTAAATTAATATGTGGCCTATCTATTTCGACTTTGAAAAATGTTTGGCTAGCTCTATTGATTTTTTATATTAGTTTATATTTATGTGGTCAATATTTCACGGCGTTCCCCTAATATCAAAATGAAAATAATTTTATTGTAAACAAAAGGGTGGATTAACCAGATCCCCTTAATTAAAACCAAGTAAATTATTTTTTTTGTTAAAACTTTTCTCATTTGTTATTTAAAAAGTAATATCAATAGCTTACTTACAATTTTAAAGAAAAAGAAAAAAATAGGTTGTCTATTGGCTCCAAAAACAAGCTCGTCAGTATGAACAGAATAGATGATTTGCGCTGGTAATTTACCCTAATGTAGGTTTACTTAAAATTCATATTAAGATGAAGAGAATGAGAAAAAAAAATAATTAAAAAATAGAATGTAATAAAAATTAAAGAAAATATAAGAATCATTGCTCTGATTGGGAATCGATCTCCTGGACTTCCATAATACTGGTCCAGGTCTCTATCACTAAGCTACTGCGCTTTGCAAAATGTTGAGTCACTTCCTTATATCTACCACACTCTCGGCGTTAAATAGCAATTTATTAGTTAATGTAGTAGCATGTTTTTATTTAAAATGCATCTCACTGAAATAATAGCTGATCGTAAGTTTAATTTAGACGAAAGCTTTTACTGTTATAAACAAAGTTATTGTCAATTAAGGTATTTTATGACATTTCTAAAGGGGTGTCCAAAGAAAAAATTTTCCCCTCTAAACACCAACGAATGTATATATTGGATTGCGCTTTGGGCTCGTGGGGGTCGTACTCTTAGGTGAGTCACCGTGCATTAAATACCTTCCGTGCCTGAAGAAAAACTTAAGGAACTATACTAGCTGTTTTTGAGTTAATGCAGGTGCCAATAAAATTAAAAGTATCGGTTCTTTGCAGTGCCTTGCAAATGGAAAATTTGATGGAATTTTATTATAAACTAAGATGTCAATATATGGATTATCAACTGTTATCACCTGAAACAAATAACTCATAGCGAGTACATATCTAGCATTGACGGCTTCTGCAAGACCTATGTTGGCTGGTTTGAAAACTATTATTTGCATTTCCATGAAATATTTCTAGAATCGGTTACGTGTTCTGATCCTTCATCATCGTTATAGCCTCATCGAAAACGAAAGTTGTAAAAGTCGTAACAATCTTCCAAAGCTCCACCTGATATTGAATCATGTTGGTTCTTCTTCCAAGGAGCGTAAGAACAAACCTCAGGTACATCATTAATAACCATCATTTGTGAAGGTGGTACATAATATTTAGTTGAATTTTTCAAAGGATTTAAAGTTTCAGCCGCCACCCAAATTGCACAGACACTTATTTTACAGAGTGAATTAAAATTCGATGAACAAAATTTAAGAGCCTATTATTTTTGGACCAAATAGTTTTTTTTCTATAAACATGTGTCCTAAGATGCACCGTCTTTGAACTACATCCATGAAAAACTGGGCAAGAAAAATCGATGTTAAATTGTGACTACAGTTACTGCTCAAATATTTTAAACATTTACAAGAACATGGTTTTAGGGCATTCCATTCGTTTTTTGTTTTAAAAAAATGTAAACCTAATTTTTGGGGGATAGATGGGAGTCCTCATATTTTTTAGCCAATTGCCTATTTTGATATAAATAACCGTGTGCAAGAAAATCTCGGTTAATGAACGGGGACTATTATCACAAAAATTTACAAAATTTAAAATTAGTGGATTTTTTAGGCCAAATTAATAAATACCCACTAAACAACAAATTTTAACTTAAGCTAAAGTTAAACAATAATAATAAACAAAAAAAAATTGAAAACGTCAAAACAGATAACACAGGGAATTAATGTGCAGAATTGCAGCCCACTAAGTTTTGAAAGATAATTTTCATAATAGTGCCTTTCGTTGACCGCGATTTTTTTGAAAACGGTTAGTTGTATTAAAAAAGGCAAAAAAAAGACTATAACTTTAAATTTTTTCGTGACTAACTAGGATGGTGTTATTTAAATTGCAAATATCTTGGTGGAAACATAAAATTTCCAATAAAAAATGTGGAGACCCGCTCTACCCTTATAAAATTTGGTCTACATTATTTTTAAAATAAAAATTAAATACAGCGCCTAAAAAATCAGGTTTTCGCAGATTTCCAAAATAAATAGTCGATTTTTCTTGCACAACTTGCGATAACTGTAGGTCGAAGGTAGTGCATTTCAGGATACATGTTTCTATAAAGAAGAACTCTCTTTTTCACTTTAAATACATGCTCTTAAAATTAGTGCATCGAATTTAAGTCGCCTTCCATTTATGAGACTTTGATATTTTCCTGCTGCAACAGGTTATTTATCTTTCCAAGTGTGCGGCCCGGCCCGTCAAGTGTTCCATAGCAGTAACAGGCTTCGACAAAAACAGGGATTTTCGTTAAAATAATAATCCACAATTAAAAACATTAGCAGCCTCGATCCCAATTAAATGAATAAAGTACCTAAAACATCCATATCAATTTCGAAATTTTACTGCTTTCGAAACGGGTTAAAGGTAGATTTCTTTTTCACTTTTCAAACTTTCCAATTTTTTGTCTTACAATTTCAGATTTAAAAACTTTCATTTTAAAGCCAAAAATTTTGCACAAACGCATAGATTAAAAATTTTAGTGTTTACTTCTTTACCATAAAAGAACAGTACACAGTACACAGTATTTATGGTAATTTTTGTCCAAATACAATTTTTAATCTCAAAATTATAACATTTTCTTTATATGCAAGAGCTTCTCTATAAGAAAACCTTATCCATTAAACCTTTGGCATTTGACATGATTTTTAAATGTGATAAGCTGAGCATTACAAGCCAATCATAGTGCATCAGGTTAACTACTTTCTTTCTTAAGGCTCTCTAGCCCAGAAAAACAAAAATTGAAGACGACAACTTTCGGCGCAGCGCGATGTTCAGCCGCGAATTTTACCACTAATTAAAGCTGAAAATAAGTTACTTCGGAACCCTCCAAATTTTGAACTTAAATCTGCAATTTTTATCTCATTATTATTATTATTTTTTATGTGGTTTCATTTTATTATTTTACAGTATTTTCGAACATTTGAAATTTTTCCAATTTTCATTTTTCTAATTAAAACTTTGACTTAAAAATTTCTACTTTTTCTGTAAATGTTATTTTTTATTTTTAGTAATTTCGACATTAATCTCTGTCAATAAAATCAGAAATATTAAAATTGTTTTTAATAAATTTTAGCATTTTTAGAAAATTCAACATTATCAAAATGTGCAAATTTCTAGTGTTGCTACACCTTTGGTTTTTTTTAATTTTAGCTATTAGTAACAAGCTAAATAGTTTTTATTTAAAAATTTTAAACCTAATATCGACTTTTTTAGGTTATGATTTTGTTATTGGCATTTCAGCGTTTTCTTTTCAATTGTGTATCTTAAATTTTTAGTTTTTTGTAAAATTTAAGATTTATTTTTATATTGCTAAATTCTTTTTACCATTTTCACATAATTCGTAGCTCTTTTGAAAATACTTCCGTTAAATTGTTGAAGTATCTAAGTGTGGTTTGAAAAGAATTAACACAGAGGACCGTACCAGAAATTCCAAAAAAAATATAAATAGAAAATATTTGACACATTTTTAAATAAATAATATACTAATCTTCTGGGTAGAAAGTAAATATGTACCTTCAAACAAAGATAAGTCACTGTGAAACTGTCACAATCTAGTAAAATGAAATAATATAAAACGTCTAAGTTGGAGATCGGTTTTGTCGCTCTATAATTACTCCGCTGATCTAAGCCTCGTTTATTTTTAAAGGGGATATCTTGTCTCATGTCTCCCTGATGTGACAATCAATATGTGGGGGCGAGCAAGGTGTTATTTTCAGGGTAGGGACGTCGAACGAATCAATGACACGTACATTATCGGTTATCAGGTCGCCTTTCATTTTCGTTATTTCTCCGGCCACAGAGACGTGTTATTTTTTTTTTATTTCGCCCGATGGAACATAGCAGTAAGCTGTTGTGTTAACTAATCGACGAGCCATTTCCATGAGCGCTCGTTTCTCCAATGTCGACATTAAAATATACTTAGCTAGTTTGAGAAAAGTAAATAAGAGAGCAGACTCTATCGGCTAAACTTTACCATCGCCTTGTTGACTTTATCGCCGCCAGAGTGAAGTCCTTGAAAACTTTGGTTACAAAAGGGGCAAGTGGTCAAAAGCTCTACTGAAAAGACGGAAACAGCTTTACCGCTTGTAAAGTTTCCGGCGCATCCACCAATAACCAAAGAGACGAAATACAAACGCGTTCTTTTATGCAAGTAGAATGCAACCTAGACTACAAATTCATGCAGCCCTCCAGGCATGTTTAGTGAAATGATAGGTAAGCTTAAGTACCAACAGTTGAAACACTGCCACGTAGCGTAGCGGTTGCTCTGTAGGAAAAAGTTCACATAAGACAAGGATTCTAATGCACAGACCAATAGGTTTAAACATTTATTAGATTCGAAGTTTGGAAACCAAATACCGGTTTCGATCTTATTAGATCTCGTCAGTTTGGTATATCCAACTCGAATGCTAACAAATGTTCCGACAAGTAAGTACTAAAGAATTGACGGACGTCAAGCGTGTGACTTCTTAGTACTGCCAGCTATTAGTCGATAGAGAAACTATGGCCATCGCCAAAAATGTCATGTGCAAGTAGAATGCAACCTAGACTACAAATTCATGCAGCCCTTCGGGCGTGTATAGTGAATCAGGTAGCTGAACTACCAACAGTTGAAACACTGCCACCTAGTCTGGGATATTCGAAATGAAAAAAATATCTCCAAATTTTTAACCGTATCTCATATAAAAGTTTCGGATAGTGTCATATGTTATTCATATATCGTTTCACTTAAAATCGTTCATGGTGAAGTTTAAATTGGGGTACTTTTTGACAAATTTTGACCAATTCAATTTATTTCGATTTTGGTCATTCTTTTTCCAAAAGCAATGGCATATAACACATTTTACAAAGGGGAAGGAAATTGATCGGAAAATCAAACTGGCAGGATATTTGCGAATCTTATTTTTTTTCCTTTTTTGTTTCAGGACTTCAAATCCAAATATCGTTTAATGAATCATTACAATTCTTCTTTCATCGGATTTAAAGAATTCATGAAATTATTTTCTCTTTCCTAACAACAATGAACTAAATAAAACTGAAAGGCACTTTACTTTATTTTGCAAATTAATGTCGCTAAGAAAGAGTTCAGCTATTGAGAATAATTAAAAATTAAATAAATAAATTGAGATTTTGTCGAGACTTACCTCAAACTTTTGATTTAAGTCTTTAGGTCTTGCAAGAAAATATATATAGTTTTTATGTTTGACGTTTGAGAAAAAATCATTTTAAGAAAAATATCGACTACCTGAGTTTAAAAAATCTCGAATTTAAATCTAAACACAAAATTTCTATTTTATCAAAAAGTCCTCTTCTTATTCAAAGTGATTTATAACCTTTTCTAAACAAATTTGACATTTGTTTAAATTATTTGAAAGTTTTCACTTTGATTCTAAATTAATAATTAGTATATAAATGGTATAATTTTTGGCAAAATGATTTATTTTTCTATCTTTGAAAAATAGTAAACATTTAGAAAAATTCTTCAAATTGATTCTCTTTGTTTTGTTTAAAACAAAGGTTAGACTTTGATAACGGTGTTAGAAGATTTGCCTTTTTTTCAAAATCCATGGTTATTGACTAATTTTTTTTTAAAATTACGATATAAATCTGAAATTTACACCTTTTAAAGAAATTCTTGACTTTCGTCTCGAAGTTTACTCTAGTTTAGATTTTTTAAAATTTAAAGTATTTTTTCTACAAGTATACTTTATTAAGAGATGCTACCAGAAACTGATAGATCTCATTCTGCTAAGAGCAACATTACCGTGACACACAAGACAGTCTATGGCGGCAAATCCCTATGCCGGACTCTATTTTTTTATAGAACTTCCAGACCCTAGATCTCGTTATCGAAAAAATATTTTTATTTTTATTTAAATTTGATAATTTACTAAACACTTTAGATTTGTGATTGAGAAAAAATTTCCAATAAATGTCCAAATTTCGAAAAAAAAAAAATTTGGCTTATTAAACAAATTTTAAATTGAAATTTTTATCCAAAGTATTGTTGTTTTAAGAATAATTATTTATAAATTAAATTCTGAAAACTAACTTGAAATTTTTACAATATTTTAAAATAATTATTTATAGGGTTACAGAAGTTAACAAAGTAAGCTACATTTAAATACATTTTTAATTGAAAATGATAACATAAAAAAAATTTAATGGTTTATGTTGTAGATATTTGTAAACTGCTTGCTTTAAATTTATAACAGCGTGTGCGCTCTCTGGTAACATTGAGAAACATCAAGAATAGAAATTTTTATTTTTTTAATAATAGCAAACAATAAGATATTTCATCTGTTCTAAGTTACCAAGTACACACTTAGGGGCATTCTAAAACTACATAATATGCGAAAATTGATTTTATAGCGACTAAAGCATAACAACTTTGTTTAAAGTAAAAGGACCTGTTACATATAGGTCAAAGCAATTAGTCTTACATCCTTTGACCCTAATACGTTAAGACCATTGTTCCGCGATGGAATGGAATAGGGATTATTCAATAGATACCAGTTGCGCCTACTGCGATTCAAAGTTTTAATAGTTTTCCCAACCGCAAGTACACGCGGTTTTAAATTTTTTACACAATTTCAGAGCCAAAAAGAAAAAAAATCGAAGAATGTTGCAACAGTTCTTTGTTTAAAACTTTAAATCGCTCACGAAAAACTTTTTCCTAATTATTTTAAAAAAAAAATTATTCGAAATCAATTTGGGTTTTAAAATATAGGTAAGCTGCTATTTTTTTTTTCCTTTTGTCTTCGACAAAAGTCGAAACATTCACCTACTTACCAATTAAAATCGGAAGTTGCAGCACTTTCAAACAAAGACATATCTACACTCACGGCGGGCGCTAACTGAGGCTCGACGTTACACGACGTCGAGCGACGGTAGCGCCCGATCCGGGAGCGGAGACGCTTGCAAATGCGACTGGGTCAATACGAAAACTGACTCACCTGCGGTAACTTCTATCAGAGACAAACGTCGAATTTCTGTACATGGATACAGTTTCGAACCACGTTCTCCGCCACTGCCGTTGGGCCCTTTTGGCCTCTAAACTTTGCTCTCTCGTCAAATTCCTCGATTTAGCATAAGTGGATTATACAGTTTCAAGTGCCATTAATCGTTTCAATTATTCACTTTCCTTCAATGACAAGAAATAATTTTTTAATGGTAGATGTAAAAAAGTGACAAAGGGAGTTCGATTTGTTTCTTGTTGATAACTTGGTGGTAACTTAACTCACAATATGATTTTAGTTTGTCAATATTTCTTGATCAACTAAAATTGAAAGACTATTGTTGAGAAAACATGCAGGATGAGCAATTAGTAAAGCACTGTAGCTTCTACAATTTCTTTAATAATGGAAATCATTTTGTTACAAGGTTGCAATAGCACAATACACATATTTTAAAATTAATTTTACATTCACTTCTGACGTAAAAAATTGCAGCTTGTAATTGAAAAAGATGAGGGTTTTCAACTTTCTTAATTTTTAAAAAATCGTGGTAGACTTATAAAAATATAAACAATAATCTGTAAATATCTGTCAAGCCTTTAACTTAATATAAAAAAATCATATAGTTGATCCCAATGATAGAGAAATTTAAATTTTTAAATAGAAACTAGTAATTCTGATTTTTTGCAAAAAGTTTGACGAAAGAAAAACTGTGACAGATAACTGTTGGGAAGAAAATGTTTTAGACTATGTTATGTAGATTTTAAATACGAAATCAAGATAGTCAATATTTAAATAACAAATTTGGTTCATTTTGGGTATTTACAAGCGCCCCAATTTTGCAAATATTTCAATTTGATCTGCACTGATCAATAATGGCTGCCCACCAAATTTTATATTAGTACGATTTTATGAAGTCCAGCATTTTCTAAAGAAAATCACTCTATATCAGTTAAAACATGTTTGGGTAAACATAAGTGATGTAAAAAGACTATATACCAATAAATAGAGGGAAAGGCATAAACATATAGGTCCTGCTATTAATATGGGCTCCCAGCAAATAATGCTACTTTACTAGCAAGGAAAGTACCCGAGGTGTACCCCACCGATTTTTTTCATTTTGTGACATGTTGTAGTACATAAAAAAATATTAGACACATGTTTTTTTAGATGCTAACTGGTGAAACCTCCCCTTAAAGGTAACACCAAATAACAGTTTTTTTTTAATAACTCAAGAATACATTGCAATTTTTTAATGAAACAATTGTTGTATTATTTCTTATAAGAATGCACTCCTAAAAATGTATTACTTATGTCAAATAATTGCAACCCCTAATTTTTATAGGGGTGAGTTTGATTTTTTTTTCTTATATGTCAACATTTTTACATCTGAATTTTATTAAATTTAGCAATTTCATTAAGAAAATAATAAATTAAATTTTTTTCTGTACAGTACTATAAAAAATAAATCGCAACCTATGTTTTCAATTTTATTCCTACAATGATTATTTTGACATATATTTTGCATTAACAGTGAAATAACGTAACACCTTTATTTTTATGACGCTTGGAGAACCCCATGGATTTGATCATTATTAGATTAAGAGTGAAGACATTTATTTGTTCACCTTTAACTTATTATACAAGGTGGTATTGTAAATTTTTAAATAAGACTAAAAGTCTATATAAACATGTGTTGTAAAATGCTTCGGTTCCGAGTAAGAGGGTGTGGAAGGTTAGTTCCTGAATATAGTTTTTAATAGTTGCAAAACGAGTACAGATATTTAAATGAAATTTGGCACAATTTCATACCTTTTCGTGTCCTCTCAAAAAATCTACGAATTAATTACCAGAATCTAACCAGTGGCGGGTATATCAAGGGGGGCAGTGTTTAAAATGCGCCTTATGTATTTTAAGTGCACTTTTATCGCAGTTTCGTAACAAAAAGATAAACAACAAACTTTTCTACGTAAAAAAGGTGCTCTTACTGGAACTCGATATTGTTAGCTGTTTTCGAGTAAAACGCATTTTTATATCTCGATGCATTAAAAACACTCCCCCAAAAATCTCGGATGTAACACAAAGTTGTCTTTAAAATGAAAAAAAAAGCTAAATTATGTTTATTACCTAAAATGTGCTTTGCAAAAAAAATATTTTTAACTAAGAATTAAAATTAAAAAAAAGTTTTGTAAATATTTAATAAGTAACAAATTTAAAAACATTAGCTTTTATTTACAGAAATTGCTCAAAGTCGCCGCCGGTGACAAGAAAATATAGAAATGTTAATACAATTTATTTTCTTAAATTTCAATGCCAGGTCCTGATTGGCCGATCAGAGATGGATCCAAAGTTCCTGATGACCAGGATTCAAAAATGAAACCGACAAGGATCCCAACCAAAAAAAAGAGCCTATAAGGATGAAGAAAAATAGGATTTACCCTTTCAAATACCGAGGGTTGAGGGGCACATGCTCATACCTTGGTTATTAGTCGGCTCTGCCGCGTGCTTGGGAAGCACCTTCCTTCTTATTCCCGAAACACTGGAACCATCTGAGGTTTTCGTCCTAACTTAGTAACACCATGAAATACAATCGCCCCAAATGGTCCGAAGGTGGGTTACAGTAAATCCCTTACCGGAAAAACAACCAAGATGCACGTGGAAAATGCTGTAACTTCACCTTGAGAAGGATGACACCCAAGTGAACGACAAGAGAGAAGATGGCCGATTTCCCCCACACCAAGACTGACAGAAGATATGCCAGCACTTATAAAGCCAACCAATGTATGTTTGGTGGCCTAGCCACAAGCCCTATTTCGAACGGAAATTTAAACCGTAACAGTGTTACATTCCATATTTTTGGGCAAGCGCTTTTAATGCTCGAAAACGGTTGACAATATTAAATTTTGGTAAGAGTACCTTTTCATGCAAAAATGTTTGCAGTTTATATTTTTGTTAAAAAATTGCTACAAAAGTGCCTACAAAATAAATAAGGCACGTTTTAAACACCATCCCCTCGTTATACCCGACACTGGTTAAGTTCTGGTAATTAATTTTTAGATTTTTGGAAAGGGCATGAAAGGTTATGAAGTTGTACCAAGTAGTATTCAATTATCTGTACACGTTTCGCAACTATTAATTAAAAACTATAATTACGAACTAACCTTCCATACCCTGTAACGCGGAAACGAAGCGTTTTACGATATATGTTTATATAAATTTTTCCTCTTATTTTAGGGCTTTTAAATACGATCCCAATTTTATGGTACTACATTTAGAATCATCTTCCCTAAAAATAACCCTCAGAAGCAGTTTTTCTTTAATATCTTAAGAAAAAATTGGATTTTTGCAGTTAAACCATTCTCACGTTATTCCCCATAAGAAGGTGCTTAATTTTTATGGGGTTGGGTTTAATTTTTTTCTTGTATACCAACTTTTATACAACTGAATTTTATTGAATTTGGCAATGTCATTAAGAAAATTAAAAAAATAAAATTGACCTGTCTCTGGATTTTACAAAAAAATTATTGGAAAGGATGATTTACCCTTAGGGTTATTTTTTTCTGTAGAGTAATATGAATAATTAAACACAACATATGGTTTTCATTGTATTGCTAAAATGCTTTTTATGAGATTTATCTTCTATATCAATGTATAGAAAAAAAATCACCCAAGGGGTAAATTACCTCTTCCAATGATTTTTTTTTGCAAAACCCCAAGAAAGGTTAATTTTATTTTTTATATTTCTTAGTGAAATTGCGAAATTTATTAAAATTTATTGTTTAAAAGTTGTTATATAAGAAAATAAATCAAACTCACCTCTATAAAAATTAGGGACTGTGACTCTTTGGCATAAGTAATATGTTTTAGCAGCGCATTTTTACGAGAATTATTACAGAGTTTGTTTCATTAAAAAGTTCTAATATATTCTTGAGTTATTAAAGAAAAACTGTTTTTTAGAGTTACTATTAAGGGGTGGTCACCACTTAAATCGTCGCGTTAGCATTTATTGAAGTTTAAAATTTATTTTTTTCATTTCGTACACAAAAGATTTTTATAATTTAGCTTTAGGTTATAAAACCAAACTTTGATATTAGGTCGAATTAATTAAAATATCTGGCCTATCTAGAGTTTATAAATATTATAACAAATTTCAGAAAATAAATTTTCCTAATTTTAAATGGAAAATTTCGAGAGAGTTTTCAGCACAATTTTTTCACAAATATTCTGAAATCTATTGATTCAATTTCGATTTTTTTTACCTCAAGTTCGACTTTAAGTCTGATTTTGAATGTTTTAACTAGGAGACAAATCTCAAAAGTAAACCTAAAATTTGGAAAAACTCAAAAAAATCGAAATTTTGGAAAAATTTTGAAATTACAAAAATTTAAATTTTGACGAAATAGGAATTTTCAGCTTAAAGTGAAAGTTTCCAGAATCTTGAAACAAAAAAGGCAAAGTTAATGTTTTTCCAGATTTTAGATTTTTTTTGGATCTATTGTTTTTCTCAAAATTTGGAGTTGAAATTTTAAACGTCAGCTGAATGTTTGCTAATAAAACAGTGAAACGTGCTAAAATGCCCATGAGCCAATGTCGGTCTTCCATACCTCATAAGTATGATACAGTCGATGTAAACATTGCTACTTTATAGCCTTTGTCAGTGACATAAGTACTCAAGAGATGTAATTCATATTGGGTATATTGAACTTGACTTTTAATTGTAAGTTAAGGTAAAGTTGGAAATGTTTACAGCGACCGTACCGCACTAATGAGGCCAACGAAGGCCGAAACCTTCAATAATTGTTGGTTGTAAATATTTTCTACTCTAGCACGATTACGGTTTCATTATGAAACATTTAATTGACATTATTTGTTAAGTTAAACATACCTTACTCCGTGGGTGCCTCTATTTAATAAATATTGCTAAGCAACCCAAAAAATAATTTTCTCATTTTTATTGAATTGTGCCACTTTAATTACATCGTAAATAAATTGATTAACAATTTTAATGTTTGAAATTTTGATTTTAAAGTTGAACTTGGGATATTTTAAACTCGACCTTTTGACTTTATTCATAAATCTCATGATACATAAGAATGTATTCAAAATTTTGTGGTTAAATTTGAAACATCAAAAAACACCAAATTTCAAGTGTTGGAAAAACAACTAAATTTATAAAACAAATTTTTAAAAATTTATGGAAAAATTACCAAAAGAGTCATAAATGATCGCAGGTTTTTTCACAACTTACTTTTATAACAAAAAATTACAGCACGTTTGATCATTTTTTCAATTGAACCCTATTTATACATATGTAGTTCGTTAACAAACTAGCAAAAAGAACCATTTTTTTTCGCAAACTAAACAAACTAATCAGTGATTGTAAAATGAACTAATTCGTTTAAGAAGGGTTAACAATAAATTATTTAACCTTAATTGATGATATTTTTATCAATTAATATTAAATAATATGAATTTCAATTGCTGAAATCGAAATGAAAAAATATTGTTGTCGAAGACAACATAGTTCATTTCTTTCAGTCTTTTCTTTTGCGGCCTGGTTTTCTGTTTCATATTATAAGTTCATTTCATTCTGTTTATTGGTTAATAATAAGGATAATGTAATTTATTATTCTTGTATTAATTATTTAACTTAAATTATCTTTTTTATCAATAATTTTTATTTTTTCTTTTTCTTAAAACCAACCTAAATGTGCTAAACATTATAGTTTTATATTATTTTGTTTAATAGAAAGCTGGATTTGAATAGTTTTTTTATCAGCCTGCAACAAAATGAGGCGCATTCTGGTTTATTTATTTAAAATGTAAGTATAACAATTTTTGATATTATTCGGATTTTAAAAATAAAAATAAAAAAATAAAATAAATTCTCTGCAAAGTTATTCAAATACACAAAATTGATCTGTTACTCGGCTTTGCCACAGTTTTAACGAACGTTATTGAAATAATTCCTACGTTTCCTCTGTTTTACTGTAATTTTTCATTGAATATAATATAAAAATTATTTCGAGCAAGAGGCAAACACATTGAAAGTAATAAGCGACTTATAAACCGCTAAGCCAAAAGTTCAATATTTGCCCCTCCAATAAATCAAAATTCACTCCCAAATGTCATACAACTTCCCAAACGCTATCAGATCACATATTTTACGGGCGATTTTTGGGGATATTCGCCCGGCCTTCTGTTGAAACTTTGCCGCAATTGTTTGTGTTGCCTCAATTTAGCGGAACGGAGTTCAGAAAGTTCGAAAAGAAAGCGCCATAAACCGCAGCGGAGTCATGCTTTTTATTAAGCACTAAACTGGCGGACATGTTGTTCTTGAGCAGATGGGTTAATTTAGGAAACATAAAGTTCCTCCCTCTAAAATTGCCGGAGTCTCGCCTCGTACGCCATTTAAAGCCCCAAGTGACTTAAACAGCTTCCTTCACGGAAGTCTAGTTCGAACTGCATCAGAATATTTTGAAGGATGGGCATGTGGTGAATATTTAAGCTGCTTAGTTCGTCTGTTAGTGGAAGTTAAATTTCATGGCTTATTAATAATTTTAGAAGATGTGTAGATTACAATGTTTATACTCCACTGTATTGTAATAATGTATTTAATTCGTTTTTGTTCCTTTTTCTTTAATTTAATTATAGCTTACCTAAACTAAATAGAATTTTCTCACTAGTAGTCTCCCTTAGTACTTAAATTACTACCGGAAATATTTTGGACACCATGATTCTTTTTTAATTTTCTAAAAAAAATTCATACTCGCGGAGATATTTTCTGTAGTAATTCAAGAACGTGAGAGATTCGGTAAGAAAATGTCACACCAAAATAACATAAAAAATTATCGCATGACATAATGTCATAAAATTTAATATTTTAATAAATAAGCAAAGATAGAAATATTTTATTAATAGCATTTTAGCTTTGTAAAGATAAAGGATAAAATCAACAATAATTATTTAAAAAGCGTATAGATGAATATTTGGAAATTTAACAGAAATACTATTGCTGTAATCACACCCAAGGTACCCAGGAGGAAAAAAACTATCGGGAAGTTTTGTTGGTGCTATAGTAACGAGCTATAATAAAAGCTTCTTATTGGCTTTAAAATAGTGGTGTGAAATTTTCTACAACAGATCCTGTAGTTATTTTTATTACATTAAAATTGAAGGGAAAATTTGTAAATGAGTACACAAGTACATTTCATTAAAAAATTCCTTTCCTTAGAGGAATTAAAAATTTTGTCCTCAGCAATTGAACTTTTGTGTTTTATTACCAGACCATCCTCACTAGAGACCTAAAACCAGTGAGTGAAACTGTAATCGGATTTTAATCACCGATTTTTTTTCCGAAATATGTTCTCGAGGAATTGGGAGAAGTTTATATTATCGGTTTCTTGTCACATGATTACAAGTTGACACTTGTTAACATATTGATGAAAAGAGTAGATGGCTACCGCCTTGATAAAAATTCTGGATCCTATTTTTTGAGGACATTTTACATCCATATACTGTTAAACGTTTTAAGGTATTTGTTTTACAAAAATGGATCTATGGAAAAAATATTTATAGTGTTCGACGTTTTGACTGTTATCGCGTAGCTTCTTCAGAAACAATGTGTTCTCCGAAATAACTAACGATTTTGTTTAAATTTGATAAATAGATGTTTTTGGACTAATAAAACGTATGGGGTTAATGCCGATTTGGTAAATACTTGGAATTATTATTTTTTAGATATGTAAATTTTTGTAAAGTTAAATAATTTAAAATGTTCCCTCTGATACTAGATTTGTCACAGCACTATTATTTAAAGTGTTCGACGTTTCGATCACTATTGTATGGGTTTGTTTCTTTAACAACATTATTTTTTTCTACGAAACGGTTCAGTTGGCGACTTAACCTTTTTAGACCAAGGGAATGATCTCTGCGAAACTTCGAGATCATAATAAAATGTCCCACATACTTTTATTCAATATGACAAAATTTGCCATAATAATCCAGTCAAAATGAGTGTTTGACCTATACGAAATTTCCACAGAACTGAATATTTGCCTTTAAAAAGTTATTTTAAATAAAATGTAAAAAGTCCCTATTGATCCGACATCTACTAACATTTTTATTTAAGGCCAAAGGCCATAAAAATCAATTTTTGGCAATTACCTCTTAAACAATTATACAAAGTGCACCGTAAGTAATGATCCATAGAGATAGAGTGAATTTTTTGTATAAAAATAATGTCATTAAGCTACATTTACCGCATACCAACAGTTGATATTAATCGAGATACAGAATGTCAAAGTTGAAAAAAATTGATTTTTTCAAATAACTGATGAACACATTGCAATAAAGACCAGAAATTTGGCATAGGGAATTTCTTTGGTCGAGAAATTCTAATTTGCTAACAGATAGGAGCGCCACCTGAGCAACCCTGAACTATTCTAAAGCATCACAACTTTTTTGTGCCTCCATGTACACTTATTTTAAATAGATACTTTTATTAATATACATTTGTTATGCAAAAAAAGTTTACTACCCGAATGTTGATACAAGCAACCCTTTTTAAGATATCTGTCTTCAAAGTTTGCCCTACGTTTATTTTAAGTCATGTAAATGTGAATTTTTCGTATAGTAGGTTTCAAAATAAAAGGAATAAAACTGATTAAAATAGTTTATTATTATTTTATTACTCTACTGGCATTATTATTGCACATATTTTTTTTAAATTTATAAAGCAAGTTTAAAAAAAATATCAGAACAAAATTTAATTTCAAAAATAAATATGCGAGAAATGAGCTGTTACATGTAAAGGGATTGTAAACTCTTATTGGAAGTTCTCTTATTGGAATTCATATCCAAATATCTGTTTAGACTACCTAGACTACTAAAATTTTCTTGTGTGGGTTCAGAGATCATATCTCACATCTCTATGTTAAAAAATATATTGTTTTAATTTTTTTGGATTTTCTTTATTGATATTTTTAAATTTTGCTCGTATCAACTTTTAGAAGGTACGCCTTTTTTAGGTAAAAAATATGGGGAAATAAAACAACCTATTTAAAATAAATATACGCGGGTACACAAAAAAGTTATGATGGTTTAGAGTCATATAGGTTGCGCAGCAGGTAGCGCCCCTACCTGACATTGGTAATATGTTGGCAAATTAGAATTTGTTGACTTAGGAAACCCCCTTGTGCCTAATACGAATAAACCGGAATTTTTATTTCAACTTTGATATCTCGGTTAATATCAACTTTTGGCTTAAGGTGTACCCTTACTTATGGTTCAGCCTGTATTATAAAAATTGATATTATTAAAATTGTACAAAATGCAATTTTCAACAAAAAAGTTCTCTACACATTTTGTCCTCTGAATAGTCACCATTCGCAAGTTTTTAATATTGCAACTTGGATTTCTCGCTAATATGCATTTTCTTACACACCACCTTGGCGGTGGAATACTTCAATTGCTTCACTACCCTTCCTTCATATAAATTTAAAACTATTTAATCCGAAACTTAAGATATTTTTTTCAGAAGCTGAAAATTTGTCTTCAGAAATTGAAGGTTCCCGGTATCTCGCAAGTTCACTCTCTTCATGGTATTATTTTCAAGCTTAATTAAAACTGTTATCTTTATAAATTAGACTCTAATTCATAAGTACTAGAGAATCTTACTTTCGGAAACCAAGGCTGTATTAAGTGCAATTAAATGTCCTTTCAATTGAATTATGTCTTTTTACCAACGTCCATTGACGTAGCTAGGGCGGGAGGCAAGGATGGGCACTGCTTACCCTAAAAATCTAGAAATATCATTGCCCACCCTAGACAGACTAAATATAGATTCGTATTTGTAATTTATTAAATGTTTATTCTGCAGAGCTCATTGTTCAGCTTACCAATATTGACTACACATTATACTTTTCTAGTAAAAACCTTTTTTTTTAGTTATCAAAAATTATTTCGCTGTTTGAAACATAATACAAAAAGATATATCGGGTGTTACACAATTATTCTCTATATTTTCTCTTTATTTATGAAGATAAAATTTTTAAATTTGCTTCTGAAATGTCAAACTTTTGACACATAAAATTGACATTACTGCTGCTGTCACTTTCGCTAAAACTGATGGTCCCTTTTGGTTTTTAAATGAAACATTCTATATATTATTACATCTTCGGAAGAGTAGCAAGTTTAAAAAGTTTATCTTCATAAATAAGAAAAAATAGGTGATACCGTGATACTGTAATATCCGATTTAAAGCAAGAATCTTTTTGTTTAGTCAAATATTTCGGAAGCCAATGTAGCAAATATAAATTAAGAACCGATTTTTAGTTTTGGCTGCAAACATTATTTCGACAGTTGATACACAAAGAACATGAAGCGAAGACCTTTTTTTTTAGTCGTTAAAAATTCTTTCGGCACTTCAAGTTTCATATTATAAAATATGAATTGAATTGCTCTCCATGGGAAAAAATCCTAACTACGCTCATGCCAACGTCAAGAGAAATAATACATAAAGCTTCCGTCTTCAAAGATTGGAGCTCTTTTCCGCATGATTTACGTTCTTAGCTAGCATTAATTCTTATTAAGTCAAAAACATCGTGCACATCAAATGTGTTATTTATACATCATTTCATTTCGATGTGTACTTTAGGAGCTAACATAGGTTTATTAATTAGGACAAGTACAGTAAAATCACAAGATTAAACGAACTTACCTGTGAAGTTCGATCTTGATTAAATGAGGTCTCCTCGAAGTAAATAGGATAAATTGTAGTACCTTCATTCTAGGCGATACGATCACATATTTTAAAGAAATAAATAAATCATAAATCTCGTTATGAAACTCACAGTCCCCGCTGTGTATGCACCTCGGCTCCCCATATACTTCAGTCTTATTTCAGAGATTATACACTTTTTGCAACTAAATACGGGTTTGGGAATTGGGAGGGACCCTATTTACTTCAACGAGACCTCATATAATCAAGATCGAACTTTACAGGTAAGTTCGTTTGATCTTGTGATTATATTCGGTCTCGTCTCGTAAATAGGATAAATTGTAGATATTTAGAGTATGTTGCAAAAAATAAACCGTAGTAATTTACTTGGAAAGAGTATTAATTAAGCGAAATAAATAAACTGCTTATATTACATCTGAATAATTGGGTTCTATCCAGATATTATGTCAGTCGTGGCCACAAAAATATTAGGGTTTAAGTTGAAGAAAAAGATAGTCCTGAGAGGGGTTGCCTACGATTTCTCGAGAGGTTTGGAGTCTGAATTGTAAACCCAGTCTGATCTTCCAATAAAAAGTTTTATTAATATCTATAGCAAAGGATCTCGAAGTATTGGACTGTGGCTGTTGCCAACAGAGTAGTTAATTTTAAGATAATGCCAAGGTTTTTTTCTTTGTATCTTCAAACCTGTCGAAGTATTTGAAAGACTAAGGTATTTGAGTATACCGGGTCTAAGCATATCAACCTCTTCGAAAAATGTTGGAATCTGAAGTTCTGGTATAGATTTGGACCGGCCTTCTGGGCTAATAATGAACCAAAAAGAGTTAAGAGAGCTAAATACAGATTTAGAAGCATTCCTTGAGAACGTTTTTTTGTAGAAATGTTTTCTTGATAAAAGACTGTTCCCGAGGAAAGCTGGACTGTTAATGGTTGAGGAGTGCTGCCCAAGGAAAGTAAATCTACGACCACTGTGTCCTGAGCTTAGCCACTTATAATTCCTTTGAAGAGGCAGAGAATGATTAAAGAAAGGGAAAAGCGAAAAGGTGTAAAATAGACTAACTGATGATCAACGCGTCTATAGAACTGGCTTCCTCGGTCACTGATCCTGAAAAAGTAAACCTTACTTTTTGTATTTATGCGGTTAGCAAATAAATTAATGACCAAAGAGCCCAATTTTCGAGTCAAGAGTCGAAATGCTGTATTTTGCAGTGACCGTCCTGTATCCACTTATAACCCTTTTTAAGTTTTATCTGCCTCGACATTTTCTGTTGACTTCATGTAACATGGAATAATGACGATACTTGGAAACTCGCACCCTTGCCAAATTGATTGAGTGAAAATGTTTAATTGTGTACACTATCCATGTCATTCACCATTCACGCATCATATTGCGGTAGTCCTATAAATCCTACAGAGAACTAAACAGTTTTTTAATTCTTTGGTATATTATTTCTGTCCCAAAAATTAAGTTAGAAGTTCTAAATAATAGATGGGATGGGTCTTGCCTTTCTCGGACCAAAAACCGAGAGAACATCCGGCGAAATATTTTCATAACGAATGCGTCTTTCTGTAGAGAGTGTTACCATATTTCAAGTTTTCTAGCTGCCAATAAATGCTAGAAATCGAGCCGATTGCAGGGAGCGTTGTAATTTTTCCTGGCTTCTGTTGAGCGCAAGAAAATTTATGTGTAGGACAAGTTTGATGTACCAGAAAGCCATATTTTAAAGCTGCGCAAACCGACACCAAGTTTTCCCTTAATGTGGGGAAACATTCTGCGTTGTCATAATTTTTTTGTTTGTTTTAGGGTGAAATGAAACATCAACTTTTTTCAAATTGAATTGAGATACTGAAGAGTTAAAAAACACATCTAAATAGACTCATTTATTAACTGGGAGCAAACAGTTGTTGCTATAGCTATAATTGAAAGTAAATTGAGATATTTAGGTCTGAAGAATTGCGATAATTGATAATGAGACCCCAATGTTACAATTAGTTTATTGTTTGAAATATATCGGAGACACTACCTTTATAAGAACTACCCATGAAGATAATCATTCAAAAAGACTAAGGGCATCAGCCTTTCTTATTTTTTGAATGCATCTATTATTAGGGCAAAATTTATACAAAAACAAACACAAGTATATTCGTTCATTTTGTCACTAAATGAAAATCTGAATCATTGAGGCCAGGAAATGGGTGTTTTCCAAGTCAAGTTGTGTCAAAATAATTTAACTAAATTGGGCTAGTAGCGACCCTACAATCTTCCATTTCATAATGGGTTTTCAAACTTAGTATGAAACGAAAGAATATAAGATTTGAATAAGAATTATACGTTCGAGGCTTCAGAAAATAGCCTCAGATTTTAAAATGTCATAGATAGATGTAGAAAAAAATGCGTTTCATTTCTTCCAGTCATCAGTGGGGTTAGTCCACTAGGAGTCAAAGAGTCAAAGGCGAATCAGACTT
Source organism: Dastarcus helophoroides (assembly GCA_028583605.1). Classification (NCBI taxonomy): domain Eukaryota; kingdom Metazoa; phylum Arthropoda; class Insecta; order Coleoptera; family Bothrideridae; genus Dastarcus; species Dastarcus helophoroides. The sequence continues at coordinate 955,453 of CM053332.1, read as the reverse complement.
TAACGCCTCTTAGCCACAATAAAGTAAGACTATTGGTGATCAGAATTTTCCAACTCTTATAAAAATGTCTTAAACGTCCAGCTCTTTTCCAAACTTCTCTCCACTCTAGACTTTTACTGGCGTTGTATATATAACGCATTTTTTTAAAGTTTAAACAGCTTTTAAAACTCCATTTTGCCGGGGATTTGACTAATGTTCAGGCATACGAAATCCTTCGTCGAAGAACTTTCAGTAGGTCCATAGGGATGCGAATACTATCGCTCTACTATCGCTCCCCTCCCCGCCCCTCTTTGTCGAACAACGCTTAAAGTGCTTTATCAATAGCAGAAAAGTAGGCACCAAGTGGAATCTGCCTATTGCATAGGGGCTCGTCCCTCTGAGAGACGAAGAAAAGAATGGCTGGTTCTAAAACGGGATATAGGTTTGGAGCTCCAATATTGCCATTTTTGTCTAGGTCTAATTATTTTCATATTATACCCATTCTTTCCTTGCTTTAACAAGATGGACCCATCTAACAAAAATTTTTGGATACATCAGGGGCGTGAAATATAAAACACATTAACTTAATTTTCCAAATGTATAAAAGGGGCAGACTTCCACATCTCGAATATCAGGCGAGGTTCCCCCTTTTCCAGACATGTTCCTAAATATTTTGACATAAGTCAAAAGATCAACGGGGGAAGATTTTACATTGGCTATTAGCTTTTAGTGAAATCAAACACGCTTTACAGCGTAGGTACCGTGATTCAATGGAGGCAGTTGCAGTAGGCAACCGTATGTAGACATAGGGTTATCCAAAAAACTACTCTTTGTGAATATCAACGTTCAACAAGCGTTATAGTCAAAGGCAGATTGCCATTGCAGATTTTGCGGTGGAGATCGCATATAAAATGTAACCCTTAGATACCGTAATCAGCAAAAAACAGTAAACGTTTTGCAGCGTACGTTTTACAGTGTATGTTTTGCAGCCAGAATTGTGATGCAGTGGTGGCAGTTGCAATAGAACATGTAAAAATGCGGCCATTCCAAACTGTGCTTTGTCAATGTCAAGTTTCAGCAAACATATGTAGTCTGGGCAAGAAAACATTTCGTAAGGTAACCAATACTGTAATCAAAAAACAGTAAGGTAAGCAGTGCAAATGGTGTAATGCAATGGTAACGATTGAATCAGGACAGGAAGAGATTATATCATTAAAGAACTGCAACTTTTGAAGGTTAAACAAACCCATGTAGTCAAGGCCAGAATATCATTCAACATTTCGTAAGTCAACCATTACTGGAATCAAAAAACAGTAAGGCATACAGCGCAAGTGCTGCAACTTAATGGTGGTAATTGCAGCAGGACATCTAGAGATGGCGTTATCTAAAAGCTGCAGCTGGTGACTATCATGGTTCAATAAGCACATGTGGTCAAGGCCAGTATACCATTGAAAAGATCGTAAATCAACCATTACTGTAATCAAAAATACAGTAAGGTAAGCAGCGCTAGTGCGGCAACTCAATGGTGGTAAATGCAGCAGTACATCTAGAAATTACTATAATCACATATAATCAAGGCCGGTATACCAGAAAAAAATGTGTAAGTCAGCCAGTACTGTAATCAAAAAACAGTAAGGTATGCAGCGCAAGTCCTGCGTTTCAATAGTGGCCATTGCAACGGTACATGTAGAGATCCGCTCATCCAAAAATTGCAGTGTGTGAATGTTAAGATTCAACAGGCACGTGTGGTCAAGGCCTATGTACCATTGACATTTTTGTGAGACAACCATTACTCTAATCAAAAAAGAGTAAGGTAAGCAGCGCAAGGACTGCTATTCAGTAGTAGGACATATAGTCGGACATGCGGACCGTCCAACGACTGCGGTTTGTGAACATTAAGGTTCGGCTAGCACATGTAGGTCAACACTTTATATCACTGAACATTTCGTGCTAGAAATCACAAAGAATTCAACAAGTCAACTGTAATCAAAAAACAGTACGTTTTGCACCTTAAAGGCTGCTATCCCATGGTAGTGGTAAGAGCAACATGTGGTCATTCAAAACAAAGGTCGATAAACATTGTAGTCAAGCACGGACGATTGCGTGACAATGAGATATGTTAGAACTTATAGATTTTAAAAAGAAGTTTAAGAATGTCTTGCCCGAGCGATCCAACGAGAGGCTGCCTTCTACCGTCCCCTTCATAAACGCTGACAGCTTTATTGCTGTGGGTTTGCTTTCCTTGCTGTGTATGAAAGGAATATTATATCACCTAACCACATCTCTTTATTAGAAACTCGAAAATAATTTGTAGAAAAGTCGAGAAATAAAGGCATGGATGTGTTGTTTTAAATCAATTTGGTGTAATTTACCCGAAATAAATCAGTAAAAATCTAAAATATAGAAGTCAAAAGTGAACAATTACGGGTACCCAAACATGTATGCTGTGCATAGAAGTAATACATATATGATGCTATGCAATGGTGGTAGGTGTAGCATGTCATCAAACCGGCTAAAGGAGGGAAAATACCTTCAAAATTATTTTCCATCGCGGAGCTGTGTAACTGAAAACGTCTTGTGGCCTTCCATCTTGCCCACTATTGCAATTATCGAAGCAGTTTGATAACACTTTAATTGAAAGGGGATGGCGACCGACTCCGAGGACTTTTAATAATTTTACGGGCATAACACCCACTCGCGAACTACTTTCTTTCTTAGAAAGTTAAAATGTCGCGTCGTGAACGCATCGCACAAAAACAAAGACTGAAGTATATGGGGAGCCGTGGTGCATACACAGCGGGGACTGTGAGGGCATAACGAGATTTACGATTTGTTTATTTCTTTAAAATATGTGATCGTATCGCCTAGAATGAAGGTACTACAATTTATCCTATTTACTAGACGAGACCGAATATAATTGTGGTACCTGCAGCAGGCATACCATATCATAACATAACCAGCCGGCATCAGTATTGCATATTACGTTTCCTAGGCCACCAACGCTACTGGTTGCTGTAGCCAGCTAGAAAACGTAAATACTTCTAGCTACTTCGTACCCTAAAATAGTGGACGCAACAAAATTTATGTGCACAATATTTAATAATAGTTCCATTTACTGATGTATTATTAATTGATTCTTGATCTTCTGACAGTACATTACATTAAACACTTTATTCCGTACATTTAACTCTGACATAAAATGTATTAAGTGTCAACTATCCTGAGAGAAGCTATCCGATACTTCTCAGTTGTGTTAATGCGTATCTCGCGCCTCTTGCTTCTCTACACCTACGTCTAGGGGTGCGTTTATACTAGACACTTTATTTTGTCTCTGATATAAGTGTCAATTATTCTAAGGGATGCGTTTAGATCACACAACTGAGATAAATCACTCAACATAAAATGTCGACATAAATTTCAGCCAGTGTCTGACATATCTCTCAGAACTTGTATTCGTCTACTATTTTTCGAGATATTTTATGCGATTAGCTATTTTATATCACTTATACTATTGCAATACTATTCCATGTAGGTAATTTGCAAATTTAATTAGACAAAAGCTATTCAATATTTGCAAATCATTGGTTACAGAATTGAATATTTAGAATTACCAATTAGACTTTATCACATTTTAATAATTGAAAAGCAGCAAAGACATTTCATGTCAACACTTCATCTCAGCTAGAAGTGTCAGCAATTTTATGCAGCTACATTTGTGTCATAGTGTAAACGAACAAGGTAATTTAGTCTCAGATACCTGAGATTTCTATCATGAAATTAACATATGAAATTGGTTTTTAATCTAAACGCATCCTAAAAGACGCTATCCAATACTTATTTACACAGCTGAGAGTCTCAGATAGCTTCTCTCGGGATAGTTGACACTTAATTTATTGTATGTCAGAGAGAAATGTATGAAATAAGGTTCATAACTATTAAACTTTATTAACGACAAAAACGCAACAAAATTTAAAAATTCCATAAGGTTTCCGATAAATATTTGCTAACACCAGACCAGAATTTCTCATTACTACATCATCGGCGGTCATATCAGCAATTTGTTTAGCCATTGTTATGCTAACAAGCTCCATGGATCACAGGTTCCTACGATGATACAGTAATACGAAACCTGGTCCGGTGTAAGCAAATATTTATCAAAATCTTGTGAAATTTTTAAGTGTTGTTGCGTTTTTATTGTTAATAGAGTTTAATAGTTATAAATATTAAAGAATTGTACGAAGTAAGGGCTGGAAATGTCAATTATTTGAAATAAGTTGTCTAATGTAAACGTACCCTACGAGAAACTATTCAAGATTTATTTAGACAGCTCAGTGTCTCGGATAACCTTCTCTTAGGATAGTTGACGTTGATACTTAATATATTTTATGTCGAAGAGAAATGTGTCAAATTCCTCTTAGCCAATTTTTATTTTATATGTACTTTGTTGCTAATATTTTCAAATCTTAAAATATCTTGGAATCTATTAAAATATATGTCCTTCTTGATACCACTACCAAAATTTTAAAAAAACATGTTGTACTGCCAGTGCCAGTGTACATTAGTAACTATTTTACGAAAGACTAACCTTTGATTATGATGATTGTTTTCGACCGATAATTTTCTTTAATCATTGTCGCATATTAAAGTTTTCAGGTTTTAAGTAACTATAAAAAATTAATTTCTCATTCTCTAAGCTGCGGAGTACCACTACAAAATAATAAAATTAACTTATTTGTAGATATGTTGATGAATAAATAATAATAAATAACACATTGCGTACATTATTATATTTGCTTTAGCCAAACATTTCAACCACTTTTCTGGAATAAAACCTTATCGAATAAAGCTTTTAAAAATAGGTTCTCTGTTTCACCGCCTCTCCTTTACTTATGAAAGCTTAATTTCTTTGGTTCTTTGCCATGCTTTGTCGTGCCCTCTAATGCTTTTTTGACGTGAATAGGAGGTACAAATTAAACAGCTCCATTTTTCACATCGTACAGTATTTTATGCCTACCAACTTGTCACCGATAAAATATAAATACCAGACAAATTCCGAAATTAGCAGGGCACATAAATGAACTTTTAATTTTTGTTTGCCCAACTTTCAATTACTAAGATATTGTAAGTTAGTGCTTGCATGTTTTCTGACAATGAAACGAAAGGCTTGGTACGACAATGAAATTGTAAACAGGAACACTGACTGCGTGCCACACATTTTCAAACTAATTAGGAAATATGGGTTAGTGGGCGTCGGAGCCAATGTATTTGCATATTTATAATTTCTTACATAATGTATAACATGTAGGAGGGTAAAATCAAAATTAAACATTATTAGACAGCATCGAAACAGTAATAAAATAGATGTTAGTGACTCTCCCCAAATTTTATATTGCGCACTATAACTAATCTCAAATTGCTTGATAGCAAAGGTGAAGGTGAAAACCGCAACTGGTATTTCGAATTTTAGCTCATACTTAAAAATGATGATTAATATACAAGGCGAGACAAAAAGAATGAGCCCGTACTAAACTGGAAATACTAAATACCAAAATATTACAATTGAGCTTAACCAATGTCACTGGTTTACGAGGTACAGGGCGTTTAAATTGTTTTCTGAAATTTTTCCATATTTGAGAAAATTAGAATGCTATAAATCTAAAATTTTAAACTTTACTATTTTTTGGTGTGTGAAATATTAATTTTAAGCTTGACATTTCCCCCAGACGGTGCTAGTTTAACCGTTTTATTTATAAATATACATATTTTTTTTATCTGTTGAGTTACGCTCAAACAAGTAGAAAATATACAAGAACAAAGAAAATCTTCTTTTGTTTAAGTCGTCTAAATCTATCGGTTTTTAAATTATTTGCATTTAAAAATTTCAGAGATTTTTTTAATGACTTTTTCAGACGCAGATATTACTATATTTTTTCAAATTTGAAAAACTTAGTTTATTACGAATAATTAAGTTCCCTTCGAGAGTTGCGGCAAATAATCCAAAAAGTCGCAAATGCATTTAAAAATAAAAGAAAAATTTAGATTTTGACATTTAAGAATGTGCAATTTAAAATTTATTGAGGTAGACACTTTCAACGAATAACTGTTATTGTCATTTATACCATTGCTTTGATTGTTTCTCCATATCTGCATATTATAGGAATAAAAATATCACAACAAAATATATTGAACCTTTTAAATCCAAATAATATAAATCCGATACATTTAAACAACCTCAAATAAGTACTATTTTTTGCATATTTCGTTGTTCGTTTATATTCTCCGCTAGTTTCAAGTGTAGCTTAACAGCTAAAAAGTTATGTTTTAAATTAGGTAAATAATAATGTAAAACTAGCGCCCTCTGAGGCCAAGCTCAAAATAAGCTTAAAATTCTTAATTTTCAAACTGAAAAACATTAAGCTCCCAAATTATAAATTTGTAGCAATAATTTCTTAATTATTCAGAAATTTCAGAATAAAATTTTAACTTTGACCCCCTGTAGCTCGTAAACCAGCTATATTGGTATAAGACATGTTGAGCTCAATCTTGATATTTTAGTGCTAGTATCTTCAATTTAGCGTCGGCCCATTATTTCTGACTCACCTTGTAGATATTCAATCAAAATTAAAATTATATTTTTCATTAGGCTATAGAACTAAAGAAAAAATTTGATTTTAGAATAGTGGTTCGTGAAGAAATTCAAAGGTTTCTAAAATAGGTACCTAAATTCCTGATCGAAAAAAGCAACAAATCAATTTCGAATTTTAGAATTCTTTTATGAAAATTTCGAGGTTAAACTAAAATTTTGACTTTAAACTGAAAATATATCTGTAATTTTTTTTTCAATTTGAATTAAATTTTGTTTTAACTTAATAATTAGATTTCCTTCAAAATTCAAAATATTTATTTATCATTTATAGATTAGAAGTGTTTATTTTGAGGTTTCAAACACAAATTAAAATTTTTCTCAAAATTTTAAATTTTATTTTAGAAATGTTCTATAAATTTTATGTTTCAAATGTATAGAAAATATGCAAATGGAGTTAAAGATTTCAAACTAATGAGATCTAATAAAATCGAAACCGGTCTTTTGTTTCAAAACTTCGAATGAAATAAATGTTCAAGTCCATTGGACTATGCATTAGCGTCCTTGTTTAGAAAATAATTTAAATTTTGAGATTGTCTTTATTTACTCTAAGGATTCCAGTGTAAACATATGGAATTTTAATGAAAATTCTAAAGCGTCTTCTCAAAATTTCAACCAATAACATTTCTGAAGTGTTTCGCCTCTGGGATGGTTAACGTGCTATTTTTCTTGAATTTGTTCATAATATTACTAAATTTTATATTTTTTATAATAAATAAAATTGATATTTTCCTCTTCCTTGTTAAACAAAAATGAATTAAAAAATAATCTATCACTTGCTCTTTAAGCACGCTTACATGATATACATGAATAGTCCTTTACACATATTTTATCCTACTATTCCTAAATATTTCAGGTTCTAATAAGAAATAACCCCGATTGCAATAAAGACGTGTTAGCTTTCAATTAAACGGCTTATATAATTATTTTTAAGCCCATTGTTTCCTTGTTTAAATACGACACGAAATGCCGACTGTGAAAGTCGATTCAGGCCATCTGTCTTGATTACGATGGAACGTAAGTTACCGTGTGACCACCCTGCAATTACATTATCTTGTTTGCTTTCGAAATTTCGCCAGCAGAATTACATTGATTAGTTCAATTCCCATGGTGTTTTATTACGAATAGTTAGACAGTTCAATAGTTTTATCCCTTCACTAATAATCAAGTGTCGCAGCCAGGGAAAACGATCGATTTTGACATCATTTGTTAATTTTGATTATAAGGCTTTTTAAATATGCGAATATCGTGATGAACACGAGGCTCAGTTAAATTAATTGTTAAATGCCTACTTAAATAAATTAGCTTTAACAGCCATTATAAACCGTTACATAAATGTATTTCAAATGTGATATAACCTACACTTATCAGGAATTTAAGGAATGAGGAAATGCGGCGTATTTTCTCCTAAGATCGCCATGTTGAAAATTCTTTCCTTTTTGGTATTTTGTCTTGCAGTTATACAAACAGGTTTATCGAAATGAACTATTAACTTCGTTATTATTAATATTGCAAGACTGTTTAATTGATAGATTAGTAGAACTGTTACTGTTACAGTTACAGTACCAAGGGGTTATAAAGATAATAATGCATCGAGGTCGACAGTGTACTTCGGAGCTTCAACGTTTAAAGTCCTACAAATCTACTATCCAATTCGAATTTTTTGTTGTTGACATTTTCGATTAATTAATTTGACATATAAGTCCCAATAACTATAATGCAATTAAGATATTCACAATGCCCTTGGACGTTATTTTTTAATTATTTTATCTCAAGGTAGGCTGGTTATTGTAAAATAATAGACCTGTAGGACATTAATGTTTTTTAAAATAGAAGAATTTAATTTTGGTGGAACGGACTGGTCCTTGGTTATCTTCAAAAATTGAAATACAAATCTTGTCAGAGCAACCTTTGTTGTGTTTTTTAATCTTTCTTGGTTTCAGGGGACAAGCATGTTGGTTGTTTTTTTGCAGAACATATCCGTTTATAGTTTTTTTAAGGTCTTTATATAATTTTCAAATAAAACCACTAAAAGTAGTACCTTTATGTCTCCTGTCTTGTTTCACTGTCTCGCTTCGTTTTCGAGAAAAAATTACAACACCATAACCTGGTACGTCTCTGAACTTTACAATAAGAAAATTAGGCGGTCTTGGAGGCTGCCGACAGAAATGAAAACTTAAAACTAAAAAATAACACTGTATATGTAGTGTAGTTCGAACTCACACTAGTAAGAATAGTCAGAATATTGAAGATATATTAAAAAAATGCTATCAGACTGACCTATCTTTTTATATTTGCGATTTGGATATTTTTAGTTGTGTATAAACGAATCTAATATTATTTATTGATAATGAAATTACTTACAGATACGTACACTTTACATCCTTTTTATTTATTGCACGTAATGTTAACATCTTATTAGTACTGTCATCTATTATTTTTGGAGCACTAGAGTACCATACTTTACATTTCCATTTTTATACCAACAAATATTCGATCATAAAATAGAGAATAGTACTTCCTTCTCGTGAGATATAAACATCATATCCGCTCTTGTTGCAAAAACTACAATGGTACTTACAGTCATAATGTACAGAGATCCTACAATTAAACAAAGAAAAACAAAGCACAATACTCAATTTAACTCATAATAGGCGTATAGTGATGCCTAGAATGTTCAAAATGAAACGCGCAGAAAATATTGATGTCAAAGTTGCCCAAAACTTAATGAGTGACGTTCGCAGAAAGTTGCCCCTCATTTAATATCACAGGCTCTAATAATTTTGTTATTTACTAAGCTGTCAACTACAGCAAATAATATTAACTGGAATAAACCTATTTAAATATTACAAAAAGAATGTGGTTAAATCTTTTGTGTCAAAATTTTTAAGACATACGTTATCAAACAAAATTTTAAAATTTGAGTGATATATTCAATACATTTGGCCGCTCATCATAATATAACTATTCTTTTTGCATTCCAGGGAATTGTTCGAAATACCAGTATATTGTATCGATAATTAATATAGAAATAATGTGACCTAAAAGCAAGAAAGATTAAAAGATTTGTTTCTCAATTTTTGGAGACCGGTCCTCTCCAATAAGAAAAATATTCTATCGATGTAAACCCTTTTCTTGATTTCAAATTAGAAAATATTGTGATCGTGAATATCTAAATTTTTAACAATTTTTAAGCAAATCTTTGTGTTCGTCATTGAAGTTTTGGGAAAAAGCTTTAAATTTTCCATTAAAGATCGATATTTTCAGTGAAACTCGTAGAATAAACAAAGACCATTTAAATATTTCAGTTTTTTTATACACATTTAAAACATAAAATTTAGACCAAAAGACCACACATTTAAAATAAAATTTGAAATTTAAAAAATTAATAAACTTTATAGATTGGCAGAGCCTATCCGAATAGAAGAGATACACATGGAAAAACAATTCGACGTTTACCACCAAACGCAATTTAGAAAATGGCACAGTATATGGCATAAAGCTCACTGGAAGACCCAATTCTGATTGTTTAAACAAAAATAAAATATTGAGATTTTCCAGCTGATATATTGATATATTCAGGCAGAATCAAAAACTGCCACAAGGAGATATGCCGCGCAGCGCAGATGGGATTGTCTGAATAGACTTTGACAAATGACCAATTAAATGTTCTGTAATTAAACAGTTAAACGTGCTTAAAATTGAAAATATGTACAACCGCAACCATAGACTAGTTCCGGCCTTCCTTGGCCTCATCAGCATGGTACGGTGGTTGTACACACTTCCAACTTAAAGCCGTTAGTCAGTCGTATAAGTATCCAAGAGAGCAAACCTCTATTGGGTGACTTGTAACTGACTTTTAACTGTTTATTACGCCATCATTTTCGCCACATGCTAATTGAAGCATTACTCTCTGCTGAGATAATAAGCCTTGTATATACGAATATATACAAGTTTATTACGATGCAATTGAAATCTAATTTCATTAGAATCTAATGAAAAATAGACTGCAATTGCAAAGTTCACGTAGATGAGGCAAAGCTCGTATCACGGGTTGCATCGCAACATCCATAGATACAAACGTCCTCGGCGTGACTTTACTTTCATCTAGTTTTGACAAATGACCAATTAAATGTTCTGTAATTAAACAGTTAAACGTGCTTAAAATTGAAAATATGTACAACCGCAACCATAGACTAGTTTCGGCCTTCCTTGGCCTCATCAGTATGGTACGGTGGTTGTATACACTTCCAATTTAAAGCCGTTAGTCAATTGTATAAGTATCCAAGAGAGCAAACCTCCATTGGGTGACTTGTAACTGACTTTAACTGTTTATTACGCAAACATTTTCGCCACATGCTAATTGAAGCATTACTCTCTGCTGAGATAATAAGCCTTGTATATAAGAATATATACAAGTTTATTACGATGCAATTGAAATCTAATTTCATTATAATCTAATGAAAAATAGGCTGCAATTGCAAAGTTCACGTAGATGAGGCAAAGCTTGTATCACGGGTTGCATCGCAACATCCATAGATACAAACGTCCTCGGCGTGACTTTACTTTCATCTAGTTTTGACAAATGACCAATTAAATGTTCTGTAATTAAACAGTTAAACGTGCTTAAAATTGAAAATATGTACAACCGCAACCATAGACTAGTTTCGGCCTTCCTTGGCCTCATTGGTTGCGGTTGTACATATTTTCAATTTAAAGCACGTTTAACTGTTTAATTACAGAACATTTAATTGGTCATTTGTCAAAACTAGATGAAAGTAAAGTCACGCCGTCATATTCCCCAAACATCATATTCCTAAAAACGTAAATTTCCATTTGACAATGGAGCGCACATGGTTAGTCCAAGAAAAATTGGTGCATGCAACATCGAGAAAAAACTAAAAATCGAACATTAAAAATTTCTGAATCTTAATATTGTCCTTAAATTTTGACTTTCAATTATAAATATCATAAGATCATATTAACATGAATATCAATACTTCCGTTTTGTCAACATCACTTTGATTATTTTAGTTTGTTAACGAATGATACTTGGCCCTTCAATTATTTTGTGCCGTACTTCAACTTTATAACACTTATTAATTATATTGTCGGAGGCGAGTCCGTAACTGATATCACAAAGTCAACTTACTCTGAAAAAGCCAACTAAAAGTTAAACTGGGACACTTTAGTAAATTTAATAAATGGTAGGTTTTCCTGGAGTTTACATATAAAGTTTATTTCTAACAAAAATTAAAGCAGCAGCGCGAAAACTGCAGCAGAAGTAGATAAAAGAAATATTTTCACAGACTTTCTCGGAAACTTAGAAGTTGTAAGTGATGGTGTTTAATCAAAGACAGGAGTCGTAGAAACATTTGTATTCGAGTTGAAATGAAAATGATATTTTCTGCTGTATTCAGAGCTGAGCTTGTTTCATTTAATTTAAAATGGAATTATTTGTTAAATGCAACAACTACAAAATCCTACATAATTAAAGTCTGTATTTAAGTAACCGCTGAAGATAAATACTTTTTGTTATATTTCATAGGAATTTCTCGAGAGAATATTTTGCGTTTACTCTTTGTCTTGTATGAATTGCGAATGTAGCTAAGCTATTTTGGAATATTTTTTAAAATCATTTATAATTCTTTTCAACTTAAAATATATTCGACTTTTTTAAGTTTGACGTAAAGCTTGAACGACAAAGGACCAATTAAATATTCTGTAATTAAACCGTTAAGCGTACCAAAAGTTAAAAATATTTACATTCACAACCGTGGACTGGTTTGGGCCTTCCTTAGCCTCATCAGTACGGTGCGGTCGTTGTAAACACTTCCAACTTAAAGCTGCTAGTCAGTGCTATTCAAGTATTCAAGGGTGTCGCCACAATAGGACGCTGATATTTGGTCGCGCGACAAAAGGTCGCGAACATTTGGTTGCACGACATAAGGTTGTATATAGTTAAAATGTTATTGACATTTCCAACCCTTACTTTGTGGAATTCTTTAATACTCATAACTATTAAATTTTATTAACGATTAAAAAGCAGCAGATGTTAATGTTTCGATAAATATTTGCAAACGCCGGACCAGGTTTCGCATTACTGACTGCATCATCGGCGGTTATACCAGCAATTTGTTTAGCCGTTGTTATGCTAATAGCTCCATCGACTATAACTATAATTATAACTCTTCAACTGTTCACTTGAAAACCCTGATGCTATTATGCATTTTTGACATCTACTCATCAAAAGGAATCTCAAGTTCTAGGAAAATAAAGGTGGTGTTCTAAATATGATGTAATGTACCCCCTGTGCATATTTATAGCTATTTTTTGCATTTTTTTTTTATAATGACGATCTTAAAAGTTATTTAGGGTGAATAGCTTTCATTCAGCATCGATGTTAAAACACTAGTGTTCATCAATTTTTTGAGTACATCTATGATCATTATACAAGATGATTGTAAATGTAGTACCATAAATTCAGGATCGTATTTTAGAGCCCAAAATAAGACGAAAAGTCTATATAAACATGTCTTAAAAAGCTTCGTTTCCGAGTTACAGGTTGTGGAAGGTTAGTCCCTAATTATAGTTTGCGAAACGTGTACAGATAATTAGATGAAATTTTCGTGCCCTATTCAGAAATCTAAGGATTAATTAACACAACTTAACCAGTGGCGGGTATATCGAGGGGAGCGGTGCTTAAAACGTGCCTTATTTATTTTGTGTGCACTTTCGTGGCAATTTTTAAACAAAAACATAAACTACAACCATTTCTATATAAAAAAGATACAATTATAAAAAGTCGATATTGTCAGCGGTTCTTGAGTAAAATTCATTTTTATATTTCGATGCATTAAAAGCGTGTGGCCAAAAGTATGGAATGTAACACATAGTCAGTATTGACATTTACATGTTTTCTTTTCACCGGTGGTTACTTTGAGCAATTTCTATAAATAAAAGCAAATATTTTTAAATTTGTTATTTATTAATTATTTACGAAACATTTTTTTATTTAAATATTAGTTAAAAATATATTTTTTGTTAAGTACTGTGATAAGCAGACGTGAGTGTTTTGTTTTGTGTATGAAATTATTCGATTTCCAAAATTGGCTCATCTTTAAAAATTTTCCAAGAATAATTTATCTTCGATTTTCGGACCCAATTTGTCTACGTTGTGTTTAAAATTATTTTGTTCCAATAGATTATAACCCCAGTTCGTAGAGTCGACAGAGAGGTGTTATCAAATTCAAACGATTGACCTTAATATTTTATTACAATAGGTCAAGAAATAAATCAACAAAATTTCAAGTCAGTGGTTTTCAAGTGTTCTTAAACATAATACAACAAAATAGAAGTGAATCTGTTTGTTTCAACTTGTTTAAATTTGCTGGACACAAATCTAAGAGAAATATTTCTTTAGAAAATTAACAGAAATAATTAAGCACAAATAATCTGGCATTCTTTCTTTAATTCTTTCGCTCGTATATGGTGCGTCGGTTACTAATTTCCCCAAAGTTTATCTTAACCCTAATAATTGCAAGGTTTTTTCCCAGCTTAGCCATTTGCACCTGATTATCGGTGGGTGTTCGTTGGTTAGCTAGTTCGCAGAGGTTCTCAAACCATTTTAAGGTGGCTGTTTTTCTTCCCCAATTGTGTATGTGTTTTTGTCGTTTTTCTAATTCAAGCATACGTCACCCAGCTTCCCGATCGCGACGCGCGGTGTTGTAATTCTCCGTAGTCTGTATAGGAGAGTCCTTGTTTTTGGACTGTGTAACCGATGAGAGAATCACGGATAAGGCAGGCCGGGCAAATGCCCCAAAACGGAGGCCAGGAGATATTACTTATGCCCCCAGTGTGTTCAGGCGTACGATCCCGAGGGGACGCAGCCAGGAGCTCACCTACGTTTGGGGCTTTACCTATGTCTGGAAAATTCTTCAGACATCCTTCTAACACCGGTTCTAGTTTTCCTTTTTTTCCGGTTCAAGAACGTACAGTACATCATCAGCAACTCCTAATATAGATGCCTGCTGTCAGTTACCAAGCCTGCGGTGATGGTTGTTATCGATTTTTTGAACCCCTGGAAACTCAGCTTTCAACAGCGGAACACTAAAAAACGATTCTAAGAAAATAGAAGACCTTCGAAGCAAATTTGCTTTATTTCTTTTCGCCTCTTTTCTTTCTATTTTCTTTGTGTTTTTTTCCCTTTTTTGGGACAACAGTCAGCGGTATGGTTCTTGGCCCTATAATAATTTTTTAACAACCATTTTCTCATTCATTTGGGTTTGTTGTGAAATTTTTAAATTTATTTCTCTTTTTTTTGTGTACGCCCCCCAACCCCATATTAATCAAAATTAGGAACAAGTATTTTCTCCAATTTAAGGAAAATGAATTTAATTATGTAGGAGCAAAAAGTATCAAATAAAATCATCAGAACATTTAAAATTTTCTCACCTATTTATTCCAAGGCAATGTCACACAAATGGCACAAGAACTTGACGTTGCACAGAAATTGTTTTTTTTTGTGTGTTCATTCACGTTAATTAGCACAAACAAGAGCAATTTTTCAAAACTTTCGTATTTCATACTCGTTCGGGACTTGAACATATTTTTTAAGTAGTTTCTTCAAAGTTTAGTACCTGGCTATCTTGTAAAATGTCTTTATGATATTTCTTGTTTATGCCCCTACCCTTAATGACTGGGGACCAAAAGACTATCTTCTGAATGTTGCTAGAGGGCATGAGAATGGAGAATTCTACTAATTTAAATATTCCTAATCCAAATTAACCCTTAAAGAAATTTTGAAAAGGATTCTTAAAGTGCAAATCAAACTGCAACCCCTTTAAATGATGCTTTCCTTTTATCTTGCAAGTTTTACTTTTATAATTAAAATTTAAATAATTTTACAATTGTACGTGCTTATAAGGGCGTTTTTTGAAAGTAAAGTCCCTTCGGTCTGCCATCACATGCTTTTGCCGACACGTTTGCTACGGTCTCCGTTATCGATGATTACCAGTTTTTATATTGCCCTAATTTACGTCAGAGGACTCTAAAATGTTCTTTTAAAACCGGCAGTTGTGCCTTTTTCTTGTTTAAGTAATTTAAACTTGAAACAAATCAGGGCTAACAGATAACCTTTATCTAATTTGTGAACTGCTAAGAAGTCTGTTTCCCACGCAAAACGTCATGTTACAAATAATTTTTATAATACAGTATTTATACATTTACTATTTTCAAGAAAAATTGAATAAAATTTAATTAAATAAAAACCATGAATTAGAACAGTTTAGTAGGACTCGACTCACCACAGTACATTTTAGGTAATAACCATATCATAACTTTTCTTTCATTTTAAAGCCCACTTTGTGTTACATCCGAGATTAGGGGTGGGGGGGTTAATGCATCGATTTATACAAAATGCATTTTACTCGAAAACCGCTGACAATGTCGAGTTTCAGTAAGAGCACTTTTTTTTAGGTAAAAAAGTTTTTAGTTTATAATGTTGTCACGAAACTGCGACAAAAGTGCAGACAAAATAAATACGTCACATTTAAAGCAGTGTCCCCTTGATATACCCGCCACTGGTTAAGTTCTATTAATTAATTCCTATATTTTTGAAAGGACACGAAAAGTTATGAAGTTGTGTTAAATTTCATTTAAATATGTGTACACGTTTCACAACGATTAATTAAAAACTATAAACCGGAACTAACTTTCCACACCCTGTAACTCGGAATCGAAGCATTTTACGACACATGTTTATATAGACGTTTCGTCTTATTTTGTCCTCTAATTTAGGATTCTAAATTTATGGTACTACTTCTATCTCTACTATCACCTTGTATATTTCTAATTATAAATGACCGATGAAAATACAGCGCTTTATAACCTAGTTTATGTTAGTTATCTACAGATAAATCTACGGTTTCCTACAGAACAGTAACGTAAAAGAGCGACCGTAATGTTACGTCGAGTGACGGTGCACGTGCTTCTAATAGGCTACAGAACGTTAGGGGCTGCCGCTGCGAAAAAGTACGTCGACCCCACTTTCGAAACGACCGCTGTGTACGGTGAGGATACTGCAAGCACGATTTAATACGTTACGTTGCCATTTTACGTTGGAATGTAGCTACTATGATTTATTTAACTTTTTTATTAATATGTGCATATGCAAGATGTTTTATATAATATTATATCTCCCTTTTATATTATTCAATTTTTATTAAATAAAAAGTTTGAAAATACCAAATGACATAGAATTAAATCTTCAATATGATGAAAAATGTCCATACTTTTTAAAACAATTTTAAAATTTTACAGACATAATCTTTAAACTAGAAGACTAAGAACATATTTAATTAGGTATATGCGGCTCGTAGCTAAAACTAGAGGGGGTGCTGCGACGACGTTTGCGTTAAAATTGTGTAAAAGCAAATGAGTTAAAAAAATTAATAACGTAAACCACCCCTGTTGCTTCTCAATAAAAATCTCAGCTTTAGGAAAATTTAAAAATGCAAAATTTCGAGGAAAAATTGGAATTTTGTGATTAAATAAGGAATTTTATCTGTTTTTTAAAAACTTTCCTGAGCTTGAAATATATATTTTTTAAGACTGATACTTTTTTTTCTTTTTAAATATCAACTTTTTGAGAAAAATGTACAATTAAAACTGAAGATTAAAGAAATATTAACAAAAATTTTTATTTTTAAAATTGTTTGAAGTTTTGAAACAAATTTCGAGAAAAAACTTACAGTTCAATTACAAATAAATTTCCAAAATGTGAATTTTAATTACAAATGATCGACTTCAAGCCGAAATATTTGATCTTTAAAGTTTTCCTGGGAACTTAAAAATTACCAGACAAAATTTAAATTAGAACATTAAATTGTGAATTTTTTAAGATGTTGAGTATTTTTAATTGCGAAATTTCCACTTTTCTAGAAATGTTGATTCATTTTTAAAAAGTCCTACTTCAAAAGTCGAAATTTTGAGAATATTTATGACAATTAATTTATTTTTAAAAATTGTTTTTGTTCATTGATTCAGACATTGCTATTTTTTCAAAAATTTCAACTTTTTTCTAAAAATGTTGTCTGCTTTTATCCAAATTTTGAGGTGAATCTTTAAATTTCAATCTATTTTTTATCGAAATTTGACGGACTTGACAAATCCAAGAATAAATTTAACAAATGAAAATAACAATTCTAAAAAAATTGGAAATTTCGATTCAGAATTGCTTCGGTTGTACAATATAGTGGTAAGTTTTTTTTAGCGAAATATCAAATCGCAAAAAAGTTGAAATATAAAAGGTTCAATTTTTCGTGAAATTCAATATTTTTCTCAAAATTGAAAATTACTTTTTTTAAATTTCTTCTTTTTTTCCCAAAATGAAATATCAGGGTTCTTTTCTAAAAATTTTTTGTCAAAATTTCCACACACACCCATGAAAGCAATCACTAAACACGTACTTAATCGATTTAAAAAATGTTAACCCCAAGCGGGGTGAAAAAGGATATTTAACTGATCATTGAAATTTAAAATTTTTTTTACAAGGCAAAAATTGAGTTTTGAAAAACAATTTTGCTCGAACAAGGCAACATTTAAAAGGTCGAAATTTTCGAAAAACTCTAAAAAAATTTCGAAACAAGACGCATTTTTAAGTCCTAAGGGGGTAACAAACGGTTTTATTAAATATTAAAAAAGTTCAGCACTTTTTTTTGTAAGCTACAAATTAGATTTTCTAAAACAATTTTGGCTCAACAAGACAACATTATGAAATGTAGAAAGTTTAAAAAAAAAATCGAAAATTTTTATAGTTAACATTTTGAAAAACTGTAAAATGTTTTAAAAAAGTCGAAATTTTTAAAAAAGGTTGAAATTGTTAAATCAGGAGGAAATTTTAAAAAAGGTCCAGATTTTCAAAAAATCTAAATTTTCAAACAAATCGAAATGTTCAAAAAAATTTTTCAAATAAAAATCGAAATTTAAAGAAAAGTCGAAATTTCGAAAATAAGTCGTAACTTTCAAAAGTCAAAACTTCGAGAAAAGATCAAAAATTTAAAAAATAATTGGAGTTTTTAATAAAAAATGAAAATCATCAAAAATCAAAATTTTCCAAAAAATTGGGAAAATCGAAATTTTCCAAATTTTGGGAAAAAAACTTCACATCAGAATAGTCGAAATTAACAAAAAAAAAATCAAAATTCGAGAAAAATCAAATTTAAAATAAAAATGGAATTTTCAAAAAGGCAAAATTTTGAAAGATTCAACATTTAAAAAAGTTTAAATTTTCACAAAAAGTAAATATTTTAATAAATGAATTTTTTTCCAAAAGTTGTTAGACAAAATTATAAAATAAACTTTGAAAAAACCTAACATTTTTAAAAGCAAATTAGGGGAACATAAAAGAATCGGGAGAAGTTGAAATTTCCAGAAAAAAATTTAAAAACAAATTTGCTGGAAAAGTAGAAATTTCGAGAAAATTTATTTATATAATATATTTAGGAAAATAGAAACTTTCCAAAAAACTTTTGCAACAAAAAAATCAAAATCTTAGAAAAAATTAAAAATTTTTCTACAATACAGTGGAAATTGCGAAATCGGGTAAAAACTCGAAGATTTGGTATTATTTTTTTTTTTTCAGAGAAATATCAAAATGTGAGAAGAGTTGGATTTATATTGTTTCTTGAAATTTTCATTACTGTCTCAAAACTTTGACACTTAGAGAAATTTGAACTTTTTTTTTCAAAATTTCAATTCTTTCTCGAAATATTGATTTATTTTTTAAAAGTTCTACAAAAATTAGTTTTTGAAAATGCATTTTTCATCAAAATTAAAAATAAAATAGATTTTTGGAAGATCCTAACATGAAAGAAAGATAAGGTTTCTATTAAAGAAATCAGAGAAAATTTAAAATTTCAATAAAAAAGTGTTTAATGAAAAGTCTTTAAAACAGACCCAACATTTTGAAAAAAAGCTTGAAGCGGAATTGGGGGTTCTGCAGTTCCTCAGTGCATATACGCGAGCCACCACTGGGTATATGTCAGTTTATAAATTGACATCTTTGCAGTTTTTATTCGTGTTTAATGCAACATTACATTCTGAAGGATTTTTTGTTGAAAATTTTGTCAATACCTTAGTCTTCTCTAGGAATTTCAATGTAAGGTAAACAATATTTAGAAATAATTGCCATAGCAATAGTCCCTTTACCTGCAGGGATTTTGATGGCAATAAACATGCAATTAGAGTATACAGAGTGTTTTAGAAAAAATGCCATAACTGAAGGGGCAACATTTTTGGAGGATTTTAAGAAAAAAAGTTTATATCTGCATACGTCCGCTTTATTTTTAAGATACAGGGTGCTAAAAATTAAGAAAAAATTAGGTTATTCCTTCAATAGCCGTTAGAAATATTTTTTTGAATTTTGGTAGATAATAACTGGGCATAAAAATGCATTTTCTGCAGGTGACATATTTGTTCTACGACTATCAGTGGCATCCGCAATAACATTTCCCTGAGTAATCTTAACGAAAAAAATGGCAAGTCATTGCGTTGTAGAAAAGGATATCAAGGGCCCATTGAAATGCAAAGAAATTCATTTTATTTTTTTTAACAAAAACCATTCATCGGACAAAAAAAGTTAAAAAGAAATTTGTTATTAACGAATAAAAAGTATTAATGTAAACCTTATCTATTTAAAAAAAATCAGTAGCGTAATTTTTTTCTTTTTATTTTGATTAAAAATGTTCAAGGACATGTTAATCGAAAACTTCGTTCTAGGAAAAAAATCTGGGAGGAATTTTTACCAAGAAATAAAGGATGTTTATGAAATTTGTACCTTTTTTGGGAAATTTTGCATTATAATGAAAAGATATCCATATGGTATCTTTAGCTTTTATTGATGTTCATTGCAAAATTACATTCTGAAAAATTTTTATTTGAAACTTTTTTCAAGACCTCAGATTTGTCAATGTAAACAATATTATGAAATAATTATGGTAATAATAACCCCTTGGCCTGCGGGGATTCTAAAGGTTGTAAACATGCAATTAGAATATAAGAACAAATCTGTTGTGAATCATTAGAGATTATCAATTTTAGAGAGAAATTTTGTCTTGCAAAACAACATACTTTATACGTTCATGAGACAGATTTTTAGTTTTCAACTACGTTGCCAATTAAAAAAACATCATGACCAAAAATGATTTTTGCCGATCAAAAAAACTCTAAATATAACCAAAAAAAAACACCCTAAAATACAACCTTGTCTACTAAAATAAAGAAAAATACGTTCTCTAAAAATAATTTTTGTCAACTAAAAGTGAAGTGACACGTGTTTCAAAATTTCTTTGTCGACTAAAGGGAAAACAACAAATAAATATAGTTTGTGACTTATAAAAAAATTATAGAAAATTAGAACAATACAGCTCAAATCTTAACAATTTTACAGCCCTAGTCTCGGCTGACGTACTCTACTGCAACGCTTTTCTTACTTTACATCAATGTTCACCATCAAGGCGACCCTTCTGTCCTCGACCGCTGCATGGCATAAAGCGGCGGTCAAATAATGGCCGTTCTTTTAAGTTGCCGTTTTGTAGGAAACCGTAGCTTAACAGTAGCATTTTATGCCGTTCCATTAAAATAGAATGTTTTATGCTACTCTCGGTTATGAAATAGACCATTTCATAATATGAAAAACCAGCCACTAATGCAGAACGTTTTGTGAAATCAATTTATGTGGCCCCGAGCTCAGCGATGCTAACTATGTGATAGAATTTTGCGTTTGATCTTTGTTGTTTATAATGCAATTTCGTCGAAGCCCTTTGAAATGACGCTGCAAAGGCGCGAAATTTAAAATATAATTAAGTTACACATTTTAACGATTTCGCCAACTTTACGGTACGTGTTTAGTTGTCGCTTTTGAAAGCTAATGCTTTGATAAACGAGTTGCCGTTTCAGGCGGCTTTGTTAACATGTACACATTCTATTCGAGATATCTAATTCAGCGGATAAAATTGTGTTCCCCTTTGCACACTTGTAGGTATCTCATTCGGCTGCTTCCGCAATTATTTCGTCGTTCCATCTCACAAGTGTATGTTCAGTCTAGCAAAAAAGATCACCAATTATATACAGCCCGTAGAAAATGTACCGTAGACCATAACTACCAAAATAAAATGCCGAAACACGTCGATTTTGTTGTGAGTTTTGACAAAAAAATCATAGCGAAAATTTTAGCTTCCCATTTTTCAATGATCAACAAGGCAACAATGGGGCTCAAGTGATACGTTATTAAAAAGGAATTTTTTACACGATCATATATTTCTTCAGATTATTTTGGCTTATTTCTAGTTGTGAGTAAAAAGTTATTGCATATTGACTCATAAATAAGAAAATTTAAGCCTTAATATACCTTCTGAACGAAATAACCGAACTTCGAAAATGGAGCGCCAGTGTGTAGAGAATCAAATACCCTTTTTAACACTGTATTATTTCGACAACAATTTCCATTTGAAACATTTTGGAGGAAGATACTCCCACATATGAAAGTGAAATTTGAATTATGATTTTTGCGTT
The DNA here is from genome assembly GCA_028583605.1 of Dastarcus helophoroides. Taxonomy (NCBI): domain Eukaryota; kingdom Metazoa; phylum Arthropoda; class Insecta; order Coleoptera; family Bothrideridae; genus Dastarcus; species Dastarcus helophoroides. The sequence continues at coordinate 933,258 of CM053332.1, read as the reverse complement.
AAAAGTTCTCCGCCTTACAAACAAATTCGATGCGTTATAAATTCTTTAAAGTAAAACTTTTTTTGGTGGATCGGATTGGTGCTTAGTTATCTTTAAAAATTGATGTACAAATCCTTTCCCCTGAAAACAAGAAAGATTACAAAACACAATAACAGTTGCTCTAACGACTTTTTTCTGCTATTTATACCCTATGATACATTTTCGATGGACCACACTGCATAGGTAACAACATTTGCATGTACAAAAAAAAGTGTGTTGTCTCTTTTTGGCATGTTCACGTATGTTTCTTGCTTGATCAGCACATTAAACAAGCATAAGAATACTGCATATATAGTCTAGATTGCATTCTATTTGTTTAAAACATAGCTTAGAAAAAGATATTGGTTAAATATTACAATGGAAAAAAAAATCTTTTATGCCGAGTCCTACTTTCAGAAGACATAAAAAAAATATTATTCTTGATTGAACCGCAGATTTTTTATGTCAATGTTAAATATCAACTTGGAATTGATTTCTTATAACTAGCTCTTATTATCGCCATTAATCAGACGAGCAAATGGAATAGAATCTGGATTGCAGGTCTCCAATGAGAACCCTAGCAGACCATAGGTAGCGGTATTAAAAACAGTGGGTCTGCTTACGTTTGATAGCAGAACGGCAACTCTTAGGAAACTTTAATGGTGTATGGCGCCGACCGATGGCTTGAACATTTATTTGATTTAAAGCCCGATGGCGTACATCTATAGAGAGCACATTTGAAAGTTATCTTCATTTTATTTTACCAATCATATAGAGAGCGTTGATATAAACCTACTTTTTTAAATAGAACAACCTGAATATTTTTCTTTTGGTGGAATGGCCTGGCCTTGGTTATCTTCAAAAATTGAAAAAAAAATCTTGTCCCCTGAAACCAAGAAATATTAAAAAACACAACAAAGGGTGCTCTAACGTGTTTCGACAGCCAAGCTATCATCTTCAGGGAGATAGTATCTCTCTGAAGATGCAATTCTGAATATTTTTGCCTATTTAAATACCCCTATAAAAATGCAGCAAAATAATATGGAGTTTATGCGTGCTCTGATGGGTTATTTTTCTAATAGAGGATCATAAATCCGAAGAGAGGACTCCGATATAGTCATTTGTAAGCAATCGGTATGATAGAGTAATAACCAATTTACGACAAAAATAATCATTGATAGTCCTTAAGTTTCCATAAACCATAAAAATGTTGTCTTATGTTATGCGGAGTGATGTAAATTCTTCTTTTAAACAATACTACATTATATGGGGTTACTTTTGATAGTTTTTATGCAAATGAACTTTCCATTTAAACTTTTTTAGTAATTATTGGATTTGCAAACCTGGATCCTGTATAAGCAAAGAATAAATATGTCTATGGTTATATATAAATATACGCCACCAGATAAAATGTTATTTTGGTATCTACTCAGACTTAGGAACTGTCCTGCGTCCACAAACTAATGGCGAACCCTGTATTTTAAAATTAGAGAAAGAGGTTAAAATTTCCATGAAATAATTCCTCGACATTTAATTATTTAAATATTATATTTTTCTTGTTAATTGTACATGTTATAATAACATTTTGACCTATTTGCACAAAAATAAAGCGAAATGCAGAAAATTTCCAAAATTTTAAGAAAACAAATTATTAAATTTTTAGATAAAAGTAAATTTTTGCAGCAAACCAAACCGCAAAAAAATGAAAAAAAAGAACGACGAATGCTGGAAAAAAGTTAGAAAATTAAGTTAGACCGCGACACTTGGAAAAAAACTCAAACGACGAATAAGGAAAAATTTTATAAGAATGAAAACTTCGAATAAAAGACCGAATTAAAAATTACCTTCGAATTTTAAAAAATAAAAAAAAACATGGTAAAATGTTCAACTTAGAAAAATATGAACCTAAAAAAAATTAAATTCAAATTTCGGAAAAAACTTCCCAAACAGACGGGTTTGGGCAATAGGCAGAAATTTTTATAAAAAAATACGAATTTCGATGAAGAAATAGAAATTCATAGAAACATAAAATATTGAATTTTAAGAAATATTGAGAAAATGAGAAATTTTTGTGAAACGGATTATTTACAGACATTCGTATCTAAAAGAGCCGATTTTCAGAAAACGGCAAATTTTTATAAAGTAAGGAAAATTTGAAAAAAAACACGCATTTCCAAAAGAAAATCGAAATTTCAGGACAAAAGTCAAATATTCGAGAAATAGTTGAAAGTTTGAAAAAACTTAAAATTAGTTAGAGAGAATAAGGGCTTACTAAGCTAAAATAAATTTAGTGTAATAAAAGCGAAGATCCCAAAAAAGTCTAATTTTGAATTTTGAAGAAGATGGCGATGTTTGAGACAAAATCCAAATTTCTAAAAAAAACTCGCGCAGCTGAACAAATATTTCTTATTTCCTGGCATTGTAGTCCAGAAAAAATAAATGAAAAATTACCCCAATTGCAAAAAAATTAAATACTAAATTTTTATTTTAGACCTTCACTTTGGTTTAACAAATAAGTACAAAAAGTTCCCCGCCAAAATCGTCTGCGGAACGGCCGACGGATGGATATAAAGATGAAAAATTTTGTTTTTTGCCAATAATTTCCACAATTTTGTTTTTCATAAAAGTTGGAAAGCTTCAAATTTTGTACAAAAAAGTTATTTGTCATTTTTTTGTAGAGTTAGTCATTACCGAGGAAATCTTCACGAACAGCGTACCTACTTTCGGATAGTTGCACTAATTTCTTCCCTACTCTTATGGGACAGAATTTGGCCTGTTTTTTTAAGCTACATTCCGAGAAGACCTAAATCTACTTTACCTCTTCCGTTAAATTTACAATTTTTTGAGGCAGGGCTGTTTTTGTTGGTCTCAATGTTACGTTTGAATTAATTCAATTCATTCACCTTCATCGCCGTTATCGTCGTTAATACATTGACGGAATCTAAATAACCAAATGTCTGAAACGAAATCAAAGTATTTTTTGCAAAGACAGCTGGTCGATGGTGCGTATTCTATACGTTTTCACTAATTTTATTAACAACAAAAAAGAAGAAAAAGTGTGTTACCAGGAGATTATTCGTACCTTAGTAAGCTACTAACCATGCAAATAATACTACTAGATATGTTGGTGGTTCACATTACGATACCGTTGAAATCTTTATACGTGCCATTTCGCTTGAAACTTTTATCGATACTCTCATATTGGTTTTTTTGATGACTACATGAAAGTAAATTATTACATAAAGAAGATAACATCAAGACCAATAAAAACAGTGTAATCGTCAATAATTGCGAATTGAAGTAAAAACGGAATAGTAATTAGTCATTCTGGTAAAATTGATTAAAAAAACGCATCACATGCTGTATCTTCTGAGTGATGTTGAAATTGATGCAACTATCCAGACGCATTTATTCATGTGACATTTTCTCAGTAACGACTAGGTCTACAAAAAAAAGGTGACAAATGACTTTTTTGTAGCGAATTTTATGCTTTCCAACATTTATAAGAAACACTTTTTTTGTTAAATTAAAATTGAGTGAGTCGTTAAAAAAAGGCAACATTTTTTATCTTTAACTCAACATGGTGGCCTTTCCGCATATGACCTTGGTGGAGAACTTTTTGTACTTACGAAGGTAAATAAAATATGAACCGGATTTTCTATCATGTCGCCATAATGGCGTCGGGAGTGTGCGCATACTCTTAGAAATGTTAGGTGGGGATATCACGTGACTTCTTGTGCTCAAGCAAATTTCGTTCTCACTGTTCGCCAGTTATAAATAAAATAAGTGAGCAAGAGCTTCATCCGCACGTTACGCAGCGCATTGTTATTAATTTTCTTGCCGTTGAATGTATTAAGCCCGCCAAAATTCTTCGCAGACTGGAAGCACAGTTTGGGGTTACTTGTTTGAAGAAAACTCAAGTGTATGAATGGCACAAAACATTTTTGGAAAGACAAACTCAAGTTGAAAATGAACCCATGCCGGTCGTCCTCGGATCAGTGTGACTGCGGATAAGATTAACACTGTTTAACGCCTTTTTGAACTGCCTGAACATTGTAGGGTTAATTCTGCCTACTACTGCCAGCTATTGGATGAAGCAAAACGTGCATATTGGCGTAAGAAGCGCGAATTTTCGATCAGAAATGTGATTTTGCTTCACGACAAGGCCCGCACCCACTCAGCTAATCTAACACATCAAAAATTAGAAAAAATGTATTGCGCAACAATATAACACCTTCCTTACAGTCCCGACTAATCATCATGCGATTATTATATGTTTGAGGCACTGAACGAAGCGCTAGGAGGTGAGAGATTCCATGATGATGCTGCTGTTGAGACATTTGTGCGCAATTGGCCTCAAACACGCCTCCCTTCTTTTTATAATGATGATAGTAAAAACTCCCAATCCGTTGGGAAAGATGCAAAACAAAATCAGGTGATTATGTAGAAAAATAGTTAACAATTTTCATATATGTATCTTGTACCAATAAACTTTTAAAAACAAGTTCCTCTTCATATTTGATTTACCTTCATACTTGTTAAGTTATTTCTAAAAAAAATTTAGTATTTAATTCTTTTGTAACAAAAATCTATTTTTCCTGGGCTGTTAAAGTCGTTTCTTTATTACATCATCAGACACAAAGATAGTAAAATTGAATAACAGAAAGACCTGAAGCTGGCTACCGAGGCATCACTTGAGATTTGTACCCGCGTACACGAAGGATACGTCAAATTTGCCTACCTACACACGGAGAGATTTTATGTCATTTTGTTGTTTAACATGTCGACGAGGAATGAGAGTGAATTAATTTTTTTAGCAAGGATATTTATAATTAAGAATAAATTAAATGGATTAAAACGGCAACCATGAATATATAAATATACGACTTATAAAGTTTGATAAACTCTCTTAAAAACCCTGTTGGATAACTGTTGCAGTCAGTCATGGTAGAAAAACGAAGAGCGAATGCCAGACCGACATTGAAAATATCAGGTGTACGAAAAGGCGTAAAGCAACGACTGAATCACGGATTATAGAATAAGGATAGTGCTCGTCCTATATTGACCATAGATGAAAATTTGAACAAAATGCGTCTAGATAATGGAGTAGCTTCAAGGCGACTAGAGTCACATCAAAAATGAATCTAAAAATCCTGAAAATCTTTTTTTTTTCTCAATTTTAGTTTTGAAATATTTATTTCTTCCTTCTGTTAGTTTTCTAAAACAGATGAGAGAAGAAACAGAATAAAAGCCACCTTTGCTTTGGATAATTTTTTTCTGCTTCTCTAGGTAAGTACTTTATAGCACTGTAAATACAAAACTGAGCAGTGCTTTTTTTTGTTTCGTTGTCGCTTATTTTTGTTCTTTAATGTTCTAAGTAGTTACAGTAACAATTTATAAAATAACCAAGCCGCATAGCTCCTTCTTTTTACTTTCCTTGTTACATGAATTTTATATATTTAAGTTACATTTATTTATTTTGATAATTTATTCTTCTTCGTTTCCCGTTATTAAGATCATTATAACATCAGTGTATCGGTTTTGAACCTTAATGTTTGAGAAATCCAGGTTTCAGTTTTAGGGTTCCGCACCTTAAAAGTACCTTAAAACGGAACTCTTATAATCTCACTCGTGTGTCCGTCTGTCCATTTGTCACAAAGAGTTTTGCCTCGAAAACGTAGAATTGTGAAATTCTGCACTGCGTTAGCTCTCGATAACCTACACAAATATCGCCAGGCAACGATTAGTGAAAGAAAATATTTAAAAATAAAATGAGAGGTAAGTTTGATCATCGATAAAGTTTTAGTTAATATAATGGCGGCAACGTAATATCTTGTGCACATGTTGTTGTCAATATCCTAAATTATGTATTAGAATATCGAACTTCTCTTTTAATATATATTAGTTGAGGTATATAAATTTATCTCATGGCACTAAATCGCAAATTTGGTGTTTACAAAAAAATTATAAAAATATTTATGAGTATCGCTATATTTCGCGGCAAGCTAATTGGAAACCTTTAATTTAATTCCAAAAATAAAGCAGATCTTTTGATTTTTTTTTTGCTAATTTGCTCATTTTATTAATTTGTCAGTTTAACATATCACTGACTTTTTTTGTGTTGTGATTATTGTGATTTGTAATTAAAAGGGACGGATTTACGAACAGTTGCAATAAAAATGAAAGGCACGCCACAGTAAACTTTCATAGACAGAATATTCATATAAAACTCCTCCAAAGGCATTAAACTCGGTCCAATAAAGCTCATCACATTGAATTGCACGAAAGTGTTAAAAACATTTCTAAAAAATATCGTCCCAGGAATATATATCCCTGCAGAAACAGATCGTTGCTAATTTGTGTTTGTAAAGCAGGTCCTTATTAAATCTCTCAATTATATTTGGAAAAAAGTTTTTACAAAAAATTCAAAGGCAACTTAGTTCTCAAAATATTTATAATCGTTTGACGAAGCAACTTTTGCTGGAAATAAAGATATACACAACCCATCTGAAAGAAGATAATTTGCGGAATCGTTGTATTTATTGTTTTTCTTATCTTTTGCACTAAGATGAATAAATAGACTAAAAATAAGAAAAACAATATGATGGAACGATTCCTCAGATTCTTTTCTGTATGAAGGGTTTTTACCTCTTTTTTTCCAAAAAGACTTGCTTCATCAAACAATTGAGAATACTTCGAGAATCAAGTTTGCCTTGGATCTTTGTTAAAAACTTTGTTCCAAATAAAATCGCCGGGTTTAGGAGAACTTGTGAACAGTGATGCTCCTAGGACGATATATTTTACGAATGTTTTTAACACTTGCATACCCTCCAAAGTGATCAGATGAGATAAAAACAGCTTTATTGAAACGATGTAGTGCATGTGGACCAGTTTGATGTAAACATCCTGTCTATACAAGTTTATTATGGCTTTTCTTTTATTTTCATTGCAACTTTTTTATAAATCATATCCTTCTTATCACAATAATCACAAAAAAAAGTCACTTATATTAAACTAACAGATTAACAAAATATCATGGCATCTAAGCAAAAGATCTCCTTGATTTGAGATTAAATTAAACGTTTTCAATTAGTTTGCCGCGAAATATAGCAATACATCACAAATATTATTATATATATTGTTTATAAACACCAAATTATAGATTTAGTGCCATAAGATAAAATTATATACGCAACTAATATAATATTAAAACAGAAGTTCGATATTTTAATGTACAGAATGGACCATAAGTAATGGTACATAGAGCAAGAGTAGATTTTTGGTATAAAAATAACCTGATTTAGCCACATTTATCTTATACCAAAAGTTGATATTAACAGAGATACAGGATGTCAAAGTTAAAAAAAACTTGTGATTTTTTCGCATAACTGATGAACACATTTCACTATAGACAAGAAATTTAACATTGGGGGGTTTCTTTGGTCAAGAAATTCTAATTTGCTAACAGATTGTTAGTAACTCATAGCGGGCGCTACCTGCGCTACCTTGTATTATTCTAAAGCATCATAACTTTTTTGTGCCTTTATGAACACTTATTTTAAATAGATATTTTTATTTACCTATATTTTTTACGTAAAAAAGGTATACCTTCTAAATGTTGATACCAGCAACCATTTTCAAGATATTTGCCTTCAAAGTTTGCCGTACATTTATTTTAAGTTATGTAAATGTAAATTTTTCGCAGTAGGTTTCAAAATAAAAGTAATAAAACTGACTCTAAAAAAGTTTATATCAAATATTACTCTACTGACATTATTATTACACATATTTTTTAAATTTCTAAGGCAAATTTAAATAAAATACCAAAACAAAATTTATTTTCAAAAATAACTATGTAGGAAATAAACTTTTTCATGTAAAGGGATTGCAAATAATTAAAAATCTGGCTGTCTGCTATTGAAATTCTGCTTTAAATATCTACATTGATTACTCAAACTTTTAAAATTTTCTTGTGCAGACCCAGAGATCATATCTCACATCTAATATAAAATAAAATTAAAATAAATAAATATGTCTTAATTTTTTGGATCTTCTTTATTGAAATTTTTAAAATTTAAGTAATAATATTATCAGCAAAGTATTATTTGACATAAATTAGTTTTAAAGCGGTCTTATGATTACTTTTTTTCAAGCCTACTTCGAAAATTTGTTACCTTAGTAATTTAAGACTAAGGCACGTCAAGCTTTAAAGGCAAATATCTTGGAAACGGTTGCTCGTATCAAATTTTTGAAGGTACACCTTTTTTACGTGAGAAATATGGGAAAACAAAATAATTTATTTAAAATTAATAAATGTGGGTGCACAAAAAAGTTATGATGATTTAGAATTATGCAGGATAGCGCAGGTAGCGCCCCCTATCAGCTATTGGTAATATGTTAGTAAATTAAAGTTTATCGTTTTAAGAAACCTTCTTGTGCCAAATTTGGTGCCTATATTACAGTTCATTCCATAATTATACGAAAAAATCAAAATTTTTGTTTCAACTTTGACACCCTGTATCTCTGTTAATATCAACTTTTGGTAAAGGGTAAATGTAGCTAAATCACATTACCATTGCTCTGTGTACCATAACTTATGGTCCACCCTGTATAATTTAGGATATTAAAATTAAAATATGCACAAGATATCGTTTCCAATTATGTTGCCGCCACTGTATATCACGTAAGGTATCACTAGAAGATATTTCTAAAGATCTAAAGTTCCTAAAATATTCGCTTCAATGGTCTTAAAGATTAGCTCAAATTATTTAAGAAATGCCCATCCGACCTAGGAGATCAAGGTTTCTAAAAATAAAATTTCGATTTTATTAGGATTAGTAGATATTGAATCATAGATTAACATAAAACTTCAAGTTTTTTCGACATCGTAATAGTTTTTTTGAAAAAAAATATTTTATGAAAAAAGTTGCTTTCATTTCAAGACCTTTTGACCCAGAAGTATTAATTTTTTTTAAATAAAAACTTTTCTTAGTCAAATGATAAAATGCAGATCAAATTTGTCTCTTCATTTAGATGAATCTTTGTTGAGTTAGCAAAGGTTTATTAAATTGCACGCAAGAAGTATTTGCGTTTGGAATCAAACATTTCAGCGCAATCCGAGACAATCCCATAAACTGTGTTAGACATCGACTCTGCAAATTGGAAATAAATGCTTTTTGTCCGAAACATTATCACCACAATCACCAGTTTCATAAATGTTTTGATTGACTATAGAAAACAATGTGTATTAAAAACTATATATATTTTTTTAATTTTCAATTAGGTATAACACAAAGAAATTGGATAAAATTTCGAATTTATATATAAGTAAAAATGATTTAATTTAATCTGCGGAACCGTGCGGTACGGAACCCTAATTGTGCGAGCCCGAATAGCTTCTGGATGCTTTTTTTAAATGAATGTTCAAGCATCAGTGATTTTATGAATAACAGACCTGTAGAATTATCTATTAACAACTTTATTAACTTTAACAACTAATATATTTTTATTTAACATTTCTTCGGCCCAGTTCGCAAATATTTAAATTTTTATTGTTTGTTGACAATATTCTGAAACATTTTCTGAAATGTGATTACGTGATATTTAAATTTATTTAAAACGTCTTCTCATGACAGTTGACAAAAATAAGTGGGTATTTTATTTTACATAGAATAGGAAAAATGAAAAATAGAAGACCAAAATTAGATATAAAAACTTTTGTTTTTTTGATAAATTATGAAAATATAAAAAATACATAAAAAAGTTTGTAGCACTGGACATCGATGTTTCGCTCTTATTTGAACTCGTCAGCAGTGCAAAATAAAAATTTTTAAAAAATATAAAAAAATTTGACATGAATAGACGTTTCATCAATAATTTACTGTGGTAAAAATTTAAATATTTAAAGCCCGATTCACAAGAAACAACTACTCCGAGGGCTAATACCCCTTCCGGCATTGAACTACACTTGTGGGTCGAACTTACATGCTCTAGGTCATTACTGTTCCTAACCGCCAAAATCTCTTCAACTTGGTAGTTAGAAGCACTCACCATTTGCGGAGTCCGTTCGTTTTTAAAAAAAAAATTATTTTTGAGAATTTCTTCTTCATTGTTCTCTTTCTATATTATGCACTGCTGATGAGCTCAAATGAGAGCGAAACATCGATGTCCAGTGCTGCAAACTTTTTTTATGTATTTTTTATATTTTCATAATTTATCATAAAAACAAAATTTTTTATATCTAATTTTGGTCTTCTATTTTTCATTTTTTCTATTCTATGTTGATACCGCGTTAGTCGTGATAACATTTTTTTAGGAGGATTGACCGGGAGGAACGGCCAATTTGGGCGAAAATAAATAATGTTCGGATTAAGAACGCCATCGCCAAGTGTTTTCAAACAGAAAAAGACGGTGTCCAATACAAACATGGAAGACGACAACCATCGCTCACAGATGACAGCAGTTACAATACGTATCGTTAGAAAACTAGAAAAGATGGCGGTTGACGTTCATAGATGGCAGCACTAAAGGAGTTGTGTCGTTTGAAAATCAAACAAGGAAAATGGCGGATAACGGTCACAAGGCTTGAAAAATGAGAAAATAGAAGGCTTTAACCGTAAATCCAGGCAATTTGGCAGTGAAGCACTGCGAATGTTGATTAGAAACAACTGCCACGAAATTAAGAATACGTACCGCAAAAAAAAATTCAAATATTAACGGAAAGGCAGACACTCTGTGAGCACGTGGCTTGAAATTTACGCAAAGAAATTTTGTCAGGCTGAAAGGGGGCAAGGTGAATGATGCAAGCAGTATTAAACAAACAAAAAAAAAAATAACACTAATAAACACTGAACAAGAAAAAAAAAATGCAAAAAAATAAAATAAAATACTTCCGGTTTTTAAGCTGGGGTCGCAACGATGCACTATCAATGTCGTACGTCGGCGTCGGTAGAAAATTTGCGGTCAAAGCGCTAGGCAAATGGGCAAAGGTCGCAATGGGAATTGGGAGGCTGAAGATTCTCGACGGTTGGAGAAATCTTGCGCTGGTGGAGTAGTGACGACGACGACAGCAGAGAGGGAACTGACCTTACTCCCGAGGGACTTGAGTGAATCACAATTCACTCATTAGGGGTGCCTAGCGCTTTGATGCAGCGAGTGTCGTCAAAAGCGGGAAAATGGAAAATATATTTATTTCGCTCCGGTATCAATGTAAAATAAACTAACCTCTTATTTTTGTCAACTGTCATGAGAAGACGTTTTAAATAAATTTAAATATCACGTAGTCACATTTCAAAAAATGTTTCAGAATACTGTCAACAAACAATAAAAATTTAAATATTTCCAAACTGGGCCGAAGAAATGTTAGATAAAATTAATAAACATAAGGTTTCCGGTCAATAAGAGTTCACCATGAAGAATAAACTAACATATTGTTGCATGTTATCGGTTCGAAAATTAAAACTTCCTGAATTGTAACCACTGTATTTCTAAATTGATTTCGGAACACTACAATTATAATTTACCTAGCTTACTAACCAACTAACTCACTCTTTAATTAACTTACTAAGGGAAAGACGACCACGTATTTATTGTCTTCCGGTTTTCTGGAGCGAAATCCGTACAGATAAGGCTTATTGCTTGCGGAAACATGTAGAGCGCTTATCTGCGGAATAATTCGTTATTGCGGTCACTTCACATTACCAAATTTTTTTAGCTAATTCCTTAATAATTCAAATTCTATAACTACATTTTGTTGTAATACTTTTACAGCAAAGTACCTAGTCACAAATTAAAACTAAGAATTATTTTTTGCCATTCCCTTTTAGACATCGTGATAAAAAGCTAAATTTCGTATAATTTATATTTTGGTGTAAATATATTCTTCCCAAAATTTTCCTAAGTTTATCATAGTTATCAATTTACAAGGAAAAGTTACCCTTCTTGCTTTTAATCGCTCATTCAATTCTGCTAATAAATTTAATTGTCTAGTTAAACAGGAAGCAACTCATTTGAGTTCAGAATATTTCAAAAGGTAAGTACACAAATTACGGTAAAGTTTTAAAGTAAAGCCTTTGTAATGAATTGCACAACAGCCTCGTAATATTGCGCTGTAAATTGAAGGGCAACGGCAATCCAACGTTGTTAATTACTTTCGTATTATATTAACGGCGTTATTTATTTACGCCGTTGTGCGAAATTTAATTATCTTCAATCGTTAAGGAGAACCTACAGAAGCAACAGGAAAGATGATATTGAAATACCTTGCACATCCCATAATTTAATAAAAACTATTGTTGGAAGCAGGTTTGTTAATAGTGAAATCGAATAGCTGTATCTACATATAATTAGAAAAACATTTAAGCCTTAAAGTCTTTAACAAAACAATTTTGGAAAATAAAGCAACTAAAAACGAAATATGTAGAACTTAGTGACCCACATCTATTACACAGGGTTAGTACTATTTCACATCTTACCCTTAGGTTCTCCTTAACTGTTGTGGATACAGAGCCATTTAAATTTTAAAAAAGTCGTCTAATTTTGTTTGCAACATTTTTGTAAAAAGAGATTTAAAATATCTTACCTTCTTACTAATATATCATTTGTTCTAAATATTTGGTATTTGGAAATGAATCGTGGTAAAATTAGTTTTTCATGTAGGTTTCTCAGTTTTCAATAAGCTATCGGCAAGTATTTTTTCTTCTTGGAATTTTACATGACTGAAAAACAATGCAATTACAACGATGTATGGTATATGGGAAAAGTATTCTGCCTAATAGCTGCAGAGGTAATTTTTTGAATTTTAATAGCAGGCCATGTTAAAATGGCAAGAGTATTTAAAAGAAGATGGTCATGAATTTCTTAAACTGGGTTATTTTGATCAATTTTCAAATTCAAATTGCTACATCTTTATTAATTATGCCGCAATTAGAAAATTGTTTAAGATTTTTTAATGTAGATTTTTGTTCCGATTCCGAGTAAATTAGTTGAGTTCCAGATTCTTTTTTTGGATACTTTTCGTGTACTTATTAATTATTGTACCATAGGGTGTACGTACTAATTTTAGTGAAGCGGTACGCAGAGCCAAGCGACCATCAACAACAGCGGCAATGGCTATTTCCAAAGCTTTCTCGCTATAATTTCGTAAACTCGTGTACCTAAATTTTTCTGATAGGTTCCAGGTATGAAGGTATGAAAAAAAGATTAAAAATTCCATGCCAGATACTTTAAAGTAGACAAAAAACTTAGTGGGGTGATATTAGTAGTTGATCAATCTTACCCCATCGAGCGATCAAAGTCACCCCATCGAAAACAAAGGCGGCTATAAAATATTTTTTATCGTTATACTATTTGACAAACCATAATAGTATACGACAATAAGCATCTGTTAAGGTAACTTTCATGAAAAATGTGTCATCACAATACCACTTGTTATTGCTGAAATTAGTAAAAAGTACAATATGGTTAAAAAACAGTATTTAAATTTTTGATTTATTTATACTACATAGACTTGACTGATTTTGATGAGACGAAATAATAACAAGATCTAACATTCAGTGTTGAGAATAATAAAAGAATATATTTTTGATTTCAAAAATTTAATCATTTGAATTTGAAAATAAGATAAACTTTTTATCAAATTAACCCCTCGAATAAAAGTAATCCCATTTCACGGTGCTAAAAATCATTCTTAATTCAATACATTTTTACTGTTTATTTAAACAGAAACAGGGTAATAGTAAAACAAATGAAATTATAAAATATTTTCAAAATGGTAATAAATTATTATTTCTGAAAGTGAAAACATTGTTTATTAAATTTGTTAATTAATTAATATATTACTTAGGTCAAAGTTCAAAAAAAATTAATGTGCTTCTGACACTGACACTTAAGGTTGAAGCAGATATGTTGTACATGACGGAAAGGGAAGCGACGGACGCGAAGCTACTTTTTTATACAGGACCTCCCAATGACAATTTTACCCCCTTTTAATTAGACAGCCGAAAAAAAAATTTAGAATTCGCCACGATCCATCGACTTATGTTCTTAGGGGCACCATTTTTGATGGTCAAACCAACTTGATATGTTCATCCCCCTAACCACTATCAACCCCACTTTAAAATTTCAAATAGAACTACACTACTTGTAATACATCATTTTAAAGTTCTTTTCATTGCAAATGCAATGGCGTATTTTTTTTAAATTAGTTGAAAATTAAAAACAAAAGTTGACAATCCGACATTCGTGTAACAGTTTAAGACGCCAAGAGGCTCCCATATTTTTCGGCGTTATGAAGTCGATTTCACAAAAAATATTATATAACTATTAAATAAACCATAATTTGTTTAGATACAGGGTGACTTACTTTGAAGTACCAGAAAGCATTAACTTTTTTTATGAAAAATAGGTATTTTTTGGCCACGGTAAAGCATGTTTACTTGATGTCTATTTTAAATGATTTTTTTAATTATAGCTCAGTACAGTATTCAAAATTGTATATTTTTTTTGTATAAAAGTGGCTAGTGTGTTCTAAAGAAACTACAATATGTGGGATAAACATATCAAGTTGGTTTGGTCGTCAAAATAGTCCCTTCAAAAACATAACTCGACAGTCTCAGCGAATTCTAAAATATTTCTCAGTTTTCTAATTATAAGAGGGGTCAAGTTTTCGTTGGGAGACCCTGTATATCAGGTACTTCAATGTGGTAACGCACACTTGCATTGCCTGCAAGAAAGGGAATAATTTGACTCTCAGGACGTTGCGCTTCACGTCCCTTTCAATAAGCGTGTGATACCTTGCTACACGTTACGAAGTTTATTGCATCGCGAAAGGTGAATTCGTTTGATTTTTATGCTAAAATCGGTCTTCTAATGTCGAGTTTAAAAACGGTAGGTGATAAACATGAGTGCTAAAGATAAATGTTTTATATTGTAAGTGCAAAAGTTCAAAGAACTATTTATAACTCAAAAATTGAAGTACAGAACTTGTCCCCTTAAACCAAGAAAGATTAAAAAAACACAACAAGGGTTGCTCTAACGCGTTTCGACAGCTTGGCTGTTAGAGCAACCTTTGTTGTGTTTTCAATCTTTCTTAGTTTCAGGGGACAAGTTCTGTATTTCAATTTTTGAAGATAACCAAGGACCAGTCCGTTCCACCAAAAATATTTATAACTGATATAGCCCCACCTGGAAGATACCCCGGCCCGGGGGTACTTATGATACCTGAGCCCCTTACATTCTCTGTATTAGACCCGCGGATCCCTATATTTTCTTTCCAAGTAAAACTACATTAAATAAAAAAGAAACGTTTAGAATTCATAATTTTCGTAATTGACGAATGAAAAAAAATTAATAATCAATTTTTTTGACTTTTCTCAAAACTTATAGATATTTGAATGTCGTCAATATTTTGGCATTTTTAAAAAAATTGGCCTTTTCTTAAAGATATTTTAAAAATTTGTCTTCTTTTTGAATATTTCAACTTTAGAATAATGAATATTTTGTGTTTGTTTTAATTTCCACAGTTTTTGAATAATTTGATTCTAATTTTAACTTTGAAAATTTAGACATGTTTTTGAAAATATCAGTACTTTAAAATAGCAACTTTTTTTAAAATTTCGACCATTTCTTAAAATTTTTACTTATGTTTAAAAATCTCGATTAACAAAAATTTGATTTTCTTAAAGTTTTAGCTTGGTTTTTAAAATTTCTAATTCTTTCGAAAGTTTTAACTTTTTGAAAATTTTCTTTTCAAGCTAGGACTATTTATTTTCACTCGAATAATAAAGCGAGCCACGACAATGTCCTAAACGTGCCGCGAACTATTCAACACAACCTGGGGTCTGAAATCGAAAAGGATCATTAGGTTTTATAGGATGATAATTGTTGAATCGGATTTTGATATTTTTTTAAGTTAATTCAACAATGAGGTCAAAAAATGGAAAGCAGAGTCAAAAATTTTGAACTGGAGATAATATTTAAGACTACGACAGGTATAAATATTTATATCTGGCTTGAGAAAACAAACGACTTCTTAGAACTTAGCAAATTTAAATTGGGAATACTAACCTGCCTCTTAACAGGACATTGCGGAGTCTGCAGAACATGTGCTGTGCAAGTGTGATGCTCTTGCTCGCAAAAGGCACGTCCGACTTAGAGGGGCATCCTTAGACCCCTCAAATATGGAAAAGCTCAATCCCAGGTCCATAATAAACATTTACAAAAGTTTATACCTAAAAACTACATAATTCAGGGTATACACAAATAATACTTTTTAGGTTTAAGTGAGGGGTGGATGCAAAGAAACACGAAACGCCCCATATATAACACTGCAAAACAATTTGGAACTCAATTTCTGTTGAGTTCGTTTTTTGAGATGCTTTAGAGTTTAATATGTATGCTGGTTTCAAAAATGTTGGTGCGGTGAATTACGTTATAAAGGTAACGATTCAACAGCTATTCCAACAATGAAGGTTAATTAGAGACATTTGGTGTTAAATTTCTCCTACTTACAGTTTAATTTACTGGCGATCATTTTTTCTATTTAACTACATTTCTTTCCAATTTCTGCGGGTAATTATACTTATCCAACCTATTTTAAAACTTTATTTACTATGGAAGGAAAATGTGTACACTGTTTTGATAGTGCATCGTCTTCTTCATATGCCAGGTGCAAAGGATGTCAGAATATAATACACTATAAATGCACAGATTTATCAGCTGATGAAATTAAAGTTTTTTCCTGAACAAAATCAAAGGTAATTGCAATTTTGTGTCGGCCTTGCACAGCGCATTTATCGTCGCTGAATGAACTGAATACCCAATTGCAGTCGAAGATTTTCGAATTACAGCAATCATTTAATACTTGCATACAATCTATAGAGAATGCCATCAAGACCCCTAAGCTTAATGATCTAGCGCAGGAAGAATTAATACAAGAGTCCATGCAGAGAACTTTGAGGTCATGTAATGTTATTACGGCTAATGTACCTGAATCTCCTGATATACCAGACGTTGAAATAGCAAATAACATCCTGGAACGCATCGACGTCTTAATGGTTGTTTATTCCGAAAATATTAGTAGGCTCGGAGAAAAGGCCAACACCGAACGTAATCGATCTCGTTTATTAAGATTAAAACTAAAGTCATCGGAAGAAGTACGCACCGTCCTACGCAAAAAGTCTAATCTACGAGACACTACGTTTGCTAATATCCAGGTATGGAATGACAAAGCTCCAAAATAATTGGATTACTCAAAAAAAATTAGAGAAGAATTACACCGTCGAAATGAGAATGGTGAAAGCCTTCGAATTAAATACAAAAACGGTGTGCCGCAAATAGTATTAAACAATACTCCCCACTCTCAAAGCTCCCGTTTCAACTAAATTTGCCCAGAAAAAATATTAAATCACTTAATTTTTTATATCAAAATGTAAGAAGTCTTAGGTCCAAAACAAGTGATTTTTATGAATTTTTATTGAAGTGTAATCATGATGTTTGTTTAACTGAAACATGGTTGGATCCTTCAATTTTTTGTTGTGAGATTTTACCTCCTAATTTTGAAGCAATTAGGTCCGACAGGAAGCTTACTCTTGTTCAACGCAGTAGAGGCGGTAGTGTTTTTGTAGCCGTCAATTGCAAATACAAAGTTGTAAAAATTGACTTGCTGGAGATGAACGCTCTTCCCATTGTGGATGCTGTAGTATGTAAAATATTGATATCTTCTGTGAATCTATATCTGATTGCTGTTTACGTTTCACCTGATATAGCTACAAATGGGTTGAAAACATTTGTGGAGTGCCTGGAGATTTTAAACCATAAATTTAATATCTTATTGATTAGTGATTTTAACGTTCCTAAATTCTGTAATGATGGTCAGCGTGATATTAAAACCAGGATCATAAAAAATTTAGCAAACTATTTAAACCTATGTCAGAATAACAATGTATTTAATACTAACGGACGTTTGTTGGATCTTGTTTTTTCAAGAAATTGTTGTGTTCGTGAAGGTCTTCCGGTAGTTAATAAAGATTGCCACCATCCTTGCTTAGGAATAACAACTGAGTTGGAAAATGTTACCAATGATTATAGATTTGCAATTTTTTCCGGACTACAAAACGTACAATTTTCGAAAAGCCGATTTTCCTGCTCTTTATACGGAACTATTGAATACTGATTGGTCCCCAATTACTAATTTTTCTGATGTAGATTCTGCCTGCGATGCATTTTACAGAAAGCTAAACTGTATCTTTAATAGTCATGTTCCACTATTAATGCGTACAAAGTTTAAATTTTCCAAATGGTACTTGGCTGAACTTGGAAGGCTAATCCGAAATAAAAACAAACTGCATGCATCGTTTAAACGTGTTTCGATAACAGCAATTATGCTCGTTATACGTCTGCTAGAAGAACTGTGAAGCAATTAATTCGTAGGGACTACAAAGTTTATTGTTAAAATATGTAAAATATGATGCAACAAAGTACCAAATATTTCTGGCGATTTGTTGGAGATAAGAAGGGTTGTTCTTCAGTACCGAGTACTATTGTTAATGAAAGTGTTACATACAGTGACCCACGAGATATTGCCAATGCATTTGCCGAACACTTTGCAACATCTTATTTATCAGCGTCTGCTAACATTTTAAATAACTTGGAAATTCCGAATTTAATTAATTTATCCTTTTTGGTTGGTACAGTTAAAGAAAGCAGCTGCAAAAAGAATGAAGGAAAACAGTGTTGTCGGCAT
This sequence comes from Dastarcus helophoroides, assembly GCA_028583605.1. Classification (NCBI taxonomy): domain Eukaryota; kingdom Metazoa; phylum Arthropoda; class Insecta; order Coleoptera; family Bothrideridae; genus Dastarcus; species Dastarcus helophoroides. The sequence continues at coordinate 914,498 of CM053332.1, read as the reverse complement.
AGATCAAATTCCATCTTTTTTGGTCAAGGATTGCTTTCAAACGCTTTTAGAGCCTCTGTTACATATTTTTAATTTATGTGTTAAAACATCAAAGTTTCCTACGTTATGGAAAATATCAAAAACAATTCCTGTCTAGAAAAATGGTGACACTAATAGCGTCAAAAATTATCGTCTAATCTCAATTTTGTGCAACTTCTCCAAAATTTTTGAAAGAATTATTCAGCAGCAAAATTTTTTTTACACAAAACATCTATTTTCTGAACATCAGCATGGCTGTTTTAGTGAAAGATCTGTGACAACAAACTTGTTTCATATATAACAGTAAATATGTGATGCGCTTGACAAAAATAAACAGCAGGATGTTCTGTCTATTACATTATATTATTACATTAACCATTCCACTCTTCTAAAAAAATTGCCATCATTCGGATTTTCAATGCAATTGACCCAATTAATTTCTTCATACCTGCATATTAGAACCAGTTACATTACAATTAATGGCATGGAATCTCATACGTACGACAATATTTCTGTCGTGCCTCAGGAGTCTAATTTGGGGCCCCTGTTGTTTCTTATTTAAATAAATAATATATCATGTAAAATTCAACATTCTTCATTTCTTCTATTTGCAGATGATTTAAAGATCTATCGTTTGGTTGATTCGATATCTGATTGTGAACAACTTCAAACTGATATCGACAATGTCCAGAGATGGTGTAAGGCCAACTACTTATCTGTTAATAATGACAAGTGTTGTGTAGTTTTGTATACTAAACGTGTAGCTAGCATTAGTTACTCATATTCCACAAATGGTAATTTGTTAGCTAGAAGTAATTTATTTAAGGACTTGGAAGTTACCTTTGATGCGAAGTTTAGTTTCGACTCACATGTTGCCAATGTGGTTTGCTGTGCACCTAGAATGTTAGGATTTGTTTCAAGAACCGCCAAAAATTTTAAAAATATACGTACATTTAAACAGCTATATTATGCTTTGGTTCGGTCTCGGATGGAATATTGCTCTTAATATGGTTCCCAATCTACACCTACCAGAAGTTGATGCTATATAAAATTGACCGCAAGTTTCTGAAATTCTTAGTATTCAGATCTGAGGGAGTTTGGCCAGCTAGAGGAATACCACAACAATCCCTATTGAACAAGTTTAATTTCCATTGTCTGCAGACAAGAAGAATGGTTACCTCTCTGATATTTTTTCATAAGCTATGTAACAATATAATTGATTCCCCGTCACTCTTAAGTAGAATACCAAGGCAGGGAGCAAAATACAATAGGGCTTTGAATGTTACAACGCCACGTACCAATGTCGGTCGAAAATCACTTAAGCATCTCATAGCGTAAATTCCATATCTGAAACTTGCAATATATATTCCAGCAATTTAATAATATTACGTTCCGTAGTTTTAAGCAATCCTGTATCAGTAGAGTAAGAAAAGTCAAGTTAGTTAGCCATTGTTTGTTTGAGTATTAACAAAATGTGTTAAAGTTAGCAATATTTAATTTATTTGATATATTTAAAGTTAGGTTGTTTGCTGGTTTTTAAATTTGAATTTAAATTTTATGTCAAAAATGCGTTTTATTGGTAATTCAATGCAATTTAAATTTACCTGTTGTAGGTTTTCGTGTTATTTATATTTTTAGGATTATAGTAATTTTTGTCTTGTTTTATATACAGGCTGGACCATAAGTAATGGTACACAGAGCAATGGTGGATTTTTTAAATGAAAATAATGTGACTAAGCTACATTTACCTTATACATAAAGTTGATATTAACAGAGATACAGGGTGTCAAAGTTGAAACAAAAATTTTGATTTTTTCGTATAATTATGGAACGACTTGTAACAAAGACACGAAATTTGGCACAAGGGACTTTCTTAAGTTGACAAACTCCAATTTGCCAACATATTACCAATAGCTGATAGAAGGCGCTACCTGTGCTATCCTGCATAATTCTAAATCATCATAACTTTTTTGCACATCCACGTATATTAATTTTAAATGAGTTATTTTATTTCTCCACCTTTTTTACGTAAAAAAAGGTTTACTTTATAAAAGTTGATAAGAGCAACCGTTTCCAAGATATTTGCCTTTAAAGCTTGACGTGCCTTGGTTTTAAATTACTAAGAAATTAAATTTTCGAAAAAGGCTTGAAAAAAAGTAATCATAAGGCAGCTTTAAAACAAATTTATGTCAAATATTACTTTGCTAATAATATTATTACCTAAATTTTGAAAATCTCAATAAAGAAAAACCAAAAATTTAAGACGTAATTCATTTTCTAACATAGAGATGTGAGTCCGCACAAGAAAATTTTAATAGTCTGGGTGGTCAAGGCAAATATATGAAGATAAATTTCAATAAAGAACAGTCAAATTTTTAATTGTTTTCAATCCCTTTACATGAAAAATACATACTTATTTTTGAAAATAAATTTTGTTTTGATATTTTATTTAAATTTGCTTTAGAAAAATAAAAAAATATGTGTAATAATAATGTCAGTAGGGTAATATTTGGTATAAACTATTTTAGAGTCAGTTTTATTACTTTTATTTTGAAACCTAGTGCGAAAAATTCACCTTTACATAACTTAAAATAAACGTACGTCAAATTTTGAAGGCAAATATCTTGAAAACGGTTCCTTGTATCAACATTTAGAAAGAATATCTTTTTTACGTAAAAAACGTAGGTACTTAAAAGTAGCTATTTAAAATAAGTGTACATGAAGGCACAAAAAAGTTACGATGCTTTAGAATAATGCAAGGTAGCGCAGGTGGCGCCTGTTAGTAAATTAGAATTTTTTGACCAAAGAAACCTCCCTATGTCAAATTTTCTGTCTATAGTAAAATTTGTTCATCAGTTATGCGAAAAAATCAGAATTTTTTCTTCATCTTTGACACCCTGTATCTCTGTTAATATCAACTTTTGGTATAAAGGTAAATGTGGCTAAATCACGTTATTTTTATACGAAAAATCTACTCTTGCTCTATGTACCATTACTTATGGTCCACCATGTATATGTTCAAATTTAAATGCTCTATAATTGGAATTATTTTCGTTGAGCATGATATTAAATAAATAAATAAATAAAATAAATAAATGTTCTACTCTCGATGGAGAAAAGGTGCATTTTTGCAATTTTTTGGAAATGTATTAAGTGATTGTGGAATTGTTTAATGCCATAACATGAAAGGTTTATTAGAAGTGTCGAGAATTTCTGCGTCAAATGCAACTGAATGGCCTTCTTTATAGGTAACTTAAAGTGAAGATTGAAGTATGTCCTCCTCCACAATGGAAATTTTTTTGGGATAGTATGAAGAAGTAAAAAAATCTCTGATTTGTTGCAATATTACGTGCAACAGTGGATCTTCGGTATTGACTTTTTTGCCTTTTCCTTGGCCAACAAGGCAAATATGTCAAGGATTTCTGTTTTTGTCTATGTAGAACAACGTAAGAACGATTTATTTTAGTCGAATTGGTTCCAATATATAAATTGAAACCTGGTGATTTAAGCATTCTACGCCAGCTACTTATCCACAGAAAAATCTAATCTTTCACCTCTATATATAAAACTGAGCCTATGTTAATTGGAGCATATTGTTTCAAGTATCCATTGTGACATTTCATAGACTATCAATTGGAAAGATAAAGGCCAGTGTGTTTGATGGTCACAGGTTCGGTAGCTCACTAAAAATGAACCTTTCATCGAAACAGTGACAGAATTCAAAAAAAAGCATTTATCGACATTTAAAGCAATTATCGGAGACTTTGATAACATACGAGCTCGCAATCACATCAAAATTGTCCAGCAAATCTTGGAGTGCTTCAGAATGCCTAGATGCTACATGAACATTAAATTACATTTTTAACATAGCCATTTTGTTGACTCCCTGAAAAATCTTGGCGTAGTTAGTGATGAGCAGGGTGAGAAGCAACTACACCAAGATCTGAAGGTCATGTAAGCACAACATCGAGGTAAATGGAATGTAAATGTGAACATATCGGGTGTTACAGGATCATGGTACACCCCTATTTTTTCCTTATTTATAAAGATATGAAAGATATGATATTTGATGTATTTATGAAATGTTAAATTTTGGCATAAAATTGACATTCCTACTGTCGTCATTTTCGCTAAAACTGATATCAACTTTTAATTTTTAAAGAGAACATACTGTATATTATTTCATTTTTGGAATTTGCATAATTTTCTGAATACAATACATATTTAATGAGTGATTTTTAAAGAATCGAAAATTTGTCTATCCCCATTTTATTTTTCAGCCTAGAAGGTCATGACTCATCCTAACTGACGTTAACTGATCACATTTGCGCTGCAAAAAATCGAACTAGGAAAACTTAGGAAGTGTCTTTTTTTCTTAATTTGTTTTCCACAGCTACCTTATGTTCCTATTGAATAAATTTTCAAATACAATTTTTTTTTTTGGTGGGACGGACTGGTCCTTGGTTATCTTCAAAAATTGAAAAACAAATCTTGTCTCTTGTAACCAAGAAAGATAAAAAAAACACAACAAAGGTTTTTCTAACTTCTTGGTTTCAGGCGACAGGATATGTTTTTCAATTTTTCAAATAAATTAAAACCGAATATTTTGAATTCCTTTGGCTATAATTTCAGTTCCATTTATTTCACAGCAAAAATGAGAATATGGTTAGACTCGACATTAATTATACCTTTTGGCAGTAGCACAGGACCAATATGGTTCTATTTAAGAAAATGAAGTTATGACATAAAAACCATTTTTGATAACTTTATCACGTAATAAAAGAATAAAATAGGTAGAAAAATTTTCTATTCTTTAAAAAACACTTTTTCTAGATGCATTATATTCAGAAAGTTATGCAGATTCCAAAAATGTAATAATATACAGAATGTTCTATTTAAAATTCAAAAGTTTGTGTCAGTTTTAGCGAAAGTAACAACAGTAGAAAGGCCATTTTTATGTCAAAATTTGATATTTTATAAGTACATCAACTATAATAAATTTAAATATTTTATCTTTATAAACAAAGGAAAAAAGGGGGTGTACTCTGATCCTGTTACACCTGATATATGATGGTTGACTATTGTTGGAGCATCAATCAGACAAGAATGTCCACCCATTAAAAACATTCAAGAAAAAGCTATACTCGAAAAATTTTACCTTGATTTTTTACATTTAACGCTTTGAAAAAAAATAATATTTGTATCAACACAATATAGCATCCATTCAATATGCATATAAATATTGCTTTTGCAGGAGCATTATTTGTGAACAGTACATTTGATAACTTTTACCCTTATTTTCCTTTATATGCACATTTTTTAACTTTTAAAACATGAAAAGAGTCTCCTGTAGATTAAAAAGTTGACATGATGGAATTTGAGATGATTTTTGGATTTAGTAGGCAAAAATTAATCAAAGACAGGTCACGGATCTAATTCAACAAAAATGCTGTTCCCCAGTGTAATCTTATCTCATCTAGACTATTTTTTGAATATTTTGACTTCATTTCAAAGTTTTTAATTATTGGAAAAGTCGACGTTTTTTCTTATTTTTGAAAATTTTTAGCTTTTTTTAAATTTTTCGTTACTGACGACTTAAGCTTTTGATTAAAAATTTAGATTTTTTGTAAAATCTATTTTTTTTTTAATTTCTCTTATTTTTAAAAGTTTGAATTTATCTAAGATTATGACTTTTTATTAAGATTTTGACTTTCTGAAAATGAATCTGACTTTTAACATTTATTATTATTAAATTTTAAAAATCACAATTAACAAAAAAAAACTTTTATTGACAATTTTGAACATTGTTTTTTTCAAACTACAAATTAATTATCTCTCAATACATTCTACTGTCAAATGTTTGCGTTTTCGCGACAATAAATACTCGTAAGTTAAAGGTTTTTCCTACGTAAATAAACAATATCCAAATTACATCATTCGGTAACGAGCTATTGCTTTCACTATTAACGTGAACGTAGTCAAAGTTTTTAATTTTTTAAAAAGATGGACATTTTAAAACAACGTACGTCTTCTTCAGTATTATCTATTTTAGGAAGAAAAGAATAATGCAGCATATTATCTTGATGATAAAAAGTATAAATAACGTGTTATTAATAGCTATTTTTAAGTAGTTTTTCTTAGCATATTTTTGCACCAAAATAATTACGAAAATTAGGACTACTTAATTTATCTGGACTTCCAATGAAAATATTTATACTAGATTGTACAATCACATTTTTGAAAGAAATTACCTGATAGATTTGTTGCTGCGTAAACATGAGTTTTTTTTCGTGTAATTGAAACGAACACAATGTTTTTACTGAAAACAATGTTTGCTGTGATACAATTTCAATTATTACCAAAAGTTTTTCAACATCTACAATTAGACAATGAGGGCTACCGTTTTTGGACTCACCAGGTGGCGCCACTGGCGGGTGAGGTAGCTGTCAAGAGATGTTATGATCGTATCCTTCGTTTTCGATAGTGTCAAACAAGTTTATACGTTTTATAATTATTTCCGTTTATAAGAAAAAATTGTTAATTATGCCTCAGTGTTGTGCAGTTCCACTTTGTTCGGAAACAAAAGGCGGACATATGTTTCCCAGGGGCAAAACCCGTTTAAAACAGTGGTTAGTGGCGATTCGCAGGGATAAATATACTCCCTCCAAACATTCACGTGTTTGTAAAAAACACTTTAAACCGGATGATTATGCATTACCAAAAGAACCTACTACAAATAATCGTAAGTAATAATTGCTTCCTTTTTTCTTACACTTATTAAACTCATTGTTGATATACCATTAACTTAAAGACATCGAGTAGGTACAATTCGAAACAATATTATTGTTAAGTAATAGTAAATCACCAATTTATTCTTTCACCATTACTTTATTGTAAATGTTTTATTAGCTACGCCTTTACTGAAAAAAGAAGCTGTGCCAGGTATATTTTCCTGGAATTCAGAAAGCAAAGACATCACTGAAATGAAGAAAAAACGTGCTGAGCGAGCCCTTCAACGTCAAAAGTTCAAGGAACATGAAACGGCAACTCTTTGTTCAAACACTGATGAAAATAAATCTGAAAACTATTTTGTAAGTACATATAGTATATAGTTTTTATTACTTTGTTTCATCAAGTACGTAGTTCTATAAATGACCAATTAAATGTTCTGTAATTAAACAATTAAACGTGCTTAAAACTAAAAATAGGTACTACCGCAACCATAGACTAGTTTCGGCCTTACTTAAAGCCGCTAGTCAGTTGTATAAGTATCCAAGAGAGTAAACCCAAAAATTTTCGTTACATGCTAATTGTAGCATTCTTCTCTGCTGAGATAATAAGCCTTGCATATGCGAATATATACAAATTTATTACCATTTATTTGAAATCTAATTTCATTACAATCTAATGAAAACTAGATTACAATTGCAAAGTTCACGTAGAAGAGGCAAAGCTTGTATCACGGGTTGCATTGCAGCATCCATTGATACAATCGTCCTCGGCGTGACTTTACTTTCATCTATTTCGACAACTGACCAATTAAACGTTCTGTAATTAAACAGTTAAACGTGCTTAAAATTGAAAATATGTACAACCGCAACCAGAGACTAGGAAGGCTAAACAGTTCTCTAGCATTGGTCTAACTTAAGCTTTGTAATGAATGAAGAGCTGAGCTGTTGTTAAGTATTTTTCAGCTCAAAAAAGAAAGCCCAGCTTTTAAGAAACGGATTTGACCATGGCGACATCGCAGTTATTTAAATAAATAAATAAATAAATAAATAAATCTGCCTCCGTTAACTTTTACTACTATGATAGACAAATTAGATTTTATGGGGAGTATTTTAATTTCCACGAAAACGTTGAATGAATTATCCCTTGACGTTTTCCCAGAGGCCTAAATTTTTAAGGCATTGAGATCAACCAGGTTTGTCTAAATTCTTTGAAACATGTAAAAATATTGAAACTGAAAATTTCCAATTTAAATTCGAACTTTCGATGCATGAGTTTTCCAAAATTTTGCATTTAAAAATAAGGTCTGAAAAAATTAGTAGAGATTTTAAAATTATAAGGTCAATATTTTGAGATTTTAGAAATTATAAATGAAAAATCGAAATTTTTGATAGAAAATTAGATATCATGAGATTGAAGTCAAATGAAATTTAAAGTTTAAAAAAATTACGAGCTTAAATCCAAAGGTTCCTGAAAAAGTCGAACATTCCAATTGAAGCTTTACAACTGATTAACCTTCTAAAGTTTTTAATATTCCAAAGGAATCAGAAACTCCTTGTAATATACGACTAGGAAAAAAGTTGGAAACTTCATCGTTTGGGCCGAGTTGATATTTCATTCAGAAGCGTTAATCTTAACTTTCGTAACTTTATTGGGGAAAGATTAAGCAAGGAAATATCTTTTTGCTCACGGTGCTTAGAAGTTATGCGCTTCCAGTAAACATATTTCGCTCAAGTTAGAATCCCCACAATCGTATTAATCTAATAAAAATTTAAGGTTCAATTCTAACCGAAATGAAACTAGACCGAAACTACTTGAAAGCAGGTATAAGATTTGAAATATTCGGAGCATTAAAGCAGTAAAAGAACCATAAATGCGTTTCAGTTATCTTGCTTCAATATCTAGCGTGTTATCCACTATTTCAAATGATCGAAGTTTCAAAAATACTGGCCAAGTTCGAATCACGGAAGGATCCCAATAAGTTGAATGGTTGAATTTATTTGCATCAGACGAAGAAAGTGTGGTTAATAAATATCAGAAATAAATTTATTGGCATTGTTCTCATTATTCGTTGTTACTTGTGTTAATTGTCAGGTACATTAACAGCTGAAAGTATAAAAGTCCTGGACTTGTACTATTTTTATTCTCAAAATATGTCATTTTGATATGATTTATGATCAGGCTCAGCTGTTTTATGGCATTTCATCCTTAAATATTAATCAGAAGATGTGATTTCATATGTATACCTTCCAGATAAACATGAGGCAACGACTAAAAATTTTACAAAAAAAGCACATTTACTATAACCATCCCTACATATAAACCCATTTGCTTGATTTTAGAACAAATCTCTAGAATTGTAGCAAATAAATTAAATAAAAATTATACAGTTTCGAAAACGTTTCTGTACGGTACATTATTTCAAAGCTGTGTTAAATGCTTGAATTTTAATGATTTTGTGGATATAAAAGAATGCATAAACTAATTACTTTTTTTGTTTAAAGGGTGCCTGAAGGGATACACTAAAACTTGTCTTAACACACCAAATCTGTAAGAAGCTTAAAAACGAAATAAACATATTTTTTTTATTTTTCGAACATTCAAACGTTGGACTTGTACTGTTCTTAATCTCAATTTTAAATGTTATTCATTAAAGCCCTCATATTTGCACAATATAATTATGGCATTCATAGTATGTATAACATGGTTCTTTTAGAAACCTGATCAAAAAGTACCACCGGGATATTATTATGGGATCGTAAATATTTCTCAAAAATTGACGTTAGTGTCTCTAGGCAACTAAACTTCGTATCATTTCTTAATTGTTGTAGTTTCCTGAAAATACTTATAAAAAATAATTCAAGTAATATTTCCATATTTAAAATCATTAAGGACGAGTTTGTAAAAATTGTATTTTTAATTAATATATTAATTTTAGGATTACCTATGCAACATTTGAACAAATAATCAATAACCAACAATATTGTACCTATCATTAATAATTAAAAAAATGTAAGCCAAAAAGTACCAGTACATAAATTATTAAAAAATAACAATATTTTGGAGATATAAACTCATTTATTTTGAATATTACGAAATATAAATGCTTTTGTATAATTAGACCTTAAACTATAAAATTTATGACCCACAATACCTTGGACCAGTATCTAGGCAAATTGTAAAGAAAAACAGGGGAGAATTACATTTTAAATTAAATAATAAAATCAATCTCAGAAGCTCTCGCTCCCAGTAACACTGATCAAGTATACCTTTTTACGCATGCTTTCGTACCGTTGTTTTTTCCTTCCGTGTTTTCGGTTCTCGTTGCGAAAAAATAATCATATCGGGTCGCTTGCTGTTTTCGTTCTGACCAAAATGATGTTTTTTTTTTACTTTGGTTTCAATTCCGACTGACTCATTTTCAAATTTTTTTAAGTTTTTCGTTGTATTAAAAATTTAGTTTCTATCATAATTTAGAACATTCTTGCTTGTTCACGAAGTTAAATTTTAGAAGAAGAAAGTAAAAATTTTAAGTTTGAAATTTCGAAAGTTGAAATTTTAAGCAAAAGCCAAAAACTTATAAAAACATGTTCAGGATGAAACTTAACATTTGATGCGTGTTAAAATTCCAAATTTCTGATCTAACTAATGAAAAAAAATAGAAATTAAAAAAAAGAAAGAAGTGTTTCCGTTATAACTTAAAACTTCGTGTATGTAGAAATGATGAGATTTTAATCTAGCTTTTAAGAAAATATTGGATTGAAAGTGTAAACTCGAAATTTTAAGGTAAAGATTTCACGGTTTATATAAAGTTTAAAAAATGAAAAAATAAAAATTTCTAAAAAGACATCTATTTTACAAAAAAATATGCATATTTTAAATATAAATTTAAAATTATAAAAAAAATTAAAGTTAAAAAAATCCAAACGAAATATAAGAAAATTGAGCCTAATATATAAATAAAAATTGCCGAAAAAAACTCATAAATTATGTAAAAAAAATTTTTTTTACATTTTAACAAATTCAAATTTAAAGACAATAAATTACAAAAAATTTTAAACAAATTAGGAAAAACTAACATTTTGAGAGAAATTTCAAGATCTCGAATTTGTAATAATTAAGAATATAGGAAGAAGATGAAATTTTGGAGAAAAAAATTCAAAAAATTGTCAATAATTAATTTTATATAAATTTTCGATAATTATGATTGAGTTAAAGGTCTTAATTAATCTTCTTTATGCAAGGTGATTCCAAAGGTGGTAACATACATTTAAAATCATATTTTAGAGCCCAAAATAAGACTAAAAGTCTATACAAGTCTATGTCGTAAAACGCTTCGTTTCCGAGTTACAGGTGTAGAGAGTTATTTTCTTTAATTTCTTTTAATTAATAGTTGCGAAACGTGTACAGATAATTAAATGAAATTTTGCACAACTCTATACCTTTTCGTGCCTTTTTCAAAAGTCTAGGAGTTAATTAACAGAACTTGAAGAGTGGCGCCTATAACGTGCCTTATTTATTTTGTGTACACTTTTGTTGCAGTGTAATAGCAAACTTATAAACTACAAACGTATTTACATTAAAAAATTCTCCTACAGAAATTTAATATTGTCAATGGTTTTCGAGTAAAATGCATCTTTATATCTCGATGCATTAAAAATGCTCGCCCAAAAATATCGGATATAATTTTCATATTATTCAGGTATTTATGCCATTTTAAGTTTCAAAAATGAACAATTAATAAATAATATTAAAAAAATATTTAAAATTAAATTTTTTCGTAAAAATTTAAATACTGAATGAATATATTAAGAATTTTTAAAAATAATATTTACTTAAAAAATTAAATTAATACTATTCAAATTAAAATATGTTTTTCCTTCTAATTTTGTAGAAAACGTCGATGGCCAAAAAAGCATCTGTGTTTAATGATTTGTTTTGTAAATTCCCAAATTTCAAAAAAAGATTTTAGCATTTCATAGCTCCATGTCTCGGAAGAAATTATCTAGATCTCTTTATTATTTTTTCTGTATCCTACTTAACATTTCTTTGGCTGAACCAAAAATTCAAAATCAAGTAATTTTTGTTTTTGCATTAATTTTTGATTTTTTACAAAATTCTACTCTTTACCTAAAGATTTCGTCTTCAGGCTTGGAATTTCAAAAAAAATTTAATTTTTTTTAAATTTTTGTAATTTGCAGTTCAAACCTGACACGTATTCTTAAAGCCGGTATTTTTTTTCATGTTTATTTTCTTCGGAATTAGTTAAAAATTGCAATTCTTATTTTTTAATATCTTTTTCTAATATTTTTAATATGTTTTAATGCAATTTGAACTGCTTTTATAAAATTTCATGTCAAGTCATTCATTAAAGGAAGTATTAACTTAAAATGTAACCCTTTTTTGACCTTTCGAAATTTTTCTATTATAGTAAAACATAATTTTTTTATGAAGTATATGTTTGTTTTGAAATGCCTTTTTTTTCAATACTTCAAATTAAGACTTGAAATCACTACAATTTTTCGTACAACTTCAGTGTTTTTATATCATATGTTTCTCAAAGCTGAAGATTAAGTTTAATTTTTATTGTTTTCTGGCAATTGCAGTTTAAACCTAAAATTATTTTTTAAAATTTGAATTTTAAAATCAAAATTTTAACCCTCATCTGGTAATTTTGTGTTTAAAAGATTTTTAGAATCCAAAGTTTTTCGTTAAATTTTAAGTTAAAAGCCTTTTCTTAAAATTTTGATCTAAAAGTTGAAACATGAATATTTCTGAAGTATAATTTAATCCCAAAATTTGCATTGTATTCAACAAATTTGGACTTCTCTTTAAAATATTTCATGTTCAAATTTAAAAAGTTTGCCTTTTCCTAGACATTTTGGATTAAAACTTGACTATTATTTTAAATTTCAGTGTTCGATTTTTTTCGACCTTTAAATATTTAATATTTCTCTCTAAATTTTGAGTAAAACCTGAAATGAATTTTTAGAAATTAATCACATAATATATTCAAAAAGTCTTTATAACTGAAGCTGACAATTTTAACTTGAAATGCTTAAGAAAAAGAATTTCAGATTTCTGATTTTGAAAATAAAAATCTAAATTTTGGGAAATAAGTAAAATTTAAAAATTAAACTTGAACTTTTGACATGAAATTTTTGGTAGCAAGTAAGAAAGAAAATTTGAAATTTTATGTTTCATGTTAACATTTCGAGATTAAAGTTGAAATGAGGTAAGGTCAAAAGATCGATATTTCGAAATTATAGTAGAAATTTTGAGTTCCAAAGTTCCAAAAACAATTTTTTAGAGATTTAACTTAAAAGTTTAACTTTCATTTCAAAATCTCTTAAACAAATACAAATTTCAAATTATAATTCAACTTTCTTCCCAAAATCGTAACTTTGCAATCGAAGTTGCCACTCTAATAAAGTCCTTATTTTTTAAAAACTGAATTGGAAATTTCTACTGGGACCTCAATATTGAAAAAATACAAATTTTAAAATTAAATTAAAGTTTTGGAGATTTTAGTAGAAATATTAATTGGGTGAGATTTTAAAGATGAATTTAATATTTGGAGCAAGCACTTGTATTTTTATGAGAAACATAAAAATTTTGAATTTGAGATTAAACTTCTTAATTTTTTTTAATAAAATGTTTAGCTTAAAGTCAAAATTTTAAGCCGTAGGATTTGCAGTTCGAGAAAAAAGTATAAATGTTAAGTTTAGACTGGAAAATAATTCTTCTTTAAAAAATTTAATTGTAAAGTTAATATTTTTGCCTTGACGGCTCTACTTTAAATGGATTTCTGCCAATTTTCCAAAGTATGATTTTGTGTATACAGTTTTTAACTTTGGACAGCTGATTGTAGTATATTGTTTATCTGTTGATTTTTTACGTAAAACATTCGTTTTATTGGATTTATCTAACTGTAAACTACTTTTATAAATGGGAAAGTGTGTTGCTTTGTATTTGTCAATGCGTCTCTGTCATGCTATCTTATGACCACCTTCCTACTCAGAATTATTTTTTCATTAAAATGGATTTTTTTGGCTGAGCAGCTAGCAGAAGTAAAATAATGTTTGATAGAAGCCCTGTTATCAAGTTCATATCTTAAACAAAATAAATCGATTTATTAATTTAACAAACCCTGAAAATGCACAAAATGTTTGTAACTTTGGATAGTTGATTACATATATTTTTTAAATAGTACTTTAGACCGTTTTGTTTTATTGCCTTTGTATATGTAATATTACGGAAGGTATCTTAGCTAATTATTGATGGAGCAGTGCATAACCTAAATTCTGGATATCTAAACCTAAGTTTACATAATAAATTCAATTAGTGAATGGTAAATGGGCAAGGTCTAAGATGTAAAGTGTTTTTTTTAGAACATCAAACCTTGACGAAGTAAAAGAGTATAACATTTTCTATGAAAACAATTATCTAATTTCACGCGGACAAAGTCGCGGGTAACAGCTAGTAATAATATATTAATGTAATAATAATCATAATTATGCTTTCATTATTTCTCTGGTACAATTTATCTATTTTTCTGATAAATTCCATCAAAGATTTGTAAAGAAGGTGCAAAGTAGGAGTATCTGGTTTGTGTTTTTTTTTTTTTTTTCGTAAACTGCACAGTGCCTTGTTAGTTTGTGCGAACAATGTACTATTTATTTTAGAATTTTTAACAATCGTGATTTTTTGATTTCAAATGAGGAATAAAAATTAACGTGCGCGTATTTAAACCTGCATCGAACCAAAATAAGCCAATAAATTTTTCGGTTCAGTTCCGGTTTTCGTTCCGACAAAAAAAATCTTCTTTTTTCACTTTTCGGTTTTCGGTTACGTTCTGGTTCAAAGCTCCGTTTCTACGCCTAAAAGATCCAAGAACTAAATGTTTCATTGCATTTATCGAAGAGAACCAAAAAATTATGACACATTAAAAGTAACAAAATGCCATTAGTGGCGCTGCCTGTCACGTATAATGAAATTGATGACAGATTTCCAAGTCGCATCCTGGAAGATCACCGAGTGTCTAATTTTGCTTCAATTAATGGTCATTAATGTTAACCCCTGTTATCAGCTTTTCAACTGAGAAAATTCCAGTTTGCATTAGTTTTCCAGGAATATTAGAACAACATTTATATCGATTTTATTACTAGGTATTCGGCAAGGTTATAAAGTTTTACCAAATATATTTTCGCTATTAAATGTATTTAACGTATGTAATGTTATTTTTAAAATGAGCCCTAATTATTTTCGTAATTATATTTCCATGGAAGCTAAGTGCTCAATTTCCTTAGGTTATCTTACGACGAACGAAATCCTCTATCAAATATTTACCATAAGATTGTTTTTCACCTAAATGCGTTTTCCTACGTTTTCCTGAGTGAAAGGGTAAATTGATGGAGCAGAGTGCCCGTGCTAATTTTCTTGCCGCTTTTAGAACTTCCTAATTAATAATGGAGCTGTCCGATAGTTCAATTCGGTGAGATTTGTATAATTCAAAGTGTTGTTGACCCGAACTGCAAAATGTTTAGTAATAGGGACAATATGCGGCTTTGTATTCACATAAATCAATAATACATCCCCTAAATCCGTGTTTGCGCTTTATTTTTTTATAATTCATCCCTCTTTTGGTTTTGGTCGTTGTTATAATTTAAAAACGATTTTCCGTGACCTAACAAACTGACAACTGCTTAAATGAAAAAAAAATTTTTGACTTTACCCAAAAAATGGAGCTCTAAATGTACGTCCTTATATGTATATACAAGATATATGTCATTACCTCATTATTCTTCAGAGAAAATATATAAAAATGAGTGTGATACCAATATGCGATTAAAAAAGGTTTTAAAAGATAAGTAAATGTCTGCATCGGAGTCGGGAAAGATAAAAGATTGTTCAGGGAAAAAATGTCGATAATCATGAAAGATGAGAACATGTCAATATTAAGCAATACTTTGCTTTAGAGAGCCCTGAAGAGGTCGCTGAGCGATTCGCTTTTTCTTTTAATAAAACTTAAATTTTCTTTGTCAAAAATTGTGAAGGTTCTGGAATGTCCAAGAGATAAGAGCAGCAAAGCACAACATCTTGATACCGCGTCGTTCGCGATAACATTTGTAAAAAGGAAACTGACCTGGATGAACACTGTGTTTGGGCGAAAGTAAAGAATTTTTAGGTTAGAACGAGTCATTTCTACGGAAGGATGGTGTCTAATGGATGCGACGCCTTAAAAAGTGGAATATTTGGGCAGGAAAAACTCAACATGAGAAATATCAAGAGTTGTCAGAAAGTAGAAAATAATTCTGGATGAAACTCGAAATAAATTTAAATCTGCTTGTTTCAACAAGTACGTGAGGTTTTTAAGTCCAATGGGTGGGAACAAACTTTCTGTGGATATAAATCCGATCGAAAGGAGAAAATGAGCAAATTGCGACAGTTAAACGCACACATAGTTCTGGCTGGAAGTTTCGGAGTCGTGACACTATCGAAAAATAGGTTCGGAATTGCGTGTTCGTAACGTTGGGCTGGGAGACGGGAAAACACTGCACTGAATCATTGAATTGGGAATACATTGAACTGGGACTTGAAGGGAGCTGCTGGTCATTAGGTGACAACTCGAAGAGAACTGTTTGAAGTTTGAAACGATGAGGGTAGGTTTTGTAGGGAGAGGAATGACGTAATGAAGGAATTAGAGTATCAGATATTAAGTTAATACGGGTTGACCATTGCGAGAGTGCCTAACGTTACGAGATTCTGCGTGCTCGTCTGTAATTGGAATAGCAAATTCTTTCGTGGTATCAATCTATACCCGCGGAAAAGTTATACTCTTAGTTAAAGTATTGTGCAAGCCATCGAGGAACAACGTATAGTTATTCATTACGTATAAATAAGGGGCGAAGCCAGGTAGGTCTTTTATCGAAAGAATGTAACTTCTGTCTTACAGTAAGTATGTACATATATTGCGTACCTTTGTAAAACTGTTAATAAATCAAACAGAAATAAGCAAAGACAGAAACTGCAAACGCAAAATTATGAATAAAATTTGACCAACACTGCAACTACCTAAGCGTTATTCGCTCTTTAATTTATTTCTTGACTTGTTAACGTGTTACTGAAATTAATTTGTGGCAAAACGGCGTAATAAATTGGGGTTTGACCCGACAACGTTGACGCACCTCATCGATCGGTTTTTTATGGTAGGCCGCATTTCAAATCTGATCGAAAGTCCTGCACGCGACTCCTGCAACCTCCAATATTCAATTAGATTGATCCCGACGTGTTCCTGTTGGGCCATATAGGATTTGATCGTTATTGGTAGGTTCCGACGTACGTGTGGCGCATAATTCGGCTTATCGCAATCTCGTGCGCCGCCCGACTTATGCCTATGTCGAAGTTTCCTGCTAAAGGGCAAAAGCTCTTCCTCAATCTGAATTACAATTCGTCCTTTGTGAAGAAGTTAGAGGAAGATTGCAAAAATTGGACATTTAGATAATTGGCGAATCGAGTCTTTAATAATCATTTTCTGCTCTTCACTGTTTGGTGTGAAATTTTTTAGCTGCCTTCTTGCACGTCCTTGAAATATCTTCAAGGCAAATAAGTTTGCTAGGAAAAATGGGATCTTACCTTTACCGCCTTTTATTCATTTTAATACCAATTTTTGAAAAACCCTAGGACTCTTAATAAGGTTCCTAGGGATAAATTCATAAACAATTAAAAAACCAGAACTTCAATTTTACAATTAAAATTTAATGAAAAATATCGAAATTTAGAGTATTAAATTGAAATATTTTAAAACAAAATTTGAAATTATCGCAAAGGAAATGACAATTTTTTTAGTTTCAATATATCCAAAATTTGACTTTTTCCTAGGAAATAAGTCGAAACGAAAGTAGGTCGTTAAGAAAAACTGTAGACATTTGATCTATGTCAGCGTTGCTCAATCGTTCCGCAATAAGCCACAGGAATATATAAAATTTATTTGGATTTTTTATTTTTTTATCAACCAACAATTATTTTCTGCACACCTTTTTTATTACTCAATGTTTAAAAATCTTGGCTTTCTAAAAATTTTTACATTCTAAATTGTTTCTAAATTTTCGTAAAAGTTCAACTTCAAAGTATTATCTTTTTATTAATTTAGAATTTCTTTAAAAAATTTTGATATTTCTAAATTTACATTTTCCAAATTTTCATGTTTACCAAAATTTGGATTCTCTTTCGAAATGCTAATTTTTTTTAAGATTCCAAACTTTCTCAAAATTTTAAGTGTTTTCTACATTATGACTCTTTTTAAACTTATATTTTTTTTTTAATTTTGACTTACTTTGAAATATTCAAATTTTTTCGGCTTTTATTGAAAATATCCAAAATTTTGACAAAAAATATCAACGTTTCCAAATTTTTTCAAGATTCCTCTCTTAACAAAATTTTGAATATTCTGAAAATGTTTACCCATTACTCTGAAAATTTTTGTGTTATTAAAATATCGAATGTAAAAGTGTCCATGTATCGATTGTCTCTCGAAGCTTCCATTTTTTAATGAAAATTACTTTCCTTATTAAAAATATGTAGTTTTTTCGCCATCAAGATTTGTTAATTCTAAAAATATAATTTTTTTACACACATTTTCTACTTTTTTTCAAAATGTTGACTTTTTTTAAGAATGTTTTGATTTTATTTTGATATATTTGACTTTTTCAAAAAATGTTCACTTTTGGAAAATGCTTGTAAATTGTTTTTTGTGGGTTTTTAAATGTTTCTTTTTTTTAAAATGTTTACTCTTTTAAAATAACGACTTTCTGAAAATTTCACGTTTTTAAAAATATTTATTCTCTTGAAAATTTGGGCATTTCAAAATTTTAATTTTAAACTTTTATATCATTTTGTTTATTGTCAGAATTTTTACGTTTTTTAATAATTTTTATTCTTTACCAAAATGTTAACTTTTGCAAAACTTTCATTTATTTTGAAAATCCCGATTTTTTTAAATTATAATTTTTTAAAAACTCTACTTTTCTAAACATTTTGACTTTTATGAAGAGTTTAATTTTTATAAAATTTTATAATTAAAAATGTTTTGATTTTTTTTAAAACTTCAAGTTTCAGAAAATTCTGATTTTTTGGAAATATAAATTTTTTAAAAATATGTTTTTTTTAACTTCCAACTCTTTTCAAAATAGTTATTTTATTTTAATTCGGTTTTTTGATTGGTTTCTTGTTTTGCCAAAATTTTTTCAAATTTTCCAGTTTTTTTTTTAAATTTGGCATTGAAAACTTTCTATTTGACGAACATCGTTTGCTATCCACATTTTTATGACTTAGTACGAAACTAGACAATATATACTTTTTTTTGTGAACTAGGAGGAGAAAATGGATTATCATCTTCATCTTCAACAAGAATTCTCACAATCGATCACATCGATTTTCTTCATTTTGTAATATGTTATAGTACGTAAGAAAAAATTAGATACATATTTCTTTGAAATGCTAACTCGGTGATTTAAGGGGTAAATCCCCTTCCCTTAAAGGTGACCGTCAAAAATGTTACGTCTTTGGAAGAGCATTCTTATGAAAAATACTTTAACGTTTGTTTCACTAAAAATTTTCAATGTATTCTTGAGATATTAAAGAAAAACTGTTTTTGAGGGTTATCTTTAGAGGGGTGGTAATCAAAACCCAAATTTCAGGGTAAGTACCTAAAAATATTATTAATAAATTATTGAAATATCAGCATACAATAAGTTGAAGGTGGAAAAATAAATGTTTTGACTCAAAATCTAATAATGACCAGTCCCATGGGGTTCACCAACCCTCATTAAAATAAGGATGTTACGTTATCTAACTGTTAATGCAAATAGTAAAGTGCCTGGAGTATTAAAAATCCAAAAAGCTGGAATTACAGTTCCAGGGAGTGAAATTAAATGAAAATATATAGAATGTTTAGCTAATAATATATGTAAAAAAGTTTACCTATTAAAAAATTGTAATCTTCATTAAAATTATAATAATATTAATATTAATAATAATAATAATAATAATAGTAATAATAATAATAATAATACCCCCGCAAGGGGGTAAGGAGCGTAAGCATCTTACCATGGTGAGTAGCGCCACCACGGCCCTGAGCGTAGAGGAGAAAACCCCAAAAAAATAACCCCAATCTCAATGTGTTACGCGACCCGTGCAGAAGAGATGAATGGCTGTTGGGTCAAACAGCTATGTACGGAGCCCTCCGAGCAACAGGCGCAACTTGGTTGTAGATAAGCCGCCTTACCATGATAATGCGGGGCTCTGCCATGGTGGACCGAACACACCCTAGCTACTCGTGGGACCACGATGATTGAACCAGTGATTTCACACCATCAAAATAAAGATGAAACCAATATTGGAGAAAATAATGGTAACAGACTCCGTTGGAGCAAGAAAGAATATGCGGAGATAATATGGTGTTACTACTACATGCAGGAGAAACAAACTGCTACAGAAAGGAACGTATTTGAACTTTGGAGGGACAGAAACCCAAACACAAGACCAAACATATCTTCTAAAAGCCTAGCAACACAAAGAAGGTACATCATAAACAATAAAAAATTAACACAAAGTGAACTGGATGTAATACAAAATTCAGTAAGAAAATCAATAACCAACCAACAGACACCAGCAGGAGAGTTGGACCAAAGAACCCACACAAATACCCAAGACGTTCAAGAAGATCAAAATTTCAACAACAATAGCGGAGAACAAATAAACACGACAATTTCAAGTGAAAATAATACTACAGGCAAAGAAAAAGGATCTCTAGACTTAGAAAATACCAATAGTAATGCAGAGCAGACCACTGTAGCAAATTTAGATTTAGCATTAAAGATTAAAATATACAGTGAACTTGAAAACAGTAAGATAGTTAGCATGACAGAGAGAAGCAGACTTCCGAAAATCAAAGAAACAAATAAAGCCAAACAAATGATATTAAAAGCTAATGACATCATACAAAAATATATCGGAAGTCAGACAAAAGACATCACTGAACTAAACAACTTGATATACTCTAGCGCGTTAGTTATCACAAGAGAGTTAATCAAAATAAGGGATAACACAACAACAAACAAGCAACATAAAAGCCCCAGATAGAAACTGAGAATACAGAAAAGAACAGAAGAATAACGAAAAGAATTATCCTTATTAGCTGAGGGGAAATCTGCAAAACACATTCTAAAAGGGTACAGCATCGAATAAATTCCTTGAAAATTAAATATGAAATCTCTAATAACTGCAGCTATCAAAAAGTAGAGGAGATGTTTAAAGAAAAGGTGCTTGCATATGCACAGCGAATACGAAGATATCAAAAGAGAAATGACTTTTATCAACAAAACAGACTTTTTGAAGAAAATGGAAAAAAGTTCTACCAACAGTTAAAAACAAAAAGTTTTGGGATCACAAAAGCACCATCACAAAATGGAATAGAAGCCTTTTGGAAGGATCAGTGGGAAACAAATGCAAGGCACAACTCAAAAGCAGAGTGGATAAAAAGAGAAGAGAAATCTACGCAGAAAGTACCTTTTATGTCAAGCGAAGAGATCACCATCAGAGACATAGAAAAGGCCTTATCAATTGCAGCTAACTGGAAAGCGCCCGGTTTGGACAAAATACCAAACTTCTGGTTAAAAAAATTTCACACTACACATAAGGCATTCGCTTATGCGTTAAATGAACTCAAAAAACACCCAGAACAGATCCCAGAAAGGCTTACGCAAGGTATTACTTTTCTGTTACCAAAAATAGAAGACACATGCAAGGCGAATAATTACCGACCAATAACATGCTTATCAGTTATCTATAAGCTCATCACCAAAATATTCTCGGATAAAATTTATGAGCATCTAGTAAATAACAATCTTCTACCAGCTGAGCAAAAAGGTTGCTCCAGGGGTTCTTTGGGATGCAAGGAGCACCTGTTATTAAATAAGCTAATTATGGAAGACAGTAAAGAAAAGAAAAGGGGATTGGCCATGGCTTGGATAGACTACAAAAAAGCGTTCGACAGCATTCCACACAGTTGGATAAAACAAGCTATGCAAACTGATAGAAACTAATACCATAAATATCAACAGAGGAATCTTCCAAGGTGACTCGCTGTCCCCCCTTTTGTTCTGCATGTGCTTAATACCCTTATCAAGAGAGCTGCGTGAAAGTGACCGCGGATATAAAGTACAGAAAACATCGGTTCACCATTTACTATACATGGATGATCTAAAACTCTTCAGCTGCAATGAAGGTGGAATTAATGACATGTTAGGCATTGTGAAACAATTCAGTGAAGATGTCAATATGCAATTTGGACTGGACAAGTGCGCCAAGGTAGTCATACATAAAGGGCAGATTAAATACACAGTAAACCTACAGATGGACAATCAAACTGAAATTAAAAGCCTTGAACCTGAAAAGGCATATAAATATCTAGGAGTGACAGAAAACTGTGACATCGAACATGCCGAGATGAAAGATGAGATAAAAAAAGAGTATTTTCGAAGAATTAGGTTAATACTAGACACAGAGCTTAAAGGAAAAAATAAAATAACAGCGATTGGTAATCTAGCAATGCCCGTACTAGAATATAGTTTTGGTATTATAAATTGGAAAAAAGAGGAACTTAGGCAATTGGACAGGAAGACCCGTAAGCTACTGACCACGTATAAGTTACTACATCCCAGAGCAGACGTTGATAGACTTTACTTACCTACATTAGAGGGGGGTAGAGGACTTCGTAAAGTAGAAACAGCATATAAAGTAACAATATTGGGACTATCCACATATATCTTAAAGAAGAAAGGTGACAGCCTAGTAGATATAATTAAGAAAATTGAAAACTTAAAGCCCACCCAGAAAAACATAATATCGGAGGCAAACCACATACAGACCAGTTATGAAATTGTGCCACCAGGCAATAATAGCACTGAATTAGCTATCAAAAACAAAAAGAAATATTTAAAGGCAGCCATAACAGAGGAACATAAAACAAAATGGAAAGAAAAGCCCCTACATGGAAACTTCTTAAAAATAATCCATAAGCCCACCATCAATCAACAAGGCTCATTTGAATGGCTAAAATATGGCAAAATGAAAGGGGAAACTGAGGCTTTTATAACCGCTGCACAAGACCAAGCTTTACGAACCAAATACTATGACAAAAGAATATTGAAAATAAACACTGATGACACATGTAGAATCTGCAAACAAGAAAAAGAACATATCGAACATATAGCCTCTGCATGCCCTCAGCTCGCCAAAACAGAATATGTCAAAAGACACAATAGAGCATGCACATACATACATTGGGCTGTGAGCAAAAATTATGGTATAGAAGATTCTGCTAAATGGTATCAACATGAGCCTCAACCTACGCAGTCGAAAGGGAATATTGTGTTGTTATACGACCAAAAAATATACACTGATCGAACCATTTATGCTAATAAACCTGACATAGTCATCAAGGACCTGAAAAGTTGCACTTGTTTGATAGTCGATGTGGCAATCCCTGCTGATAGCAATGTAGATAATAAAGAAGTAGAGAAAATAATAAAATATAGAGATCTGGAAATAGAAATCCAACGTATGTGGAAATTAAAAACAAAAATAATACCCATAATTATAGGATCTTTGGGTACTGTGTCAAAGAGGTTCATATACAATGTGAATGATATTCCTGGAAACATCAATAGAAACATAATTCAAGAAACAGCACTATACGGCACTGCAAATATATTGCGTAAAGTTCTTGGATGAAAGTAGCATCTGATCTGAGGAGCCGGGTAGGTTCCTGATGAGATATTGCCGGGAAATAGGTTTCCCGAGTTAATGAAAATAATAATAATAATAATAATAATAATAATAATAATAACCCGTGTGAGGTTGCTAGTCCTCCATCGGGCGCCTCCCCAAGTGGCGGATAGGGGAACGCTTTCCAGATATGGATGGCACCGGGGAAATAAAATACCCGGGGCGGACCAAAATTAGCAAGTAGCGTCTGATCCTAAAAGGGCGGCTACAAACAGCGTTTGTTCTTCAGGTGAGAAGCGGCTGAACAAGAACCTGGCGGTAGGTATAAAATGAAAACCCACTAAAATGGAGACTAATAATTATAATGCCTCGGAAATCGCTTCGGGTATGCGATATAACACCCGCGCTGGACGTTTGAGGACTGGGCGCCCAGTGATAAGTGAGTCACATGTACTCGTAGAAACCAGTGAAGCAAGTGGCACTGGCCTACGTACGGCTACCACAAAAAAACTCCCAAAGCCCGCACAACAACAAGAAGCTCAACCAGCTGAAAGTGCCTCCCAAGCTGATCTTGGGACCACTAAAGCAGGCAAACAACGCCAGCGCATGCAATGGACAAACGATATAAATACTTTCATCATGCGCCAATACTATATAATTACTAATTTAGAAACAAATCTAACCGGATACCGTCAACAATTATATGAGATCTTTTGTTAATACTATCCACATTTGCAATTGACAGAGCAAAGAATAGCAGACCAGCGACGAGCCATTACTGTTAAAAACTTAATACCGAAACCGATACTGGATGAACTGAGAGAAGAGGTTGCGAACATCTTACGGCCCACCTACAATAGTACTTGCCAACAAGAGGCGAACTTTACACCAGAGACTGTAAGTCACAATCACGCAGCGCGAGAAGAAAATATTGATGCGCACACGACGACCCATAAGCAACCACCTAGAGCACAAGACTCGCAGTAGGACCTGATCACAAGCGAATTCTACAGAGCGCTGACTGAATTTCGTGGCACTGACCCAACGCAAAGGTACTCCATCCCAAAACAGAATAACTCAAGAAGATTAGCAATAGCAACAGCCGCAATAAATAAGGAAATCCTTCTGCAATATCTTTTCAACACATCAAGAGAATTTTCAGACCTGCAGGCCATAATATATGTCGCAGCTGTGGCTGTAGTAAGAGCCATTGGAAGCAAAGTTGAATCGCCAAGCCCGCATTACAATCGAACCAAAAAAGGCACACCACACTGGGAAAAAAGACTTGAAAATGGAATAGAAGGCCTAAGGAAAGACATTGGAAGACTTTATTAATACCTAGAAGGCAAACTCAGCAAGAAGTTACTAAAACACATAAATAGAGTAAAGAGCTCATCAACGAAACACACACTATACGATCCCGATAACACCGAAACCTTGGAAATGCTCGACACACTAAAACAGCGGCTGTTAGTTAAAGCCCAAAGACTAAGGAGATACAGGAAGGCCAGGCAAAGAAAACATCAAAACAAACTATTTAACACCAATGAAAAGTTATACTATCGTAATCTTAACAAACAAAAAATCGAGGAAAACAAAGTGCCCGATGCGAAGACAATAGAAACCTATTGGTCTGGTATATGGTCGAGTCAGAACAAACACAATGAGAAGGCTGCATGGATAAAATGTGAACAAAAATATTTGGCCAACTTGACTCCCATGGACGACTGTGTGATCACCGTAGAACAGCTCGGTAAAGCAATAAATTCAACACATAATTGGAAAGCTCCTGGCTTAGACAAAATTCACAATTTTTGGATTAAACGCTTCACAGCAACACATGAACTCCTTGCATTTTATTTCAATAACTTTTTAAAAAACCCAGACCAGATACCACCGTACCTGTCTGCAGGCATCACTTACTTGCTACCAAAAGACAAAAACACCCACGATCCGTCAAAGTACCGCCCGATCACATGTCTGAGCAGTATTTATAAAATTTTCACATCATGTATTTCAGCAAAGATTTACCAGTATTTGGAAAAGAATTTCATATTAGCTGAAGAGCAGAAAGGATGTATTAAAGGATCACAAGGATGCAAGGAACAACTCATAATTGACAGCGTGGTATCCCAGCAGGCCATCCGGAAACATCGCAATATATACACTGCCTTTATTGATTATAGAAAAGCTTTCGACTCAGTGCCTCACAGCTGGCTTATTCAAGTCCTTTGCATCTATAAAATTGATCCCGGCATAATTGAAACATTGCAACATTTAATGGAAGCATGGCAGACTACCCCACACTTAAATCTTGGCAGCACCAATATCAAGTGTAACCCCATAAAGATCCGTAGAGGTATATTTCAAGGCGACAGCTTAAGCCCACTATGATTTTGTCTTGCTTTAAATTTACTGTCGTCCATGCTGAATAGAAGTGATTATGGATTTCCAATCAAAAATGGCAACATTATAAAACACCGCATAACACATCTAATGTACATGGACGATATCAAACTATATGGATCCACAGACAGACAAATACAACAGCTGCTCCATCTCACAGAAACTTTCTCTAGTGATATCCAGATGTCATTTGGTCTTGACAAATGCAAGACGCTGAGTATAAATCAGGGAAAGTGTGAACCTAAAAGATATAAAACTGTGGAAGAAACTTACGTAGACCCAATGAGTGAACAAGACACTTACAAATATCTGCAATCACAACGAATTAAACATAAAAAAGTTAAAGAAAGAACCATAGCGGAATACATAAAAAAAATCAGAGCAATACCCCAATCAAAATTAACTGGTAAAAACACCTTTAAAGCTATTAACACATATGCAGTACCAGTATTAACATATACATTTGGGACAGTTAACTGGACACAAACAGACCTGCAAGGTATTTAGACCAAAACTCGCACTCTCTTAACGAAGCACCGAATTCATCATCCTAGAGCTTCAAGTGATCGAATAATTATACCACGTCAACAAGGAGGACGTGGTCTTATAGACATTTTTCAACTGTGTGACAAACAAATAAGGACTCTGCAGCACTATTTTTATCATAAAAAAACATCTGGCCTACACCAAGCAGTGATAAAGGCTGACGAAGCCTATACGCCCCTAGACCTGAAAAATAATGCACTTGTACACTCTGACACGCTAGAAGATGATAGCCACAGCAGAATGGTCATTGAACAATGGATCGAGAAAACACTTCACGGACGGCACCCGAGCGATTTGGCCCAGAATCATGTAGACATGAATGCGTCGAAAAGCTGGTTAACTCGCGCGGATATATTTGCTGAAACTAAAGGATTTATGATCGCTATTAAGGTCAAGTAATAAACACCAAAAACTACAGAAAATACATCCTTAAAGAACCCCTAAATGATGACAAATGTAGGAAGTGTAGAGAGGCACCCGAAACCATCCAGCATATTACCGGAAATTGTAAGACTCTAGCTGCTATTGAATATCTTACAAGACATGATCAAGTGGCAAAAGTTATCCATCAGAAAATAGCCAACATGTACAAGCTGAAAGAAGATAGCTCACCCTACTATAAATATAATCCAGAGAGTGTCCTGGAAAATGAAAATTATAAAATGTATTGGAACCGCAGCGTACTAACGGATAAGACCATACCATGTAATCGACCTGATATCATTCTTACAGCTAAGGCCACAGCTATCACGTACCTAGTAGATATTGCAGTTCCAAACACACATAACCTCCTGAAAACCTATACAGAGAAGGCAACCAAATATCAACAGCTAGCGAATGAGATTAAATCTATGTGGAAGCAAAATGAGGTTCATAAAATACCAATAATAATATCAACCACAGGAGTAATACTTAAGCAGCTCTTAGCCAGTCTAAGACAACTAGAGCTACCTGGCAGCATATACATCCAACTTCAGAAGGCAGTAATACTCAATACTTGTGCAATAGTCCGGGCGTTTCTAAATCTAAACTCGCAGTAGATGAGCAGTATCTTGTCAATTGACCGATACCTGCAATACAACGTCGCTAAGACAGACAGAACTAATAATAATAATAATAATAAACCGGATATTTCAAAATGAAGTGCTCATACTTAAGGAGCGAAATCCTCGAGCGATTTTAAGGAACCGCTTTATTTTTAGGTTGCAGGATCTTGAAAATTAGGAAAAAAATTAGTTTTATCCTTAATACTATAAAACCACTAAAAATATTTTTTTCAATTTTGGTAGATACTAACTAGGCACAAACACGATTTTTTTTTGTGGGAAAAATATTGGTATTTCTTCCATAAATAGCATCCATGCTAATATGTTTTTGAGTATTTGTAACGGAATAAATGGTACGTCACTCCTTTTTTACAAATTAAGTACCAATATCATAAAAGACCTTCATTTTTAGGTAAAAGTGCTCCCTTGAACTTTTTTCCTCTGATAAACTGTTTTTTGTTGAAACAAGTATTTAGCTTTAAAAACTATGTTTACTTATTTAGGTATTATGGGTTTATTAATTACTAAAAATAATTATTTCTCAAAAACCTATGAATCAAAGTTACATAATATAAATTTTTATAAATAAACAACAAAGTTGTCCTAAAATAAGGCATTAACTTTGTAGAAAAGAACATAAAACGCCCATCGAAATGCATTTTATTTTTTTACTTAAAAATCATTCGTCGGGTAAAAAAAGTTAAGAGAGAATGAAAGCCACATTTATTTTGAATTAAAAAAATAGTGGCGTGATTTTATAACTATCTTTAATAGTTAATAAACCCATAATATAAAATAGGTAAAGATAGTTTTTAAAGCTGTATAATTGTCAAAGACATATTAGCATGGACGGCACTGATGGAAGAATATCAAATATTTTTCTGCAAAAAAATCGTGGTTATAGCCTAGTTATTATCTACCAAAATTAAAAAAGAAAATATTTTACGTGATTTCATAGAATTTAAGAAAAACCTAAATTTTTTCTTTATTCTCAAGACCTTCTATCTTAAAAATAAAGCGGTTCCGATCCTATGTTGATATAAACTTTTTTTCTTAATCGCTCGAGGATTATGCTACTATTATTTTGAATAAAGATCAACATTTTTTAATAACTAAACTTTTTTATATATATTATTAGCTAAATATTCCATATATTTTTATTTAATTTCACTCACTGTAAGTGTATTCCGAGGTCAAAACCCCTAGGCACTCCACTAAAAATATGTATTCAAAGTGATTCTGAAAGTAGCACCATAAATTCAGAATCCTATTTTAGAGCCCAAAATAAGACTAAAAATCTATATAAACATATGTCGTAAAACACTTTTTTTCCGAGTTACAGGGTGTGGAAGTTTACTTCCTGATTATAGTTTTTTATTAATATTTGCGGAACGTGTACAGATAATTGAATGAAATTTCGCACAACTCCATAATTTTTGGTGCCCTTTGCAAAAATTAAAAAATTAATTACCAGAACTGAACCAGTGGCGGGTATATCCAGAGGGGTGGTGCTTAAAACATGCATTATTTATTTTGTGTGCACTTTTGTCGCCGTTTAGTAACAAAAATTTAAATTACAAACATTTTTACATAAAAAAGGTACTATTTCAGAAATCTGATAGTGGGCAATATTTATAAAATTAAAGGATTTACTTTAAAATAAAAAGCAAAAGGAAATGGTAAATATGAGAAGTAAAAAGTCTTACTTTAATTCGTATTTATAATCTTTACTTTTTTTGCAAGCAAATCCTTTGAAAAATTAAAGTAAAAGGTAAAAAGTTGCTATTTCAAATATGATAGAGCTTCTCATATTCCTCCTCGGGGTTGATGTAAGAAGTGATCATTAGGCCAGCGGAGATGGGGGGTAAAGGGGTGGGACAAATGCCCTGGGGCCCAGGCGTCATGGGAGTCTTTAGTATTCAACTAAGGGCCAGAACATTATAATTGGCAGGCTTGGTTATCAGATATGGCATTATTCCATATCCACTGTCTCCTAGTGTAATTGCGTTTCTTATCCTTTTAATAACGTCACACCAGAGACTACTTCCCACACTACATAAGTTTCTTCTCTGAAGATGACAGCTTGGCTGTCGAAACGCGTTAGAGCAACCTTTGTTGTTTTTTTTAATCTTTCCTGGTTTCAGGGGACAAATTCTGTATTTCAATTTTTGAAGATAACCAAGGACCAGTCCGTTCCATCAAATTTGATTTTAAAGTAAAAGCTTTTTTTATGGATACGAAAAAAGTAAAACCATTTACTCTGAAGCAAAATTTTAACGGCGAAATAAAACCTTTTACTTTATTTTTTTATGCATAACATTTTAAAGTATTTCTTTTATTTTTGCGAAGTAAAAATGCATTTTTATATCTAGATGTATTAAAATCGCTCCCAAAAAATATCGAATGTAACACATAATTGGCATTGAAATAGAAGAAAATAAATAGCATTGACATTTCCATGTTTTCTTGTTACCGGTGACCACCTTGAGCAATTTATGTAAATAAAAGCTAATATTTTTAAATTCGTTATTTGCCAAGCATTAACAAAATATTTTTTTATTTAAATATTATTTAAAATTAATTAAATATCAGGTAAAAATAATTTATTTCAACAGAACATTTAAACTAATTTTATTTTCTCTCATTTCAAACACAACTATGTATCACAATCGGAATTTTTGGGCGAGAGTTTTTAATGCATCGAGATATAAAAATGCATTTTACTCGAAAACCGTTGACAATATTAAATTTCAACAAGAGTACCTTTTTTATGTTAAAAACCTTTGTAGTTTATATTTTTGTTTCTAAACTGCAACAAAAGTGCGCACAAAATAAATAAGGCACGTTTTAAGCATCACCCTTCTGTTTAAGTTTTGTTAATTAGTTGTTAGATTTTTACAGGCGGCACGAAAAGCTATGGAGTTGTGCTAAATTTCATTCAATTATCTGCAAAAGTTTTAAAACTATTAATAAAAAACTATAATCAGGAAGTAACTTTCCACACTCTGTATCTCGAAAACGAAGCGTTTTATGACATACGCTTATATAGACTTTTACTCTTATTTTGGACTTCAAAATACGATCCTGAATTTATGGCACTACTTTTAGAATTACCTTGTATAACAAAATATATGTTTTAATTAAGGAGGGTTTCTTTGGTCAAGAAATTCTAATTTGCTAACAGATTGTCAGTAACTTATAGGGGGCGCCACCTGCGCTACCTTCTATTATTCTAAAGCATCATAACTTTTTTGTGCCTTCATGTACACTTATTTTAAATAGATATTTTTATTTATCTACATTATTAACGTTAAAAAGGAATACTTTCTAAATGTTGATGCAAGAAACCTTTTTCAAGATATTTGCCTTCAAAATTTGCCGTACGTTTATTTTAAGTTATGTAAATGTGAATTTTTTGCAGTAGCTTTCAAAATAAAATTATCAATTACTCTACTAACATTATTATTACACATATTTTTTAAATTTCTAAAGCAGCTTTCAGCTAAGTGCAATAATAAGTAACATCTTGATATTTGGAGAAAAAATCATCTAACATTCCACCTACTTATTAACACACCTTAACAACTTTAGGACAAGGACAATTTAATTTAGTACTCAAATAGTTCAGATACGAGTCTGCAATAACTTCATGTAAAATAAGACTTAAGACTTTCCAAGTTTAATTTATAAACTAAAGATTTGTTATAAAGATATTTCAGCTCTACTTCAGTAGTCTAGTTACAGAAGCCGACAGAGCGAGTAATAAAACAAATCCTTACAAAGGAGGTGACTACTGAAAATAAATAGGTTGATTGCGGAAGCGAACACTTGCAGCAACTTGGGAAATGTGTAGTAAAATGAAAATACAACATTTGAGCCGGTTCGCTATCCTGAACATTCCATGACAACTGAAAGCAATTTAGATATTTGCATAAACATTTAATACAAAAACAACTTTAATCGTTGGAAAGTAATATTTAATATTTTAATTGGCTTGTAACTCGCAGTTCATTTTTTACTTTGTCAATAATTTTCGGATAACCACCTCTTTTAATTTAGTATTTCTGGCAGTTAATTAAAGGATTGCTTGAATATACATTAAAATCTTTGAAGACGTCACAAAGTAACGGAAAAAAAATTTAATTTTATATCAGCTAATATTCCCATGAGTGGTAAAAATCTTCCTAATGAGATCTAATACTGCTATCTTAGTGCAAACTAAAGCACCAATATTTCTTGAAATGTTGTCCATTAAGGGCAAGACCACATCTCAATCTAGTCACTAGACACTAGGGCACTGGACCCAACACTGTGGCTTATGATTAAACAAATAATTGCGCAATATGTATTTCGCTACCACGAAGATTCCACCAAACGAAAAAATGTTGAGTTTTTAAGCGAACAACTAAAACAAAAGGTGAAAATTGAAATAGAATTTTTGACAAGAAATTTCGAAAAATTATATTAAAATAAGAATTTTCCTAAACCTTCGAGTTTACAATCAAAATTTGTTGCAAAAGTTTAAAATAGAATTATGAAAGGAAAGTCTTTATTATTAAAAAAAAAACCGAAAAATGTATAAGTGTGTAATACGAAAAGCCAACATTATGGGATTGAGATCAAAATTTAAAAATAAAAACAAAATCAATGAGTCAAAATTAAAGGTTTAAGGTAATAATTTCAAAAAAATAGTTAAACATTGAATTTGTCATTTTGAGAAAAAAGAAAATTCGACAAAATAACAATAATAAAAACTGTCTCAAAATTGCAATAAACAAGACATTTCGGATTGAAATTGGAAAAAAAAATGAATATGTCTAGAATAAATCTAAAATTTAAAGTTTTAAATTAAATGTTTAACAAAATACTTAAAGGTTAAAAGCCTAAATTTTTAGTAAAAGACGTTTCAAAAGAATCTACAATTTTGAGTTTCAAGTCAAAATGAAAAAAACATCAGTTTTCGATTGTAGAATCAAATAATTCGAGAAAAAGTCAAAATTTTAAGAAAAAAGTAACATTTTAGACATTTAATGTCTTAAAGGCCAATAATTCAAGTCTAGGTTCAAGATTATGCTAAAAAGTCAAAAGTTTGCGATTAAAGCCGAAACTTTGAGAAACCGTAACAAAATTAAGAAGTGTTCATTCGAAATTTCTAAAAAAAAATTTAATTTTAGGTTATACTCAGAATACTTAGAAGAAGAAATTCTTGCAATTTCGAGTTTATTTTCGAATGTTTTCCATAAATCTTGTAATTTTTACTTTAAACTCAAATATTAGATTTCTCACCAAAACTTTGACTTTTAAATTTGGAAATTTTACTGGAAGAGTAGCTAAAAATAAAAGAATTGCTTGGCCTTTGCCAGTGTTAACGTTAGAACAAAAATGTGAGAAAAAAACCAAAAAAAAAAAAGAACTCTTACAAGGCACTTTTCTACAAATAGATGGTAATTAAATGTAATTCGTAAAAATACTATTAAATATCACACCTTGTGTATTACTTTTGTTTCTCCTAAATTTAATACCTTGTTAAGACATTGAAGTCACCTAAATTCTTAACTATTTATATTTTTTACACCTGTGCACCCTCTGTCAAAAAGTCACCAGCCGCCACTTAATATTTCACTCTACCAAAATTCAAAATCTGTTCTAAAACTATAATTTTGGGAAGACATTTTTCACTAATTTTTTTGGGAATTTCTTTTATAAATTTAGTCTTAAATGTCGATTCTTTTATAAATTTGGCATTTTACATAAAATTTCAGCATTTTTAAACTTCAGGATTTTTTCACAACTTTTAACTTACCAGTTTAACTCAAAGTTGAGTAGACTTGTTTTGATATTTCGATTTTGATCCCAAAATTTTACGTTTTTTTCAAAATTTTGTAAAGTGAAAACTTCGGAAAAAAGTTTGATATTCTAAATTCAACCCTGAAATTTCACGTCATTAGGTCTTATATTATTTTGATGAAAACTAGACGTATAACATTTTTACAACTTTTCGAGTTTAAAAATGCTAAAGGTAAATTGACGATTTTGAAAAACAAAAACTGTTTTTAATTACTTTGGTTTTTTCTTTCAAAATCGTTACATTGGCAGTGGCTCAAAATTTATATTTTCTCAAAATATTTTGGCTTTTTGAAAACATTTAAGTGGAAATTTTGAGAAGGCAGTAAAGGATTTCTCAGAAACCCCAAAAATTCCTCTCTAAATTTTGCTCCAAATTTCGAAATTTTTAAAAAATTTTGCATTTTGATACTTTTTAACTGATTCAACCTTTTTCAAATTTGGACACTTTTCTTCTAAAATTTCTAATTCAAACTTGCCTTGAGGTGTTTATGGTTAACTTTTTTTATGAAAATTTTGACTTTAAACCTTTTTTTCCATAAATTATTGTGACTTCTTTTTTTCTCCAGTTTTAAACAATAATTCTAAAGGTCAACTTATTTCTATAATTTAGATTTTAAAAAGCCAAAAATTTTTTTAGTTGACTCCAACTTGTGTTTAATTAGAGAACTTTGTCTGTCTGGTTTTTTCACATTTTGCACACCCAAGGGCACTTTACAGGAGACAATTCAAAGATAATTTTTTAAATTGTAAGAAAGTATTATCCCTTGAGTAATTTTATCATTTTACCTGCGCATCTGTTTTTACTTAAAAATTAAGATAAGTACGTAACGTAGTTCAATTATCCTACGTCTGAATAGCAGGCAACACTTATAAGGGACTGAGTGGGTTATACGTAAAGCCCGGAAGTTGTGGCACAAAAAAATTCAAAAATTGCGCCATAAATTGCCAAATGAAATGGAAAAAAATGCAAGAAATATCAACAATACATTAAGCTAAATCGGCATTAAAATTTATTGCAACATAATTTCTAAGTTTTTTTTTCCGGTCATCTAGAATGTGCTTTTAAATAAAAAAGGATCTTTCTACTTTTACAGTAGTTATAGGAGCCAACTTGTGGTACAGTAGTACTACAAGACTACAGAAGACATTTCTTCTTCAAGTACTTTACAAATCTCTAAAAGTACCTGGTAACATAAATTCTTCTCAAGAACGCTTTTTATTTTCATCTCAAAGTCTTTGCCCTGATTTTCTATTAATTGTTTACTAAATTATACGCACCCTCTACAATTTTTATAGATGCACGTAAAAACATGCCTTGTTGCTTTTCTAATTGAGTTACTGCGAATACCCATTATCAGTTATCAATTATCAATTATCATTAATTTATGAATGACAAGCAGCGGGGAAATTTATAATGTTGGATTTTCCAAATACCCAAAATTTTCATAAAAATTACACTCCTGATACAAATTCCACTAAAGGCAAAATTCCAAAAAATTGCATTTATGGCAAAAAAATTGCAATTGCCACAACTTCCGGGCTCTAGTCATAGGAGTAATTGTAATTAAATTACCTTTCTTAGAAATTTATGCTTGAAGTTTCTTGTTGTTATAGGATGAATTAAATTTCGATTTTATTGCATTATTTATTACGCATGAATAAACATATTTCTGGTTACATTTTTCATAAGGGCAAAGGATCTTTAAGAAATCCATGGAAAAGGCTAAATAGGCACTAAACCCTTTCAAAATAGGTATTAATCATGCTTAAAAAGGCAAATAACAAGCGAAATCCAAATTTAGGCAATAACGTACAGAACACGCCGAAAAAAGTGAAAAGGCAGGATCATAGGACCTAAATTCCGGTCTCTAATTATCACCTATTTATTATATTTATATATTAATTTTATTGTTTGATAATGCTTAACTTTCTCTTCTATGCAAATAGCAGTTGTCCGCAGTATCTCTATGAATCAATAGGTTGACGAGATCAATGTGATTGAAACCAGTGAATCGGTTAAATTCAAATCTATTGGATTGTGGATTCCTTTGCTATGATAAAGTCTCCAAGCAAATGAGGCGTGGTTGAGACGTGGCACAAATAAATATTTAATTAAAAAACAGTCTGAACATTTATCTTGCACTAATCTTTAGCTGTGACTCAATAGGTATTCAATATTGAATGGCGCACACACACGCACATATTTTTCAATATAAACTTAAAATTTTTAACTTTTGGTAATCTGGCAGCAATTTTAAATTGTGACTCGGTGTGTATAGTAACGGTGTAAAGAAAAAAGAATTTTGTGCCAAAACGTAACAGGATTTAATGAGACGAAAAGATATTTTTCAACAAAACTTAATAAATGCTACCTTTTAGTAGTGATTTTAAGTTGTAACTCGATTGTTATAGTAACAGTCCAAATATTTTCGTTAAAAATGCTTGTTCAAAATTATTGTAACTGGATTTAATGAGACACAAACATATTTTTCAATATGATATTTTAATTGCTATCTTTTAAATTGTATCTCGATTGGTTCAATTAGTGTGCAAAAAGTAGATCGAAAGTGAAGCTACTAAATATTAAGTAATAACTTTCATCTAGGCAATATTGAAAATTGTTAAGAGCAGTTACAAATAACAGCGAACTAGATGCATACGAAACAATTTACATCAACCAGAGGCCAGATACCCTTAACGAAGATAAAGGACCATTGGCGGCCTCCAGTTTATTGAAGGTTTTTTTTTAAGTTTAATTCACTCGCAAAGGGTAACCCCATTATGTTTTCAAAGCATTGCGAGTAGGATGCGGAAACAAGGATAGATGGCGATGAACCGCCTTCTTAAACAAGGATAGGTTGACATTTCTGGAAAAAATTTCTTTCGGTAACAAGTTCCATAACTTGGAAGTTCTATAGAAAAAAGAGTATCCACAGACAGAAGTCCTGACTGTGTCAAGCTGGACCGCACAGACATTTTTTGTCTCCGACTATTAGTACGCCTCAAGAATCTTGCCCTTGGGGGGATCAATCCTATTAGTTCCTGCGAGCATCTTCTGCTCTAGTGTTTCGGGAGAATCGGTCAGACTCTCGTCATCTATTAGGCGAATCGCTCTTCTTTGAATTAAATCCAAGAGAGGTAAAGTGTGATTTGGGGCTGAACTTCAAACATAAGAACAGTATTCTAGTGTTGACCTAACTTGAGCTTTGTATAGTGTTAATAGCTGATGAGATGTGAAGTACTATTTAGCTCTAAAAAGAAAGCCCAGCTTCTGAGAGGCGGATTTGGCAATGGCACGCACATGATCATCCCAAGAAAAGTTAGTGCTCGCATTTACTCCTAGGATAGATAGATTAGATCCCATCGGAAGGATTTATTGTGTCAGCTCAAAATTTCTTGCATCAGATGTGTTAAACAATTAGAAATAGAAAAGAAAGCAAAAGGGGGCCAATATCGATTTGAATTTCAAAGCAGATGATGTCGGTACGTCTGTTGCAAATCAATTTAGATTAGTGCGCTTGAAAATGCCAGTTGTGATAAAGGAAAAAATCCTTCTATGGACCTAGATCTTTTTATATTAATGCGACAAAGCAAAAGTTTTTTTTATAATGTGTTGATCAATAACGGAGATATTTACTAAAATACAGGGTTGGCCATTGGTGTGTGGACGAAGAATGGCTCCAAAGTGTAAAAAATTATCAAAATGAAATTTTTCCTAGTGGCATACATCGATACGAAGCTCATTTTAAAATATTTTCATTTTATTTTACCAATCATATACCGAGTATTGATATAAGCTTACCTTTTTTAAATAGAACACCCTGTATATTTTTGGATAGCTCTATAAAAATGCAGCAAAATAATATAGGGGGTCTTGATGGATCATTTTCCTAATAGAGGATCATAAATTCGGAAAGAGGACTCCGATGCAGCCCTTTGTAAACACTCAGCATGTTGTAATATACAACAATTTGGAACATAAACAACCATTGATAGTTTTAATGAAAAAAGGTAATTGAAAATCTAGACATGTGGAAGAAGCAATTGGCGAAGAAAAGGCCACTCAATAGGAATGGAATTTATTAATATTTTTTACAATTTTATTTCCAAATATTTCTAGAATATACAGTGTGTTTTATAAAGTTGGTATAAAAATTAAGGACTTCCAAGAACACCCAAAATTAGTAAAAAGTTTTTATAAACATGGGGCTTACTGAGTACCATTACTGAGATATAGCCCTCTAAAACAGGTAAAGTACATCATTTGACTTTGTTTTGAATAATTTTCTTTATATTTTAGTTAATAAAATGAAATTTAAAGATGACAATCATACGCTAAGGGTCTTTAATTTTCGTAAGTTTAATTAAAATCCGTTATGAATAAGGATGCCTTTCTATGTACCCTTAACATAAATTTGTTTATATTTTTTTATTCCTTTGAATTACCAAGCAAGCAATATTATTTTACAACTATTTAACTATCTTAAAGAAGTGGCTCTACAATGTTTTTATTCTAGTACTACGCTTTTTTAGAAGAACCTTTTGAAAATAGTAAATAATAAATACAGGGTGGACCATAAGTAATGGTACACAGAGCAATGGTAGATTTTTTAAATAAAAATAATGTGATTTAGCTAGATTTACTTTATAATAAAAGCTAATATTAACAGGGATGCAGGGTGTCAAAGTTGAAAAAGAAGATTCAATTTTTCTCAAATCAACAAATTTTAATTTGCTAACATATTACCAGTAGCTGATAGGGGGCGCTACCTGCGCCATCCTTCATAACTCTAAATCATCATAACTTTTTTGTGAACCCACCTATATTAATTTCAAATAAATTTTTTTATTTCTTCATATCTTTTACGTAAAAAAGCTGTACTTTCTGAAAGTTGATACGAGCAACCGTTTCCAAGATATTTGTCTTTAAATCTTGACGTGCCTTGGTTTTAAATTACTAAGATATTAAATTTTCGAAGTAGGATTGAAAAAAAAGTAATCATAAGACAGGTTTAAAACTAATTTATGTCAGATATTCCTTTTGCTGATAATATTATTACCTCAATTTCTATAAAGAAAATCCAAAAAATTAAGACGTAATTTATTTTCTAACATAAAGATGTGAGATATGATCTCTGAGTCCGCACAAGAAAATTGTAGTAGTCTGGGTGGTGAAAGCAGATATTTGGAGATAAATATAAATAAAAGACAGCCAGATTTTTAATTTTTTTCAATCCCTTTACATGAAAAAGGTCATTTCCCACATGCTTAATTTTGAAAATAAATTTTGTTTTGGTATTTTATCTAAATTTGCTATAGAAATTTAAAAAATATGTGTAATAATAATGTTAGTAGAGTAATTGATAATTTTATTTTGAAAGCTACTGCAAAAAATTCACATTTACATAACTTAAAATAAACGTAGGGCAAACTTTGAAGGCAAATATCTTGAAAACAGTTGCTTGTATCAACATTTAGAAAGTTTACCTTTTTTGCGTAAAAAATGTAAGTAAATGAAAATATCTATTTAAAATAAGTATACATGAAGACACAAGAAAGCTATGATGCTTTAGAATAATACAAGCTAGCCCAGGTGGCGCCCCCTATGAGTTACTGGCATTCTGTTAAAAAATTAGAATTTCTTGACCAAAGAAACCCCATATGCCAAATTTCTTGTCTATGATGAAATGTGTTCATCAGTTATGCGAAAAAAATCACAATTTTTTTTTTCAACTTTGTCACCCTGTATCTCTGTTAATATCAACTTTTGGTATGAAGTAAATGTGGCTAAATCAGGTTATTTTTATACGGAAAATCTACTCTTGCTCTATGTACCATTACTTATGGTCAACCCTGTATATTCCTATTTACATTTCAAAATTTTTATTTATTTTCGGTGTTACAACCTTTTCTCCAAAATTTAATAAAACTTTTGCCTTCTCAAGTTTTTATTGTAAAGTTAAAATTTTGGGAACAAAAAAAAATTCATATTTTTTTAGTTTAAAAAATTTAAATCTTGCGCCAAATTGGAGTAAAATTTTAAAACAAAAAAATTTTAAATAAAGTTTAGTTTAAGAAAGAAATACCAATTTTAGAAAAATCTAAAAATTAAAAAAATAACATTCACAGGGTATTTCCGAAATTCAACTTTTTCTATAAATTTCTTGCTTCTTCGCCAAAATGTTTATTTAAGATTGTCATGTCAATACATTTCTTCTTTTGTAAAATTTGGATTCTCATTGCAAAATGTTGCCGATTTCTAGAAATTTTAAATTTAAAATTTTGACATTAGACTCTCTTTCAGCTACAGAGTCAAAAGTTTGATTTTAAGCCAAAAATCTTACTGTATACCTCTATCAGAGTTAAGTTTAAATCCAAAAAAAAAATGGATTTGGTCAAATGCATATCTAAAATGAATTCTATAAACAAAACGTCGTAAGAAGATGAGTTATGTGTCTATTTATTGTAATGGTAGCATAGTTAATTACAAATTTCAATTAGCAACCCACCGCTTTAACAAATATGAGTTATTGCAAATTCCAAACGTGAAAATAAAAGACTTTGCGAGAAAGATTTTTGCTAAATAAGCCAACAACTTCCAAAAAACCATCGCTGAAAATTGCACGAACAAATCATTTTCAAGCTTTGAAAGTCGACAATTATATCCATAGGGATTCTGGTACGTGCCGAAGGAAAGTGGAAAATTCAGTAAATAGGGGAACGAGATTGAAAATTCTTACGCCGTTGAACTTTTATAAAAAGAACTTTAATCTAAGCACAAATTTGTTTATGCGATTGTAACTTTTAAAATTGCGTTTCTCAAAAGCTGACTTTTAAATCTAATAAGAGTATCTGCCTCATTCCGGAGTATATTTAAAGAGGTAATTAAAGGATTTGCTTTGAAACGACGACATAAGACACGTGGTAATATTTGTTTGTTTTATTGATTCTTTTTCCCATTCAGAATTTACGAATACAAAGTCAACATATGGTTGTTACTTATTTACTTATCTGTTTATTTTCCGGAAAACGATTTGGAAACCCAATTATAGTGATAATGTGATGTCATTTTAATAAGAAATATTTACAAAAGTCTGTCCTTTCTAAAGAAAAGAAAAGGTTTGAATTGATAAATGGTTCTTAAATTAAATACATCATGTATTGTGCAATAATTCATCGTTTCTAGCTGAAGTAGAACATTTTTATGTAAAATTGCCATGTTCAAACAGGTAAACATTGAAATATTTCTATATAAATTATTATTCTAATTTCATCATAAGTTATTTGCTATGTCGCTGACACTAGACCGGTGCTGCTTTCTGTGACTTTGACTGACATTTTCATCTGCGGCAGTGATATCTTCCTTTGTTTAATACGAGGCTCAAATCCTTTTTTGATGTTCTGAAAATTAAAAATCGAGATCAGTAGTAGTATATTCGTTTTACTCATTTTAAACTATTCATGTTAATTTTAATAGGAAGTGCAGGATTTGATCATTAGGTAAACATAAAAAACGGCCAGAATATTGATGTTAATTTTGTCAATTTCAAATATTCGTGCAATGAGTACTTACTATTATCGTTGGCTTCTAGCTTCTAAATTATGACTTTTTAATGTATCAAATTAATCAAATTAGATAAAAATATTATAATTTTTTGTCAATTTAACTTAAGATTCTACATATTCAATTAGTTAGTTCCAAATTTAGATTTAAATAAAACATACCTCAAGGAAACTACCTTTTCCCCTCAGGACATAAAAAATTGCATACAATGGTATCCACATCATCGATGCAGCACTTATACAAAAACCGATAGCTGTGGCCCATGGTGGATATTCATAATCTCCATAAGATAAAGTCTCCATTTTCAAGCACTGACTAACAAAAATTACCTGCAACAACAAAAACATTTACACCCATTTGAAACAAATCAAAAATCTCGGTCTATAATAATAAAACCAATGTGAATATTAAAAGCTTTCTGGAATAAACATTACCGTGAAGAAATC
Organism: Dastarcus helophoroides; assembly: GCA_028583605.1. Lineage (NCBI taxonomy): Eukaryota > Metazoa > Arthropoda > Insecta > Coleoptera > Bothrideridae > Dastarcus > Dastarcus helophoroides. Next base: position 873,108 of record CM053332.1, on the reverse strand, counting down.
GTTTATAGAACCCTTAATAATTTTAGGAATATTTCATATTATTTTACATTTTATTAATTATTCTTCGAGCTGGAAACATAAATTGTTAAAATAATTGATAACAAGACTTTACATCAAATCTCTACTAATTTTAAGCATTCCAAAGCAAAGAAATGCTTTAAAAACTTTAGCAATAAATACATAAAACATTTTTGAATTGATTTTTGGAGTGCTTTTGGCCAAAATATCAGCCACTTATTAGTGAATAAGAACGCATATTTTTATAAAATTTAGGCTGCCACTCAACACACGAAGAAAGGAACCTTCATAACTTTCATGCTTATATTTAATTAAGAATGGAAAATTTGGAGCATAGTTGTATTTACTATTATCTGCTCTATTAGGGGCCTTTACACTTACACTCTTTCTCGCAGGTTTAGCGTGTAGTTCAAAGGGCGCGCGAAAAAATATTAGTCTAAATGCAAAAGTGTCACTTGGGACAAGAATGCGTTAAAATTTTGTAGGATTTGCTTGAGGCCACGGAATTATAGAAGTAGGATAGTGCACGAATGTGAAAAAACGGTGTCAAAAAAACGTCTAGAGAGTAGGTAGTACCCCCTCGTGATATCGGGAGTGACAGGATTTCTACTACCAATGGGGAACGAAGCGCATAAATAAGGATAGAAACACCTGTTGAGAAATGTCAAAACTTACCGATCTTGTTTAATTTTAATGTCATTTCTTAGTGCATTCAATTCATATTTTTTACGAAAAAAATGATGTAGGAGAAATCTAAAAATGTTTCAGGTGGGTTTTTTGTAGTCTTTAAACAGAATAACTAAGCTGCAATTACTATTATGATCTCTTGCACGCTTAACATGACCAATGATTTTCAACGAGAGAGAGAGAACAGAAACAGTCGGAGGTATTCCAGTTTCTGGACGCATTTCAGTCAAATTTTTATACATGACCAATATAGGCCGTGCACTCTATCCTTATTCTATCATCCGTGCTCGATATAAAAAATCGTGCGTAAATGGAACATTGCATTGCTAGTGGCAAACATCTGCAACAACACGTGCTTTGCATACCGACTGGACGATTTGCGCGTTCTGTCTAAACAGCGCGAAACGGGTGTAATTGTAAAACCCTAAAACCCTAAAACCCAAAAGCCTATTGTTTCAATTGTTTAACTCACCAAATAATCAAAAATATGTGTTCTCATGTCACTTCACTCAAGTTTCTCAAGAGGTTCAGTAACACGTCATGTTAAAGAAATAGTGATAAATGGAACTTACAATCATGACTAGGGGTGTGAAGTACTTCCAGCTAAGCGTCCAAAATTTGTTGAGTCTAATTCCCATCATCTGCTCAACGCAATCACAAAGTTTATCAACTCCGAAGACCCACGATATTACCGACAGGTTTGGAAAAAACACACCCATAGGAGCGACATACCGCTGGCCGAGTAGTAATCCATGAGTTGGAAGATATAAATACCTCCCTAAAGCAGCAAACGTATTAAACATTATTTTCAATTTCTTCTTCCGACTATTTAATAACGTATGTGACAAAATCAAGTTAAACTGTGGCTAATTGATTATCTCCCTTCAACTAAGTTTACGTAAAAACAACTTGGTGATCCAATAAGATTACAAGTATGCTAAAGGAACATCTGTATTGAGATAATATACATACTGATGCTTATTTTTGCAATAATGCTTTACTATTTATAATATTAGTTTAGGGCTGAAGCAACAAAATAAAGGCTTCCTAAAAAACTATGCGAATAAATCAGCATAAAACTGTTGATCAAATTTTTAAAGCAAGCTCTCTTACGAATAAAATGAAAGGATTACCTCCTACAGTGAAAGACCGGCGCCGATGTCTTTTAATGTGAGAAATCTCCAAATCATTTATTAACTTGATAAGGATCAGTTTACTTATGTTAGTCAGTGTTTTGTTTGTTACACTTTTTGATTGAACAATCATATTATTAGCTGTGCTTCTCATTTATAAATAACTAGTTGTTACCCGCGACTTCGTCCGCGCAGAATTAGATGACTGTTTTTCTAGAAAATGTGAACATGCTATTTTACTTCCTCGAGATTTAATTTTCTAAAAAAAGTAGTTTCCACCTTAGGCATGCCCATTTACCGGTACAAGCCATTAATAGAATCTTACTACCCAAGCTTAGGTTTCTATAAAGAGATTTAGATTGTGCATTGGTGCGTCAATAGTTAGCTAAGATACTATTTTAGTATTACATATGCAAAGGTAATAAAACAAAATGGCCTAAAATACTATTAAATAAAATTAGATAACAGAAACATAACTTTATGTAATCAACTATCCAAAGTTACAAACTAGTTTGTACAATTTCATGATTTGTTACATTAAAAGATCGATTTGATTTGTTTTAGATATGAATAACAGCGCTTCTATTAAATATTGTTTTATTTCTGCTAGTTGCTCAGCCAAAAGAAAACCAATTCCATTTTAAGCAAAAAATAATCCTGAGTAGGAAGGTTATCATAAGATAGCACGGAAGGAGCCACTTTGATAGATACAGCGCAACACATTTTACCATTTATAAAATTAGTATAGATTAGCGCAATATAACGAATGAGTCTAAAGTAAAAATTAACAGAAAAACAATATATTTTAATCAGCTATCCAAATTTAGAAACAGTATAAGAGTAACAAAATCATAGTTAGTAAAATTGACACAAATCCTTTTAAAGTAGAGCTGCCAAGTTACTAGCAACACAATAGGGGCAAAAATATTTACTTTGAAATAAAAGTTTTTAAAAAGATTTAAAAATTTCCAGTTTAAACCTAATATATATAATTTTTTTTCGAATTGCAAACCTTACAGCTCAAAATTTTCGACTTTAAATTCCACAGTTCAAAACAAAATCTGAGAAGTTTTGTCTCAAATTCAAAATTTCTATATTTCTCATAAAAGTGTTTGCCCTGAATACTAAATTTACCCTCGAAATCTTACCTAATTGACATTTCTATTAAAATCTCTAAACCTCCATTTCAATTTCAAAATTTCTTTGTTTTCAACATCGAGGTCTTAGTAGATTTGCTAATAGTTTATTGTTGAAAAAAATAGATTTTGTTAGCACTGCAACTTTAATTTCAAAGGTTTGCTCTTTATTTCGATTTACAAAAGAACGTTTGATTACTAGCTCTTTCTACTTTTTTAAAATATTTTAAATTAAAAGTTGAAATTTTGAGTTGAATCTTTAATTTAAACTTAAAATTCCGAACTTTATCTTCTTTTCTCACAAAATTTTCAAGCCAAAAGCGAAAGTTTAATTTTCTAATTCTACTTTTTTAATTTCGATATCAGAATTTTCATATTCTTCTCTTTTAAGGCAAATTAAAAAAAAACAAATTCAAATTTTCACTTGAAATTAAGAGAAAAACGTCATATATTTAAAGGTCAAAATGTTTAGTAAAACTGTAGAATTTCGACAAAAAAAAATGTTAAAATGTTATAAAAACAAATAGAACAAATTTTAATTGGAAAATTTAAAATAATAATCAAGCTTTAATCCGAAATGTCTAAAAAAGGTCGACTTTTCAAATTTAAACACATTTTTTTTTAAACAGAAGTCTAAATTTTATCAGTACAGTATCAATACAATACATACAATATATTTTGGTATTAAATAATTTGAGAAATATTCATGTTTTTAACTTTTCATGTCAAAACTGTATGAAAAAGAAACTTTTAAATTAAATTTTAACGAAAAACTTTCGAAATTGTAATAACATGTTAAACTCAAAATTACCAAAAGAAAATTAAAATTTCGATTCTGAAAATCAAATTTTTGAACATAATATTAACTTTTCACTACAATTCCAAGAAAAGATTAAAATTATTCTTCAAATTTGATTTCAAAACGAAAAGATTTGCCAACGTAAAAATAGAAAAAAGTATGAAATAATGTTTGGTAGTTTCCATCTTATATTGAAATTTTACGAAAAATTGTAGACATTTCAAGTCTTAATTTGGCAGTTTTCAAAAATGAATAGACATTTCGAAACAAATATTTTATAAAAAAAATCACGTTTTCCTATAAATTTCGAGAAAAATATCGAAAGGCCGAAAAAAAGAAGGTTAATTTTCAAGTTAATATTTGGAATAAGTGATCCAAATTTTAAGTTTAGCTTTGAAAGTTCATAAAGGAAGTTTAAATTTTAAAATTATGATAAAAAATTTGAAGCAAACTTTTATTTTTTAGTAAACGTTTAGAGCTTGATTTTTAAATTGAATTATTAAGAAAAACAAATACAAATTGCAACTTTCACTCAAAATTTCGGAAAAAAATAGGAATTAAAAAAAAAATACAGGGCATACGAGAACATCTCAAGTTTAAACTGGAAATTACTTAAACAAAAAAGAAATAATGAACTTAAGAAAAAATAGAAAATATACAAATTTCTCGAAATTCTAGGTTTGAAATTGAAATTTTTATATAAATGGTACTGTCCTGTTTAAACGTAGAATTTTTTAAAAAACCAAAAATTTAAGGTAAAATAAAATGAACCAACTTTTTTGATTTTTTGGTTCAATCCAAAGAATTGTTAGATGGGACAGAGGAAAAAATAATATTGAAATCTGGAGAATTCCTATTGAAAAATAGAGCTATGAAACCTCAATATTCGTTTTTTTCGAAATTTGGGAAATCTAAAAACAAATTATTAAGTACAAAGATAATTTTTTGACAATCAGTGATTTTTACAAAAATCAAAAGAAAAAATATTTTTATTAATTTGAATAGTAATAATTGAATTTTTTGTTAAAATTAAATATTATTCGAAAAAAGTCTTAAAATATTTTTCCAGCATTTAGATTTCCGCAGAAAAATTAAATTTTAAATATTCCTTTCAAAATATTTCGAAGGTAAAAATTTAGGTATAGCTTCTCGTTGAAGTTATCAAAAAAACTTATAAAAAAGTGTTTAGAAATTAGTTTTGAGCTTCTATGCCATATTTCATTATGAAATTTAAATTTTTAATTGCTGCACATTTTTTATTCTGTAACCGTCTATGGACTTTGCGAAATTGCAGAACCGTGGAATTGATCTGGCAAATATATATTATTAAACCACAAATGCAAATTTTGCAGCGAGGCTCAAAATTAATAAGTTAGGAAGAATGTCTTAAAATTCTACTTAAATTTAAGTTACTAGCTTTAAATGTATACGTACCTAGCACCAGAATTTTACAAAAGCTTAAATTCAGATAACAAATAATTACGAAAACATCCGACTGTCTTCAAAAGTCTTATACCGGGTGTTTTTTTTTTAGTTGGAAGGTTACCTTTATATGGAGCACCGCTAAGCTATCTTTTACAAATATTTTCAACTTTCTCCCTGTATGTTTTTTAATCATTTGTGGGTCCTTTAGATAAAAAAAAGAAAAAAGTTACATTACTTATTTTTCAAAATTTTGCACTGTTACAGAGGTATTTTACATAAACCTTAAAATAAAAAAAATCAAACATCACTTTTTTTCAAATAGGAAATTAGCTGTAGGCAATAAAAGCTTGAAGAGCTTGAAGACGATCTTCTGTTTCATTGCTTTTAAAAGCATATTTTAAGAATTCGAATTGAGTAACCCTTTTAAGTACATTCGATTGTTCCTAGCAATATTCTTATCATGCAGAAGTCGTTGCAAAAACGTGCTTCTTAACAGTTATCAATAGAACAATTCTAGTGGTGTTTTATCTCTTGCGGGCACGGCGGCCACGCGTGCAGACCATCGTTTGTAATAAACTGTGTCTCAAATAAGTAGGCGAGAAAGTCATTGTCTATTTTACCGTTATGAACTTCATAGTATTAATCAAATTTACATTTGCATATGTGCCTCAATATCTCATCATCATTAGCATATCATTGCACAATATTTCTGTATACTTTAGCCAAAAAATGAAATTAGGGTTTATTTATGATAAAAAAAAATCATTAAATAATATTTTCCATTTCGATTTTCATTATAAAATTTAACGCTTACAAATCCTGAGTTCTCATCTAACAGCATAACATTTAAAACACGGATTTTCTTTTTTTTTGTTTTGTTTTTCTTGTTTGTTTTTGACTTTCATTGTTCCACAAATAAGATGTATGTTTAACAAACCATTTTTACGAAACTTAAATTCGTGGCTCCATAAATATTTTTCAATAAGTAATCTAACAATTAACTAAAAACTTATTTATCTTGTACGGTTATCTTTCAAATGTTATTTAGCCTAAAATTTGTAGGACTTATGGTTATGTTTTTTTTTTTTAATTTTGTTGTCTACTTCCAAGTTGCTACTACAGAAGAGAAAAATATTTTTCTTTTATATTTTAAATTATATCTCTGTAAAGGTGTAGAATTTTAAATAATTAGTCATTTAACTTTTTTCACCTTTTTATTTGAAGAATCCAGGAATGATAAAAAAAACACACAGTTTCTATTCAAAACAAAAAACAGAGTTTTTTTAATAAGACAAAAACAATAAAGATCATAAAATTTCCGTCACCCTGTATAATAAATATAAAACCTGATTACGTTAATATACCCTCGATAAATATTTCATGACTTTAACTCAAACTTCATTTTTTACCTGCAAATAATAAAAAAATAAAAAGGGTCAAAATAACCCTCTTTTCTATCATTTTTTTTTTCGAAAAATTAAAATATCTTTAAAAATATTAATGATAGCAATAAAGATGTATACATTAACTCATCCTAATTTTTTACGCTAAAGCCAAATAAAATATTAAATATTGAGGTTGCCGTTTAAAATAAGAAAGTTGGTTTTACAGAAAGTGGTAGGAAGTTAAACATATTTTTTTTAAAAAGTTTAATTTCGATTAGCTCCATCAACAAGATAAGTTTGTTTTTATAATAAGTGGCACACGATATAAAGGTGAATCCCAACAAAAGAAAAACGGTATAGCACAACTGAGCACTAAAAGGAACCCTTTTTGTAATTTATCTTTTAAGGGTGCTAAATAGGGCTGTTTATAATAATAAAAGTCAGTCGTTGTATCTCAGTTTTTGATAATTTATTTTCCCGGTGTAGCACAAGTAAGCAAGAAATAAACTCTTTTTGTAATCCATCTTCTAAAGCTGTTAAATAGGGCTGTTCATAATAATAAAAGTCAATTATTGTATCTCAGTTTTTGGAAATTTATTTTCTGATGGAGTAAAACTTGCCTACTAGTATTGTAGTAGCCTAAACTACACAATTGGTATTCTATCTCCTAAAATCGGGTTTTTCATTATCAATACTGGACAAAGTGTCACAATTATTTACATTTGAACTTGCCACTTCTGACAAATAGCTTTTTTACAGATTTTTTTTTTAAAAAAGATTTATGAAAATAATAAGTGGGTATTTTATCGTATCATTTAAAATTAAGTGTCCTTAAAATTAAATCTTTATTGACAATTAATAACTTCATAATATTTAGCAGCTTCATAATAACTTAGTAGCACATAATACGTTAGTTATAATTATAATACGTTAGTTAGCTATCATATTACCCTAAATTCAATTTAATTTTAAAAGTTTGTTGATTTTTTATGTCATCGTTGTCAATGATACGATAAAGCTTTGAATGCAACTCGATTATTAGCGATTTTAACAATCTCGGACGTGGCCAGACGATTCGGCTAACGCCTCATCGCCTGGCAACGTGCTCGATTATTATAAATCGCCTAATAATCTCGTTACATTAATAGCTATAATATGCATTTTTCTTTGTTCATAAAATGATTATTAAAGGTTTACAGTGAAATTCGGTACAGGTTTATTTTAGGGGAAGGCGAATCCAGATGTGTAGAAGCTGTTCACATAAAAGCTATACACCCTTGAGCTTCTGTATTTCGGTTAATTTTCATAGTATCGGATAGTTCAAAAAAGTGTTATCATAATTTTTTTATGGACATTCTTGATATATTTCCAATAAACACAACATAACTAAACATCAGATTCAATCTCGAAGTAACCTAACTTTATTTTTTTTAATTAGACAACCTACATATTTGTATGTACTAGGATAGTGATTTTGATTACCATTTAATTGACATATAATTTACATATCTTGTCCCTAAAAATTACCCAAAGAATTCGATTGCTTTTCTCAAAATTTGACCTTCTTAAAGTTTCAAATTATTATTTTAAAATTAGGCTTTGTTTTCGAAATTTTGTCATTTTTCAATATTCACATTTCACTGAAAATGTCGTCTTTTTAAAATACGACTTTCTTTAGATTTCTTAAATTTTAGCTTTTTCCCAAATTTAATTTTAAATAATATTTATTTGCAGATTTTGGGGTTTGAAAATTTATTGCATTTTTATAAAAAATATCAACTGCGATAAAATTTTCCTTCAAAAAATTCAAACTCTATTCTCAAATATGAATTTTTCTGCGAAATTTTCATTTTATTTCGGAATGGCAAGTTTTTTCTCCAAATTCGCCTTTTTCTTAAAAGGAGTAGTACTTTTGTCAAAATTTGTCTTTTTTTTCCAAAATTATGAAACTTTTTGTACAATTTGACGTTTTTTAAATTAAAATTTCCATTTCTTAAAATGTCGACTTTTCTCTTAAAATTTTAACCCTTTTTTTGATTATTTGTTCTATGATTTTTACTGTTAGTTTTGATTTTCTTAGAATTAAACTTTTTGGAATATTTTCAAATAATCCTCTAATTTTTGCCTTAAAATTTCGACATTTTTCTTGAGATTTAGCCTTCTTTTTTAAAATTCGTTTTTTTTTATTTCAAATTTATTTCTAAAACTTGCCGTCCCTTTTCCTCTAAATGTGACTTTTTTAAAATTTTGAATTTTTAATTTTAAATTCTTCAGTTTTTTTCGTACTTTCTTAAAATTTGTTTTTTTTTGTCAAAGTTTTGGCTCTTTTTTAAAATCCTCATTTCTACAAATTTTGTCTTGTTAACAAAAATGTATTTTTTTTTAATTTTCTCGATATTGTGACAAAAAAACAAAAATTTGGAAAAAAATGTTGATTTGGAAATTTTAAAAAATATTTTTTATTTATTTTGATTTTCGCAAAAATATTAAATAAAATTAATAAACCTAATGTTTTCAATCAATGCAAGTCTACCAAAAAAAATTTTTAAAACCTTTTGTTAAAAGGCCAAAATTGCTCTCTTTGAAAATTTCAAATTTATTTTCAAATATTTTCAGTCAGACTTTCTCTGTAAAATTTCAATTCAATTTTTAAAATAACAAATTTTTTATCAAAAGTCGTTTTTTCTCAAATTTAAAGATTTTTTAAATTATTAGTCATTTTTCCAAGTTTAGAATTTATTTGCAAATTCGACTGTTTTGTATTAAAATTTGACTTTTTATGAAAAATTCTGAATTTCTTCTCAACTTGAAATATTTTTCTTATAATGTCGGCCTTTTTCTTCAAATGTTGACTTTTTATTGTATTTGTTAACACTGGGCATTTAGAACCTGACTTTTTGAACATTTTGAGTAATTTTTTGCCTTTTTCGTGAAATTTTGATATCTATCCCTTTCAAGATTTAGAAATCTTGAGTATTTCCTTGAAATTGGACTTTTTCTCAAAATTTTCCTCTTTCCGTTTTTGGATTTTTCTTTAAAAAAAACGATTCTTTTCGCAAAAATCTAATTTTCTAAAAACTTTGATTTGATTATCAAATTATTTTTTTCTGAAAACTTCTATTTTTTGAAAGCTTTTCGTAAATTTCAACTTTTATATCAAAATTTGTTTAGAAACCATCAGAATTATTCTTAAAAAATGAATTTTTTAGAAAAACAAAAATTGAAAACCAATTTTCGTTTTTATTCACCCTCTTAACTTATTTCTCAAAAAGTTGAACTAATTTTAATATTCATTTATTTCGAAATATTACTTTTCTTCTATTTTTTCCTTCTTTTTTTTACCTTTGACTTTAATCAACGTTTTTTCTAAATTACTTTTAATACTTTTTTTTTTCTGAAGGTGACCCTTTTTAAAATTGTATCTTGTTCTTGGTATTTTGATTTCCCCTCGAAAGGTTATATTTTCAGCAATGGGCTATTTTTGAAAGTTCCGACTCTTCTCGAATTTGAAACTTTGACCGATTTCATAAGATTCAAATTTTTAATACAATTCCATGGAAATTTCGACCTTTCTCTCAAATTCTCTTCTCGCAAGATAAGTATTTTATCCAAAAGTCGCCTTTTTCAAAAACATCGAATTTTTATAAATTTCGACCTTATTCTCAAAATTATGCTTTTTCGACTTTTCTTTCAAAAATCGTTCTTTTTCAAAATTTTGCTATTTTTCTTAATATATGTTTTTTTTTCTGAAAAGTTTAACCATTTTAAATTTGACTTCTTAGAAATATCAGTTCGTGTATCAAAATTTGCTTTTTTCTCGAGATTTCAAATTATAATTTCAAAATTCAATGTTTCTGAAATTCTGACTTTTTGCGAGAAAAAATTTTGTTGGAAATAATAAATTTTTATCAAAATTTAACTACTTGTGGAACTTGCTTTTATGAATATTGAAATTTTACGAATTTTTGAGGTTTTTCGTTTTTTCCGAAATATTAGTTTCTTATTTTAATTTTGATAATTTGAAATTTTTCCCAAAGCTAGTTTTTTTGGAAATGTTACCATTTGTCTCTGAATTTCGACGATATTTTACAAAAATCGCTTATTTTTTTAAATTATTTTCGTTAAAATATTTAGTTTTTCTGAAAATTTTGGTAAAATTTGGCTTATATGAATTTTAGCTTGGTTTGCATAATTGGTCCAATTTTCCAAATTTTGACTTTTACCTCAAAATTATGTTTTTGGAAATTTGAACCCGAAATTAGATTTTTTCTCTTGGTTGAAATTTTAATAGAAAGCTTAAATTTTTGAAGAAAGTATTTTTATGCCTTTCAAGAAAAATTTCTTGTAAATTTCAAGATTGTTAAAATTTGAAAAAAAAACTATATTTAAAGAACATATCGCTTATTTTAAATAAAAAAGAAAAATTAAGGGTCGTTCTACATATGATAAGTGCAGGGTGTCCCATTTTCGGCACTTTTCGGGGGTATTGGACTTATTAATAAAGATAGAGTGTTGGAATTTTCACTTTGCCATCCTCCTTTTTTATTAAATGAAACATTCTAGTCTTAAGTTTGTCATGATTGTCCTAGTTTTTAAGCCATGCCTTGTATTTTGCATTAGGCTTTCCTATATTAAAAAGGTAGAAACTGATCTTACTAGAGTTTTTTACGTTAGATTTAGTAGCGTAGTCAGTTTTTTTCTAAAAAGTCAAGTTTTTAAGATATTAACCAAAATTATATTTTCTTAAATGGAACACCCCCATATATTATTTTTTATATTGGTTAAGCATAATTTGAGCTTCTCAAAAATATATAGTTGTTGACGTTGATTTTAAAAAACAAGTTAAAAATCCAAAATTTTTTATAAATTATACTTTACTTATAGCAGTAGGCTATGACCAATTTATTAGAAACAAATGCAAAATTCATAATTATTCTAAAAATTTTACCCTCCAAAGGTTACTTTAGTTTACTTGTGTATTAAAAATTATTGGTATTTATATTTTTTTTAAATTCTTTCAGCCCTAAATTTTGTTATGCCAACACCTTTTTCTATTTTTCAACGAGATAAGCAAGTTGTTGATTCTGTATACCATAACTCTTTTAGTTCTTTTTTTCTTCAAGTTGCTGAACTTCGTAAAGAAGTATGTTTGGCGTACCGAATCATTCGGCATATACCACTAATTCTCGTAAATTTAATTAAAAAAGTGATAAAAATATTCCAATATTGCATTCAAAAAAGTGTTTCTAATTTTGAAAATAATTTTTAAAAATTTCAGCTTGTTTTTATTAGATAGAGCTTTTGGGTTTTTACGATAAAGTAAAATATGCTTTATTGATTATGTTTTAATACAGAATTGAAAATATTAAAATTTACTTTTGGAGAGTTTAATTCTTCGAATAATAATTAATTTTGCTTTGCTTCTAGTAAATTAGTCATATTCTACCGCTATAAATTATAAAAATATCGAATTTTGAGCTTGTTTTTGAAAATAAACCTCAGCAATTATATATCTTTAAAAAGCCCAGATTATGCTTAATTATTATAAAAAATAATATATAAGGTATTCCATTTTTAAAAATAAAACTTTGATTAATATCTCAAAAATTTAACCTTTTAGAATAACATTCACTAGGTCACTATACTTAACGTAAACATGTGTAGCAAGATAAGTTTTTACCTTTTTGATGTAAGTAAACATAACGGAGATTACAAGGCATGGCTAAAAAGTGAAGATTTTTAAAATCACACTGTAGCTTCAAAACTAAAACACCTGTGATAAATTTGAGGCTGGAATCTTTTATTTTTTTTTTAAGTTGGACACTAAAATGAAAATTTTAACATTCTATCTTTAAAAATAAGTTCAATACCCCCGAAAAGTGCCGAAAATGGGGCACCCTGTACAGGACTCAAAATTAACACCAAAAATTTAAAATTGTTAAGATCGGTTACAAATAACAGAGAACTTGATGCATACGAAACAATTTACATCAACCAGGGGCCAGTTACCCTTAATGAAGATAAAGAACCATTGGCGGCCTCCAGTTTATTGAAGGTTATTTGTGGCAGGTCAAAATTGCACGCACCAGATGTGTTAAACAATTAGAAATAGAAAAAGAAGCAAAAGACCACTAGTATCGACTTGAACCTCAATGCAAGTGACGTCGATGCATCTTTTGCTAATCTATTTAGATTAGTGCGCTTGAAAATAATGCCAGTTCTGCTGTCGAAATACGTATCACGTAATTATTTATTTAGTTGCCGATGTGGTAAATGGGTGAAACCTTCTATGGACCGTGTGGAAAGAATAGCATTTCTATATATTTGAAATTAGCAGCAAATATTTTTCCCATAGAAAGATAATTTAAAATTAAATAATAAAAGTCATGAGGTCGCAAAGAGGATTTTATCCTTATTTCCGACCACCGTACCGTCTTTTTCCAAATTTCGACCACATATGTACCTAATTACGACCTATCTTCAGTATGTAATAAACTTGCCCACCTAGTAATAAGGACCAATTTTTTTGGAGATAAAAAATTTGGCCAGTTGATTTTTTTTGCGTAAAAAATCATTCTAATTAAAGCACTTAGTGACTAAAGGCTAGGTAGTCGCTTTTTTTCAAAACTCTATATCTTAAAAATACTTTTTTTCTTGAAATATCTCAAGGAATTACGCTTCTTAAATATTCCTCTATCTTATTCGAAAACACCTTGTATGTGTAAATTACCCTCAAAACCACCACCGTCATTTTTAGAATTCATCTAAATTCTTATTGCTACTATTTCTGACCATAATACTTTCATGAATTTCATCTATAATTACATATAATACATCAACTCTTTTACTACTGGTGATTAACTCAACTTCATTAAAAAACTAATGAAATAAAAATTTCGCACAACATTGTAGGTTTATTTTCAATTTCTACAAATGCCGATTTTGACGTTTTGACAGTAAAAACCGCCCATGGCCTTTGGTCAGCTATAAGTGATAAATGGAAAAACTAAAGAAAACACAAGCAATAAAACATTTTGTAGAAAACGAAGAACTATGAGCGTAACTATATTTCTGAATTTTTTAGGTCAGAAATGCGCATGTGTCAATTAAGATTTACCGTCAAAGATAGGGGTCCAATTAAGGCGGGTGGTCATTATTGGGTGATTTTTCGTTATATTTACAAGATAACAACAATAAATTGCAATTTCTCTATTACTGTAATCAAAAATTGTTATCATTTTTATACAATATTTTTTGTTAATATGTAGACAATTTTCAAGAATAAAAAAAATTCATAATTAAGTAAGCATAAAAAGCACTATTAAATTACATGAAAATGTACAGTAGCCCATTTAAAAAAATAAAGTTAGGTTGCTTTGAACTTGCATCTTATGTTCAGTTGTTTCTTTAGTAATATACCAGGAATTTCCATAAAAAATCATAATAATCATTTTTTGAACTGTTTAATGCGATGAAAAATAACCTAGAAACAGTAGCTCAAAGCTGTATAGTGTTTGCGTAAACACCCTGTACACAGATTTTTCGTTAAGTAGGTATAAATTCTGAAAATGTTACTGCTAAAAAGTGACGTAGTAGACAGGCTTGAATCTATGGGGGCAAACAGGGGCGCGTGCCCTGGACGCCAATTGAAGGGGCGCCAAATTGCACAAGGTTAAAGTGCGACTTTCAGGCAAAGGAACTTTTTTTTAGTCGTCAAAAATATGTTGGGACCACCTCGAATGAGGGGCGCCAATGTTAGGTTATTGTTTCGTCTCAAAAAATTTTATATCCGGCGCTGGCTAGTAACCTTCAAATTTTGTAAGAATTCGAAAGTATTTACTTCAGAAATAAAATTCATTAAGCTCTACAATTTAAAATCGGTCAACCATTTAATGGTAACCAGTGACCATAAGTTTACCATAGTCTTTATAGCCCCTTAATGGAAATTACCTTGAATCGATAATTTAATATTATCTAGGTTAGGTGCAAAATATGAAGCAAGAGAAAATGGTTGCACAAATCCAATTGGCTCCTATCTTCTTCACTAAACCCATACTCTGTCTATGTAATATCATTGTACAAAACTGCATTTATCAAGCAAGAATCCAAAAAGTCATCATTTAAAGTTAGTGTCACCATACGGTCACAATGGCTAGTAAACCAAACACATTTTTTGTAGCCTACCCGATAAAGGATTAAATTTTTTCAGCGTGACTAAGAAATAAATGAGTCGTTATGTATACGATGAACACCGCATGATTCTACATAATTGGGCATTGGAAATATTAATGTGGGAAAAAGTAAGTTTATATCGTTACGAAATGTAGTAAAATTTATATTAATAATTGTGTAGTGTAAGGAACTCCGCGGAAGCCTTTGTTAATGGGAAATGACCGCGAGAATACGGCAGATAAGTGTTCTAGACGATTCCGCGAGGACGAGCCCGATCTGTACGAAGATTCGTTCCAGAAATCGGAAGGGTATAAATACGCGATCGTGTTTCCCTCTAGTCAGTCAGTTAGTCAGTGGGTCAGTTAATTAGTTAGTCTTATAGTCTGATAGTTAAGTGAATCATAATTGTAGTGTTTCGAAATCAGTTTAAAATTCACGGAGTTTTAATTATCAAAACGAAAACACGCAACAATATAAAATTCCTACCTGCGTCACCATTGTTATTCCAAGCAGAAACATCAAAAGACAAACAAAAACCGTAAATTTTCTTCGATGAGGTCTCAATTGCGTAGACCAATTGTCAACAATTCCAGTAATAAAGGACTCAACCAGGCAGAATTCACTGTCGATCCCCAATATCTATAAAAATAAAGTAACAATTTGAAAACTGTTTGAACCTTTTTATATAAAGTAAAATGTTCGTCGCGTAAGCTCATCATTTAGGAATTTGTTTCACATTTGGTATTCGCTCCCAAGCACCTTAAAGACTAAGTTTTTGTCTCAAACAACTTTAAACCTCTACTTTGAAACAATACAGCATTTAAGACAATTTATCATTCATACTCACTAATAGCATAATAAAGAAAGTCCCTGCCCAGAACGGAGCTCCGGGAAGTTTCAATACCACCTCTGGATAGGTAAGAAACACGAGACCGGGACCGCTTTTTACCACGTGAGCCACATCCGTATTTTGCTCGAGGGCCAGATGTCCCAAGATAGAAAAGGTCACAATACCAGCAATTAGGGAGGTAAGCGTATTTACAACGCAAGTAATTATTGCGTCTCTAAAACGATAAATTAAAAACGTCAAGTGCACATTTACAAAATGAAACCTTAATCCCTGATTTAAATAGGAAAAGTTTGAATTAAAAATAAAGTGTGTTATTTGTTTTTTCTACTTTTTTTACATCAGTAGAATATTAATGTATTTAGTAAGGGAATGTTTCCCTAAGCGAACGTTGATTATATTTTGGTGGTTCTTGTTTGAGTTTTGCGGTCTAGCGAGTGTTGTGTACTTTTAATACCAAGTCCGCTAAACTTTGTTTTGTGTATAAACATTGATAAACGCCAGTAAACAAATTTAACTGTTTATACAATCTCTGAAAGTACGTTGCAGTTTTTGACACCAATAAAAATCAATTCAACATACAACATTAAAAAGAAATATGTCTCCGAAAAGCGGTATTTCGTTCAGTTATTCAATGTTAGTAATTAAATTAATTAATAGCACGTCTTAACGAATATAATAGCTAATTTTTAATGAAGCATTACACGAGGAAACAATGGCTTACTTGTAGCTGTTGTGATGAAATTTGTTATACGATCCCAAAGCCGGCAAAGCCCCACAACCAATGCTGTATGCAAAGAATATTTGTGTGGCTCCATCCATCCAAGGTCCTGGGGTTAACAGTTCCTCCCAGCGGGGCGTTATATAATATAAAAGTCCATCGACCGCTCCGTTTAGTGTCACGGCGCGACCCAGCAAAATGAACAACACTACGTATGGAAATATGGCAGAGAACCATATTACCTGAAAAAAATATGCTTTTCATGTGAAGGAGAGCAGAAAATAAGATAGCATTTACATTTATTCAACAAGTCTTTTCTAAATATAGATCCTATGTTTTTATTTGCGAATAATTTTAAGCTTGTAACTTTAAAATGTATTTACAAAGTTATAAAAATTGTAGTTGGTTAACACTTATTTAACTTAAAATCAACGAAATAGTTGTGTAAAATCTTTACAAGATATACAGGGTGGACCAGAAGTAATGGTACATAGAGCAAAACTAGATTTTTGGTATAAAAATAACGTGATTTAGCCACATCTATCTTTTACCAAACGTTGATATTAACAGAGATAAAGGGTGTCAAAGTTGAAAAAAAAATTGGGATTTTTTCGCATAACTGATGACCACATTTCACTATAGACAAGACATTTCGCATAGGGGGGTTTCTTCGGTCAATAAATTCTAATTTGCTAACAGATTTTCAGTAACTCATAGGGGGCGCCTCCTGCGCTACCTTGTATTATTCTAAGGCATCATAACTTTTTTGTGACTTTATGTACATGAGAGTCAAACAAAGGGGTCAAAGGTTTTATTAGATTATTAGGCAGGAACCCTATTTTCAATACTACTTTAGAAGAATTGTTGTCGAACCATATTATTAAACTCCCAGAATCTCTTTTCCAACTCACTGTAAAAGATATTTAAAGTCTTACTTAGATGCTATATTACTGGCACGAGAAAATGGATTTGTTATGGTGCAGTTGCCAGGTCATAGGACATATCATCTGCAACCACTTGACCGTTCTTTTTTTAAACCAATGGAGGTGTATTACACCTAAGCATTAAAAAAATGGTTAAGGACTAATCTTGGACAAAAAGTGTAACAGTAGCAAGTGCCTTCATTATTAAATGAAACTTATGGAAAGACCGCAACGATAGAAAATGCCTTTAATGGATTTAGGGCATCTGAAGTATTGCCAATAGATAGATATGTTTTTTAAGATTCGGATTTTGTTGGATCCGTAGTTCTTAAGCCTGAACCAAATAAAGTTCAAAATAATGGCTTTAGTCCTAACGATGATATTCCATTAGCACTTTGTTTGACCAATCAATTGTGAAAGCAAAAGGACACCATTCTGGGAAATTTTAAATCGATAGAAATAACAATAGCAAAAATCATTTAAAAATTTCAACCTGTGGCACATTTACACCCGCTCACACTCGTTTTTCAATAACGAATTGGGCAGTTAATCGCAATTTAAAAATGTAGCAAATAATAACATTGTTTACAGAAAGCTCTTTTCTATCTAAAAAATTATGTTGCAACTGATTTAATGAAAAATTACCAAATATATAATCATTCTTATGAAAAACAGTGGCGTTTCTTAGCATTTCTAGATAATGCACCACAAAAATAAAGTAGACTCCATGACAATATGGCTGTAACGATTTAAATATGTTCTCAGTCGTTATAGTTATGGCCAAAATAATTAAGAATAACAATAGTAACAATAATAATAATAATAACATGCGCTAATTATTCATTAGTTATTGACGTAGTAAGGCGGTAAAACCTCCCTTGGACTAACAAACCACAGTATTTATTTCAGTGTTCAAGTGACCATCGAAACCAAAAATTAAAATAAGAAAACTGCCAATTTTATAAAACAAAATTTCCTAAATTAGATAATATCAGATTTAAGATGACTCTTAAGGGAAAAAACTGCAAAATTATATTAAAGTGAGATAAAAAGCAAGAACATACAAAAAAATTTTCGCCGTTTTATTTAATATTTATTCTTTATAAATTGAAGATCAATGGCTCGTTAATAAATTGTTACATTATTGCCACTAATTGCTGTGTTAACATGTTGACAATCATTATTGATGGCGCTTTTAATTAATTATAATTGAGGTGAGAGCAAACATTTTAAAAAGTGTATTCATTATAATTTTACTCAAATGAAACGTAACGTAATTTTCTAACTCTACTTTATTGAAATCTTATTTAATGCCACCTTTGAAGTTAAACAAGGTGATTCTAAAAGTAGTTCCATAAATTCAGGTTCGTATTCTAGAGCCCAAAATAAGGGCTCTAAAATGCAAATCTAAATTTATGGTACAACTTTTAAAATCACCTTGCATAAATCTAGGACAGATCGTTTGGAAATTTTAGTTTTTAACGCTTTAGCTAGAAAAATGTTTTCACAAAACCGTTCATAAAAACTCAAAAATAAATGCTGGAGAATTATATCCCATTCTAGATAAATCTGTATAACAGTAGGTTTTGGACTTCTAATTTTAATATTTAACATGTTTAATTTTAGCATGACATTTCTTAATCGTTAAAATCCTAACCTATATATCATCAAATATTTTGCTTTGTTGTCCGGTGCTTTAAGAAGTGATTCTTTTATGTTTGACGTCAATTTTAAATAAACATTTTTGAATTGTAAGTAATAGTAATAAAATAATATGGAAAACATTCTTTTCGATAAGTTCTGCCAAAAAACCTCTAAAATATAGGCAGCACATTACTCATCAAAATGTTTAGGGGTAAGCCAGCTTTGGTTCCAGTAATTTTTTTAGTACTTTTTCCAAAGGTTAATTTAATACTTTGTGGCCTACTCTTATGCAGATTTATCTAAAATGAACTATAACTGTAAAAGTATGATCTAATTTTATGACAGTATCGTCCATGAGTGACACCCGATCCTAACTAAATTTGTTAAATTGCTTATTGATAAAAATCGTACCTCTCGAAAAAGTCGTTGCGCCGCGTCATCTATTAACGACATTTGTGGTTAAAGGGTTAAAAACTACTTAAATCAACTATAGAAAAGAGAAATCTCTTCTTGATCCTCAAATTTTCTTGGGTTAGGCAAATCTATTGCTAAGAACGCACAAAGTCTGTTTTAAAATGCCTTTGCTTTGTAAGAATATGTTTGCTTTTGTCAACTATTAACACACATACTTTACCACTTTGATGAAGTCCTTTCCTTATAACGACATAAATTATTATCCATCCTGTCAGAAGACAGACAAATAGAGGCCACTGCATCCCACCTATGTCATCTAGCCCACCGGTTATGCCTAATATGCGTCGACTAAAAATAATTTACTAGTTACATGAATTGATTTTATTGATTTTAAAAGAATATTTATATTTCAAAATGACTTACTCAAAGAATTCTTCAACTGAGGTTGCTTTATGTGTCATGTTGGTCGAAGTATTATATTTATTTGAGTAACAGCTTTCAGTATTCCACCAATTATCTGAAACACAGTAAAACCACCAAATTATTTTAAGAAGAAAATTATCCTGAAAAGTTTGTGTTGCGTTGCTAAAAAATATATTTATAAAAAATAACTCCAAAAATAAATTTTCTATTGTGAAACTTACCACACCCTGACCATGGCAATTCAGGAAGATATGAAAACGTGCACACAATATAAAATAACGTCCACGCTATTATAATGCAGTAGTAAACATCAAGTAAAAATACGACGGTCATGGTGGCATAACCCACGCCCTTCAGAATGGGACACAATTCACCCACAAAAGTCATCCCTCCAGAACCCAGAAATTGTCCGATTGCGATTTCTTGAAAAAACAAGGGAATGCCACAGAACACCATTGCAATCAAATATGTAAAGAGAAAGGCACCTAAAAAAAGACACTTAAAATTAGTTGCTGCGATTCTAATAGTGACATACCTAACAAAAATTCATTTCGACACAAATTACAGGTGTTGCAACTAGAATCAAATGGAAGTCATTTATATAAAAGTTTTACCCTTCAAGGCCAAAATGAGAGTAATGTGTAATATTTGTTGATAATAATAATTTAAAAAAAGCAGAAATATTTTAATTATTTATTTATAAATATCACAAAATTGATTAATTGATAATAATTTTAAATCAAAATTAAAATTATACTAAAATATGTTGAAATTTTCTCCTTTTTTCTACTCACAGACTTGAATTATTTATAGAACGGCAAAGTTTGGCTAAAATTTCTTTGTTTACATGAGATACTGTCAAACACGATGTCAAGGCAATCAATCATTGCATACGTCCGTTAAAGAATGGTTCATACTATAATAGAAGATTTCTAGGATCCAAATAGGGCGATTTAACCACGAAAGACTTTTACCAGGATGCTGATATTTTGACGCAAATTAGTCCCATGCGCGCAGGTGGACATAAACTGCGAAGCGCAAAGCAAACATGCGAGTCGAAATATTGCTAACACGCTAACATGCTAACATTATCGATATTTATAAACCGATTTAATTTTTTTTTCTTGCATTCAGTATAAAGATATCTATCAATCAAGAAACTGCAAGGGGGTACCTTACTATTTGAAATTTTAAAGTTGGGGTTTCTAGCCCTTGGAGGGAAAGAGGTGAGGGGTTGAAAGGTATATGTTTAAGTGGCAATCTAAAATTAAAAATCGACCTGTCCGAGCTTTCTTTGGAAATGTGTTTATTCGCCTTTTTATACGAGCCCTGTCGCATATGAATTGAACTATTAAGAAAATTTCTTAAAATATCTATTTAAAAGAAATTTGACTAACACTTAAACATAAAGAAACAAATTAATAGTAGTAACAATTAACCGCTTCACATATTATAAATAAAGTGAAACTATTTTACGACTATATTTAATTTTAAACAGAATAACATAAAAAACCAGCATTACGATCTTTTGTTATATTAATTGAACCGTGATTTTTAGGTTTTTTTTTACTCTGCGTGCAGTCTCTTTTTTGCTTTAAAATAGCTAATATACGTTTGGACCGCATGTTTGCTAGTGATTTGCAAAAGTTAGCTTTAAATTGTTGCAAGATTTCATTTAACTTATTAATTAATTTCACTTTTGTACGTACGGGACTAGTTCTTAATTGTTTTTTCATTTCATGATACAATGTTTCTATTGGCAACAGGTCTGGACTATTAGAAGGCCATTTTTATGATGGCATATTTTGTGTATTAAAAAATGTTTAATTATCTCTCCTGTGTGGCGTAACGTCATTTGCTGGAACATATACTCAGTTTCCATTTTCTAGCATCGGAATGGATAGCAATAGTTGATTTTGTAAAATGTCTTTATATTTACCAGCATTAATTGTTTTATCTATCACAAAAAGTCGTTCCACTTCTTGACAGGAAATACAACCCCACACTATGGCTAAAGCAGGAAATTTAAGCTTACGCTTTAATGTATCTGGATAATGCTTCTCTACTTTTTTACTTAAAACCCGATTTCTGCTATCTCCCACACCTATCTCAAATTTCGATTCATTTCTTTAAATAATTTTATCCCAGTTATTGATAGACCATGTAGAGAGCTTCTTAATCCATCTCAACCTAATTTTCTTTTGCTTTGTAGTAAGAAGTTGCTTCTCTTTTGCCTAAATAATTTTATTTGAGAAAGTTTTATATTTGAAAATACATAAGTAAGTTTTACGTACCTTATAAAATCTGTATCAAAGTCTTTTAATATTTCGCAGACATATATCTTTGGATACGGATTTTTCAATGGTTTCACCCTATTAAACAGCCAATTCTCTAGACGAGAACTTTTTGTCTTTTTTAATTAAATTGTCCAATGGACGTTGATCCCAAAAAGTGATTTTCGACCTTCTGAAAATTTTTTGATAGGTCATTATATGTCCAGCAATTTTATATCGGTATATAATATTGCGCATTGCACACCTAGGTATTTCTAATAATTTTGAAATATTCTAACCCGAGCTACCTTATTGTGGTCAGTTATAATGGCCTTACGAAGGTCTGCAGAAGTAGGTTTTCTACGCAACATAAGAAATAACTGTATAGCTTTATGTAAGGTCTATTTCATTTAAATAGTATAATGTTAGTAACTACAATAAACAAACATTGACGTATGAAACTAATTTTGAATTTTTTGAAATTTTTAAGAAAGTCGTGCAATACATTTGGGACAAGCACAACTGTAGCTTTTATTTTTCAAAGGAAAACTAATATTAAAATTCAGCAGCATAATAATGACAATAAGATGTATTGATAGCAAAATGTCCTACTTTATACAGAGCATTTAAATTTTCCACTAAAATTAATGGAAGTATTTTTTACTCATAGAAATAGAAAATTGACCAAATTGGCTCAATTCTTCTGCGATAGGCCTCATAGAATTTATTCATTACCTTTGGAAAGTACTGTATAATGTAAACATCTTGCTTCGCCTACTACGTCACCAGATGCGCCTCGACATACCGGTAGAGGTGTATCTTGGATTTAACCTAACTTAACTTCGTATAAAAGTTAATAGTTATAGATATAGAGTGCGCCAAAGTTAAAAATAGCAAACGGTTTTCCTGCTGTAATTGCTGGCTCGTAGTACATAGATGAATAAAGAATTCGGTATACGGGATTTTCTCGTGATGTGGGATTTAGAATTGTGCAGTATTTTGTCATATTTAATAAGGGGCGCTACCAGTAGCATTTAATGCTTTAAATGATTGACATTTCCAACCTTTACTTCGTAAAATTTTTTAATATTTATAAATATTTAAATTTATTAACGATACAAATGCAACAGAAATTAAAAATTCGACAATGTTTCGATAAATATTTGCTAACACCGGACCAGGTTTCCCATTACTGCATCATCGGCGGTCATACCAACAATTTGTTAAGACATTGTTATGCTAACAAACTCCATGGTTCGCAGACTCTCACGAATATCCCGTCTAATCACATTAGGTATAGCGAACATCTTGTTGCCTTCAGAAATCAACATCCAGAAAGTTCAAATTTTGCAAAGAATCTATTAGAAACACAACAGAAACTTACATGCCCAAACACAGTAGAAGTATTAAATATTTGTAATAACACTAAAAAACTTAATTTCTTGAAAGCCAATTATTTACAATCCAGTCAATTTACACTTATGAACGAGCAACTTGATCTTCTGAACACACCTCTAATTAAAGCTCTGGACGAGAATTCGGATTAAATGGAATATTTGTAGGAGTATGTGATCCTTGGAGCTTGTTGGCATAACAACGGCTAAGCAAATTGCTGGTATGATGATGCAGTAATAGGAAACATGGTCCGGTGTTATCAAATATTTATCGAAACATTGTGGAACGTTTAATTTCTGTTGCATTTTTATCGTTAATAAAGTTTAATAGTTATGAATTTAATGCTTATTTAAATGGTCTTAAATTTTTGGTGCTTTTAATATGCCACTTCTGATGATGAAAAAATATCGATTCTTTATACTTGTCGGCGACTAAAGGGTAGTCTTACCAAACTCGGTAAAAGCGTTCGTTTTCGAGAAATAAATAATAAATTTTTAGAATAAAATGCTAATCTACTGAAGATTAATAATCCCCTTAAAACGAATTTTATTCTCGATGATTATTACAGGAGTTCAAAATAATTTAAAAGAATTGCCATTTACTTTCTAAACATTGTCTAAAGCGTTTTAAAAAATTGCTTTACATTTAAAAAAACTGGATACCAATTTAGAATCTGCAGCAATTAAAATTCTTTGCCATAATTTTTTTTCTAGCAATCAATTTCGATTCTTATTAAAGTAAATTGTGATCGTCTTAAAATATATTAGATTTTTACAATAAATATTGATAATATAACTCGTTTTAAGCAAATCTTAGCATAACAAAATATATGTCTTATTTTTAATCTCTAAATATTAAGGAAAAAGGTAATTTAGAAAGTAGCTTAAAATTTATAAAAGACCTCTTTGATCAACATACAAGAATAAACAGAAGTACGGAATCAAATTCATATCTTTTAAATTAGTTAATAATTCTTTAAAACCCTGAAACCCGTGAAATGATCTTAATTTTTTCCCACCTTTCGGTTATATAAGAAAATTGATACATTATTCTATTTAGTTTTTTTTAGTAAAACGGCGAAATTTCCTACAATTTTATACAACGCGCTGGAGCAGCGACAAATTTTTTAAATAAAAACATATGAAAGTGCCTTCCATAGAGTAAATAATACTATTTCTATAAAAAGTAAATTTGTTAGATTTTATTAAAGCTAACTGAAGTAAATGATATTAAAAAAAAATTTTATTTGGTCATCTTTCCATCACTTCATTTTTAGAGAAGAAAAAGTTTAGAGAAGAAAAAGTGTAAAACAAAAGCAAATCAGAATTACTCCAGCATTACATTACATCTATTTTCGATATACCAGTGGAGTGCCTGAAGCATTAAAAATCTAAAAACCTCGGATTTCAGTAACAATGAATGAAATTAAACAAAAATATATTGAATGTAAATTTGCAATTTAAAATCATTGTTGAATATAAGACCTAGCTAAGAGTATTGGTAAAAAAGTTTACCTATTAAAAAAAATGTGATCTTTATTAACAATAGTAATAATAATAATATTCATCCGGGAGTTTCAAAATAAGGCCATACTTAAGGAGCATAATCCTCGAGCGATTTTAAGGAAAAAAGTTTTTATCAACATAGGTGCGGAACCGCGTTATTTTTAAGTTACAGGGTCTTGAAAATAAAGAAAAAAATTGTTTTTTCCTAAATACTATGAAACCACTTGAAATATTTTTTTTTAATTTTGGTACATACTAACTAGGCACAAAGACGCACTTTTTGCTGGAAATTATTTTGCTATTCTTTTATCAGTGGCGTCCGTGCTAATTTGTAATTGAGTATTCTTAGCGAAAAAAATGGTCTGTCACTGCTTTTCGTCAAATTAAGTACCAATTTTATAAACAACCTTTATTTTTTGGTAGAGAGGTTAAGTAAGGTACACCTAGTGGAGTAAGTTAGCTTAAATTAAACCCCTTAAATTTTTCTAAATATTTAAGGCAATAGAAAAAATTAAGCAGTTTAACTTAGGAGGTAGTTTACTTTGGACTACCAAACTCCATATTGCAGTTTTACATGCCCTTCGCTTCCCCCCACGTTTACTGCCACACTGCCACCAAGGTGTACAATTTAGGAAGTGAAACAGTTTGGGCTACCTTACCCACATTCTTAAACTCTTCTATCTGTATAAAATACCTAAATTTAAATGTTACGCCACTGCTTTATTTTAAAATAAGCATCAATTGCATAAACATCCTTCACTTGTTGATAATAATGCCCCCTCAATTTTTTTGTGTGCCTAACGATTTTCGATTAGCATAGTTTTGAAAACTTTTAATTTAAAAAAAATCGCGCCACTGTTCTTTTTAATTCTAAAATAAATATAGGTTTCAGAAAGACTGTTTAATTTTAGTTAAAAGTCCTCCTTAACTTTATTCACCCGACCAACGGTTTCTAAGTAAAAAATTAAATGCATTTTTTTGCATTTCGGTGGGCGTTTTATATTGTTTTCTACAAATTTAATGCCTTATTTTAAGATAACTTTGCTCATTAGTGTTTCTTTATGAAAATTTATGTTAATATGTAAGTTAGATTTAGATGTTTTTGGGATATACCTGTTTTTAATAATCAATAAACCCATACTACGAAATAAGTGAACATGGTTTTTAAAGTTAAATAATTGTTTTAATCGAAAACCGTTCGTCAGATGAAAAAAATTCAGGAAATTATTTTTACTAAGAAATAAAGGTTGTTTATTAAGTTGGTACTTAATTTGTAGAAAAGCAATAACGTACCATTTTTTTTTGTTAAGAATACTAAAAGACAAATAGCATGAACGCCACTGATGCAAGAAAATGCAAATATTTTTCCAACAAAAAGTGCGTCTTTAATCCTATTAGAGTGGTTTTATAGTATTTGGGGAAAAACCAAATTTTTTTCTAATTTTCAAAACCCTGTAACTTAAAAATAAAGCGGTTTCGGACCCATGTTGATAAAAACTTTTTTTCTTAGAAATGCTCGAAAATTATGCTTTTTAAGTATGAGCATCTTATTTTGAAACACCTGGATTATTATTATTCCTATTATTATTATTATTATTATTATTATTATTATTATTATATTATTATTATTATTATTATTAGTTTATTCTCAGCTGTGACTGGTCTATCCACTTCAGCTTGCGGGTTTGTTAACCAAGCAAACTATAGGTCTATTGTTATTATTATTATTATTATTATATATTGTTATTTAGATAGGTGGATTCAGGAATTTATGAACAATGGTGCACGTTTTCAATATGACGGCTTTCTATAAATTTACGTGTATTGTTTTTAAGACATCTAGTTTCTCCAGGTTCCGTACAAATGATAATGGTGGTATTCCTGTTGGAGACAGGATCATCGGTACGATTTTGACATGGCGTAGCTCTTTTACTTCAATTGCCAACGGTGTGTATTTTTCTATTTTCTCTTGTTCTTTTTGTTGAATGTTGTTGTCTAATGGTATGGCAAAATTGATAAGGTATGTTGTTTGTTCCTTCTTTATCATGTATGTGATGTCAGATCTATTGTGTGCCATTGTCCTGTCAGTTTGCAGCGTTACAGTTTTGCTTCTGTATTTTCCAACAGTTGTTGCGGGAAATATTTGAAATATAGCTGCCTTTCTGTAACTAAGTTGTGCTTCAGAGCTATTTCCTGGTGAAGAATTTTGGCTGCTGTATTGTGTCTGTCTATATAGTCTGTACCTGCAAGCAATCTGCATCTGCTTACGATGTGTTCAATGGTTTCAGGATACATTTGACATTTCCTACAGAGATCCGACTGCATGTCTGGTTCCTTTAATATATACTTGCGTTAGTTTTTTCGTCGCTATTACGTGGTCCTGTATCGCCAACGCGAATCCTTCTGTTTCAGAGTGTAGTTGTCCAGAAGTCAGTCATTCGTATGAATGTTCTTTGCTGATATGAGGTTGTTGCACGATTTGGTAGTGACGAACCGTGCAGAGCTTTCTGGGACCACCGCAGTCGTTTTTCTTGTTTGTTGACGGCTTCATTTCTGTTGTTTTCATCAGGTTGTTGTGTTGACATTTGATTTAGATGTAGGGGGATATACTGCTTGTCTGCTTTGATTATCGCTTTATGCAGTTGACTCTCTTCTTTCGACAGAAAGTATGCTCTGAGTTGTTTAATTTGGTTTTGATGCAGCTCGGTAACGTCTATTAGTCCTCTTCCTCCTTGATACCTTGGCAATGTGATTCTTTCTGTACATGCTTTTGTATGGTGCATTCCATGTTGTGATAGTTGGGTACGATTTATTCTGTTTATGTCCTCAGTATCTGTGGTTGTCCATTTGATAATTCCAAATGAATATGTCAAAAGTGGTATTGCATAGGTATTGATGGCTTTTATAATATTTTTCGAGTTTAGTTTCCAGTTTAGAATATTCGATATTCGTTTTTTATAGTTTTGAATTATTTGTATTTTTATTTGTTTGTGGTCCAGTCTGGCGTTTTGCTGAAATCCCAGATATTTGTATGTTTCGTGTTCTTCCATCATCTCTATAAATTCGTTGTTCATTGTTTCTATTCTCTGAGTTTCAGCCCATCTTCCCTTTTCGATTCTGAGGACTTTGCATTTATCTATCCCAAACTGCATGCTCGGGTCTTTACTGACATCTTCGGTTGTTTTAACCAGGTATTTATTATTATTATTATTATTATTAATAATAATATTTTAATAAAGATCGCAATTTCTTAATAGGTAAACTTTTTTACAAATACTATTAGCTAAGCATTCCATATTGTTACAGGCTTATCGGTTCGAATTGATTACCACTTGTGAATTACACCACTTTATTACTGAACTCAACTTGGATCACCACAATTGAACAATTAATTCACTTATTATTAAATTCTATTGACTTACTAATTACACTGACTCTAACTGATTGACTTGAGGGAAAGCCGACCTCCTTTTATAGTTTTGGCCCCAGGCTTCTAGAACTTTTCGGCAGATAAGGCTCATCGTTCCCGAAATTTCTGGAACGCTTACCTGCCATTTGTTTCGTTATCATGGCCGCTTTCCCCTTATCAGATCCTTATAGAAACTTTTTTATTTACTAAATTATACAATTCTATTCTAAATTCTATTCCATCTATTTACATTGCGTTACAATATATTTTTATTTAATTTCACTCACTGTAACTGAAATCCTAAGTCAAAACCCTTAGACACTCCACTATACCATAATTAATCAAAATCCTGAGAACATTCTAATTTTCTATTTACTCCTACGTATTACGCCACCTAACGGCCATTTCAAGAACCTAAAAATATTTTCGAGCTATTTTTCAGGTACACTTTCCTAAAAAAAATTCTTATCGCTGTGGGATGATTCCTTGCTGATACAGGGTGAAATAATGGTACACAGACCAATGGTGAATTTTCGAATAAAAATAATGTGATTTAGCTACATTTACTTTATAATAAAAGCTGATATTAACAGAGATACAGGGTGTCAAAGTTGAAAAAGAAAATTCAATTTTTTCGTGTAACTATGGAATAAAATGTAATACAGGCACAAAATTTGGCACAAGCAGGTTTCTTAAGTCGACAAACTCTAATTTGCTAACATATTATCAATAGCTGATAGTAGGCGCTACCTGCGCTGTCCTGCGTAATTCTAAAGCATCATAACTTTTTTGTACACCTACGTATAATTATTTTGTATGGGTTATTTTATTTTCGCATATGTTTTACATAAAAAAGTTGTAACTTCCCTGGTTCCTCACTAGAAAATTTTAATAGTATGGATAGTCAAACCAGATATTTGGATATGAGTTTTAATAAAAGACAGCCAGATTTTTAACTGTTTACAATCCCTTTACAAGAAAAAGTTCATTTGCCGCAGACTTATTTTTGAAAATAAATTTTGGTTTGATATCTAGTTAAATTTTCTTTAGAAAATTAAAACATATGTGTAGTAATAATGTCAGTTAAGTAATATTTGATATAAACTATTTAAGAGCCAGTTTTATTACTTTTATTTTGAAACCTACTGCAAAAAATTCACATTTACTTAACTAAAAATAAACGTACGGCAAACTTTGGAGGCAAATATCTTGAAAAACAGTTGCTTGCATCAACATTCAGAAAGTATATCTTTTTTACGTAAAACATGTAGTTAAATAAAAATATTTATTTAAAATAAGTGTACATGAAGGCACAAAAAAGTTATGATGTTTTAGAATAACACAAGGTAGCGCAGGTAGCGCCCCCTATGCGTTACTGGCAATCTGTTGGCAAATTGGAATATCTTGGCCAAAGAAACCCCTCCATGCCAAATTTCTTGTCTCTAGTGAAATGTGTTCATCAGTTATGCAAAAAAATCACAATTTTTTTTTGAACTTTGACACCGTGTATCTCTTTTAATATCAACTTTTGGTAAGAAGTATATGTGGCTAAGTCACATTATTTTTATATGAAAAATCTACTTTTGCGCTATGTACCATTACTTATGACGTCTTTTCTTAGTTGGCTACCCGCTACAGTGCATCATATTTTCGATGGTTTGCCCTACTACCGCTATTTCCAGGAAAGATATAGAAGATTTAGATTCTCACAAACCTATACCAATTTTGTGAGATAAATTACCTGGTCATAACAAAAAAATGTGAAAAATTTAAAATTTTCGAAGATCTTGTACTGTTTGTAACTCATTTCTGGTTTACTACAAAAATGTAATTTAAACTGTTTTTAATGCAGTTTTGCATATAAAATTTAACGATGTGATAATTTTTTTATATTGGCTATTCAGTTTTGAAGTGATAACCTAAAGTTCCATTTTTTTAAAATTAAAACTATATTAGGCAATGGTTTTAAATCATAAAGAATTTTTTTTCTTGTTAAAAATATATGTGTTTTTATATGTATTTTAAATATTTTCGACGATGTTTCAATTAACTTATGAATGATTAAATGCGGGTTTTTATGTAATATCTGCCAATATTCCCTAGAGAATCGCCTGATACCAAAAATTTAAGAAGCTATTGTTTTCGAAGGGGCAATCGGTGGATAGTCGACGGCCACGGCAGGTTAAAAGTGAAAATTCGCTCTATCCTCTTTGGGAATTTTATGGACCGCGTCCATGAAACGAGGTGAATAAACACAGAATAAAATGAATCGTCTTTTTCTACCCGTTGTCGCCTTCAACCCTCCACCACTTTTCCTCTGAATGAAGCGAGCTCTCTAAACTGTTGACATCACGGAACTAGCAATAGAATTTTATTACTGATTGCATTATGAATTGATAAAAAAATCATCCTAACTTCGGAAATTTTTTATTTACATATATATAGATATACAAGCGATTTAGTCCTAATGGCATTAGTTTTAACTACATGTTTGAAAGGCTTAGTATAGACAGAAATTCGAAAAAAAAAATGTTATTGGACTTTTTAAAATAGACCCAATCAACCCATTAACTACTAAAAGCACTACTAGCCACATTAAATGCTTTACGGCAACAGACGCTTATCACATTATCATCCACGCACCAGCTGCAATCAATGATAAGCCGGACTGTTCAAGGCCAAACATTGCTAATTAATAGGCAATAAATCTCTATTAGTTATTTTGGCGAATGAGTATTTGTATTTTTATACACTTAAAACTTTTAACATTTTTTTGTTGTGTTAGTCAATCGATCTGACGAAAATAAAACGCAAATTTAAAAAATAAATGAACACAAGAGACTCAAACTAAAATATAAATTCTAAAAAATAAATAACGATACGACGCACTGGTTTATTTAATTTTGTAGCATATTAACGTTGGTCAGAAATTAGGTTGTTATTTATATAAATATGTCAACGATAGCCCATAGTCAGAACAGATGCAGTTCACACAGGATCACAACAAAAAACAAAACGATGGGAAAATGACTTCCCAGTATTAACGACTTTAACACTTGCACCCTAACGTTTGCACCCATCTCGCGATTTCACTTTTTTTCGTGTAACTTCTACAATTAGTTGTTGCCTGATTTTCATATAAAAAAGCGAATTATCCAACGGCTTTTTCGCAACCATCGGTGCCGCCAAGATCATTTAATGATTTTCGTATTTTCATCATTTATCACAACCTAGCCTTGTTTTGTTTATTTGTTTCGCCCGAGTCCCAACTGCGCAGCCATAAATTCTTCTTCTTTCTATTTAGCTGGGCCTTGGGAGTTTTGGTGTCACTGGCAGCCCAAAGCGGAAGTTTACATTATGATTTTAATTTTTTTTTTCAGCGTAATTAAACCTAATTTTTTTTAAATCATGTATCCGTATCTCATTTTTCTCTATCGTCCCTTAAAATTAATGCCTTTATAATTGAATCACCATGTATATTTTTGAAAATAGGAAAAAATGCTTCTTCATTTAAAATCATTGCCTACTGTAATTTTCATTTTAAAAGTTAGAACTTTGGATTATACTCCAAAACTAAAAGACCAATTGAAAAATCACTAACATTGATTAATTCTAGGGAAAAACTGCATTAGGAACAGTTTTCATTAAATTTTTGTAGTTAACCGGAAAGGAGCTACAAACATTTCAAATTTTTTTAATTTTTCAAAGTTATGGAAAAATAGGTAAAGATGCGACATTTTTGTTAAAACCAGGTAATTTATTTTATAAAATTAATCAAGGTTTGTAAAAACTCTGATCCTCTGCTGGAAATAATAGTAATAGGGCAAAACCTTCAAAAATGGGATGCACTGTATATGAATAACTTTTTATTTTTCTTTTGACCTTATTTCATTTATCAATTAATTCGAAGTGTCCCAAATATTTTAATGTTCACTGGACATATTTTTTTGTACCTAAAATGCAATAAATTCAAAAGAAAGTTTTAAAATTTATTGTAAAACGTCTAGTGTGATCAAGTATATCCATTACAAAGTTAATAAACAAAGTGCATCCGAGATGAAAAGTGCTCCCGCCTGCAAAAAAACACTTACGTGCATCTCATAAATTATTTTATATTTGCAACATTATTTATCGAGCATCCACATTTCTAAGCCCTTTATTACGAATACAAAAAGATTACGGATACGTTATTGTATCGATTTATTTCTTTAGAAATTTGCAAATATCTTCCTTTCTAGCCGCTTTACTTCGCTTGCATGAGCAACCAAATAATATCGTTTAAAAGTAGAAAAAAAAGGAAGGAAACGAATTACGACCGATGAATACGCTAAAGTCGAAATCAAATGAAGAACAGCGTAAGTTAATTTAAAAGGCGCTGAGTTCATTTAAAAGGGCCATATTACCTCCGCCGTTCTTGTAACACAAATACGGAAATCGCCAGACGTTTCCGAGGCCAACTGACAGGCTGATGCACGAAAATAGAAAGTCCAGTTTATTTCCCCAGCCGCCACGATCAGCATCCTTGGTGGGTGGTTTGAAGACAACAGGGACGCCTCCAACATCTTCGATCGATTGATTCTTTAATATAGTTTCCTTATTTAAATCTATTCTTACTTTATCATCCCAATGTAGTTCGTTCGACATTTTGTCTGGAAAAAAATCAAATTAATTTAGTTGAAAATTCAAACTCAATAAATAGAAAATATAACATTTATGACCCAAATGTTAAAACATGGATATTGGGATTCATTTCAATTGAATCGGCTAATTTGAGAAATAACACAAGTCCATAAAAACGAAAACTGAGATAATTTTAAAAAACTCCCTAGACTTGTTGTGTCTTACATTGGTGCTCCTAAGTTTCAAGGCGCGTCACTGCAATAACGTAAACACTAAGCCTACGGTTCTTCTATGGAATGATAAATCGGGGCTAACACAATGCATTGCGGTAAAAATGTGACTTTCGCCCAAAGATGGACTTGCGTGGTTCACAAATGCCTGACTCAATTAGTTTTTAGTTAAGTTGTTTTCCTAAACAGCCAATCTCAAAAACATATTATTTTGATATAGCATAAGTACTTTGGAAACATGTTAAAAAAGATAAATAATTAAAATTCTCGTACACTTCAACCTACAACTAACCTAAATATATGTAATTTTTACCGCATAAGAGCTACCTTCACAGCTACGGAAATCTGGTATTAATAAATTGACTGGCTTTGAATGTAGTATTACCTACAAAAGCCAAACATTAACGTGATTTATTAAAAACAGTGAGCATCTTGCTGCCTTTAGAAATAAACATCCATAAATATTAAATTTTGCAAAACATTTATTAGATACACAACATAACCTTGGCATGAAAGCATGAACAAAGTGAAACTTTTACATAATTGCAATGATAATAAAAAACTTCATTGTTTGGAAGCACAGCCTTTAATAGAAGCTTTGGATGGGAGCTCTGATTAGAGGGAGTATTCATATAGAAGTCTGTAATCCATGGAGTTAGTTAGCATAACAACGGCCAAACAAACTAGCGTCATCATTCACCGATGATTCTGAAAAGCGAAACCTGTCGTAATATGTAATATTATTTTGAATATAGTGGAATTTTCATATTTGCTGTTATTGAGAACTGATTCACATAAGTGTATCACCCTCACAAACCGGAAATGCAACCCAATATGCGATATTTGTTAATGTCTGGAATAGTAAATATTAACTTTGGACATCCCTTATTTATTTAGAGGTGCCACAAAATTAGGTTAAAGATTAGATTAGGTTAAAGTTTTCAAATTGTTTTTCTTCATTATGGAAGCCGGCTTCAATCCTAGATCGGCGAATTCTGGCTAAAATTTCAGAAGTTATTTCTGAACATGCGATACTATCATGCATGATGTCAGGACTGCACAAGTACTTATGAACTTTGTATATTAGCTTCCATTTCGAGTTCATGAGGATCGTACTTTTGCATGTATTGCCCTGTATTTACTGTTAATATATTTTATGAGATATTAATATTAAAGAATTTCACAAAATGGGAAGAATGTTCGGTTTTAAACAAAAAAGTTTACGAACAAAAAGACAATTCAAAAAGATAATCAAAATTCATTTAAAAAAAATTCGGTCTTTTTAATATTTGAGAAAAATTTTGAAATAAATCTGAAATTTGTACAATGACTTTAAGATTGAGTTGAAAGTCTTTATTTCAAAATTTAAATAATCCAAAAAAGGCTTATTTGCATAAATATCAAGTAGAATTTAAAAAATTTCAAAAGTTAAAATTAAAAAAAAGACCTCACATTTATAATAAAATTATTCTCGAATTTTCTAATTTAGAAACTAAATTTTAAGACAAACTAGGAATAAGTAAGAAATCTTTCTGCATAAAATGCATTCAAGCAATATCGAGAAAAAAGTCGAGGATTTTGGGATAAGGTTAAATTTGAAAATAAAAGTTAATTTATTTTCCAAATTTGTACATTTCGCGTTTAGGGTCGGAATTCTAGAAAAAAATTAGAAATCGTTGGTAAAACCAAAAATGCACTTCACGGAAATTGCTTTTATATAAACTTTCAGAAAAGGCTGAATGTTTGACTTTAAGCACAACATGCAAATCTACTTTTCTTTCAAAACTATTTCTAACATTAATTGCGTCTTACCCTTTAACACAGTTCCTAAGAGTTATAAGCCTCTGAGATTCTTAAGTTTAATATTTTTTTAATAAACTGTGTTTTTTTTTAACCAATTATTTCCAAGTTCAATAGAGTTCTACTCCGAGATATTCTAAATCAATAGCAACAAGAATAGCAAAAATCAGTTAAGTATTGCAACCTGCACCGTAATAACATACCTACGCAGACTGACGGTAGTTTTTAGTTTTAGAGTTAATCGCAATTTAAAAATAAGCTTTCTCTCGAAAAACCTATATAACAATTAATTTGGTGCAAAATTACCTGACATAGAGTCATTTTTTATTTAAAAAAAGTCGTGTTTTTGAGCCATTTTAGAAAATTTAACTTTAATTACCAAATTCGAATTTTATCTGAAAGTATCGACCTTCACTTCCTCCGGAGCCCTAAAATTAAAAACAAATTTTATAAAACCTAAATAAACCTTAATCTTTTGATACTTGATTTGAAAGTAATAGAAAGCATTATCGGAATTTTTGGTTCAAAAAATTCTACCCCAAAACCAGCATTGTAGGAAAATTCTAATTGCGTTTATCACGAAATTTTAAAAATAAAATAAATAGTTGCCTAAATATCAGAAAAATAACTTCAATAAATAGGATCTTTTAAATAGGGCTATATATTATATTTAACATGTTAAATGTTCTCATATAACTTTTTTTCAAACCTGAACACCCAAAACGATTTTTCTTATATTTGATTCTTAATTATGGAATTTCTGTAAGAAAAATGTATCCGAAACTTTTTTTTACCATATGTTTGCAGATCCACTTGACAGACATAACATAAAACGTAGCATTTAGAAATAAAAGCACACGAACTGTATAAACAAATGTATCAAATGTAATTCATGGACGTCTCAGTAAAATATAGTATTAATCATATACATGTATGTAACTCAATGGACCGTCAGCGTGTTAAGATTATAGACGGCAGTGTATATATTAGGCAAAAAACAAATTAAACGGAAAACTAGTTAGGACGACACGAAATTTTAATAACAATTATTAAAAAATAAACCATATAACTTTTCCCTAAACAGTCAAACTTTCATATATTTGTTAAAAAAAAATTGTAAATATTACCTTTCCAGTAAAAGAAGAAAATCCTGTGACCTAGAGGATACCAGTATTCTAAAACTTTGATGGTATATAGTTGTGAATGACTGAGATTTTAGATAATGTGGCAATAAACTACGAAGACATGTAATAGAAGCTGCAATTAAACGCACGTCTCTCAAAATTTTTCTACAACAATTTTAGTTATATATACTCAGCAGAAGTAGAGCCAAATAAAAAAAAGAAAAAGTAAACTTAATAAAGAGCCTACTTAGCCGTTAAATTCAAATCTGTCTGTTTATAAAAATCGAGAAGAAACACTGCACGAGTCCTAAATTATTGATCTTTTAACTGCGTTATTGATAATTAAAATAAGTGAATGTTTTATAATAGTTTATAAACAATTCAAAGCAGCAATTATAATCAAACAACTTATTTAATTTTATAATCATGCCTAGGTAAACCAAAAAAGAGAGACGTATAAAACATATCGTTTATCGCTGAGGAGCGAGAGTGATATCACCAGTAAATAGGTTACTTTGTTAACTCATAATTAAATACCTCACTCCGAGGTGCGTAGGTAATTATTGTCACTGTGAACAATTAAAGATTAAATTAAAATTTCTGAAATGTCACATAATTAGTCAAAAAGTTTAAATCTTTAAATTACCCCATCGTGAAGCTTAACCATAAATAATATACCAAAAAGTTAACCACGAATAAAAATGACTTGCATTAGCATTAAATCGCTTCAAACTTGTCATAACTTTCTACATGCAGATATTTTTGATAATCAGAAATTATATATAATTACCGAAAATAATCCTAATATTTTGCACATTGTCATTTTCTCTCCCGTACATTTTCACATGTGTTAGGCAAAAAACTATACATTTATCAAGTAGAGTTCCACTCTTTATTTTTATCTTTGGCAACTAACAATTTTCAGATTGTGATTAGGCAATCTATAATAAATTATTCTCGCGACTTTTTTAAAAATCGGAAAGCTTATGACATAATTCTTGCCAGTGATTGCAGAATTAAATCGATGAAATATTCGAAAATAATTAAACTCGGGAATTCTAACTCTAACATTCTTATGTTTTGAGTTTTGAGCTTTAACTTTTCATTTAATGTTAAAGAAAAACTAACTGTAATCTGGCTAAATGATTCTTATAGTAATTAATTATTAAGTTTACTCAATGTTTCTTAATTTCTTATGGGTGTACTTTGAAGAGCTATTTATATCAATGGATTTAAAAATATATTCGATTAATAACTCCCATTGCCAAAACCGTGATCTATGCCAATATTTAAAACCGTGACTAGCACTGAAGTTTATTTATAAATTGATGCGGGTGATATAGCTGAGAGTATTTGTAAAAATCTTTAAAATTAAACATAATATTTGCAACCGAGTCATTTAACAAATAACTCAGCCAAGAGTAAGCCGGGTTCACAAAGTTAGGTTTCAGTACCAATTACTACAGTGAAGAGTCAATAGACTAAACTAAATCATTTTTACTTATGTTCGAATTTGAAATTGTATCCAAAATTCTTGTGTTATAATTTTTAAAAAATGTCTATTTTCAGATATACACACTTTTTTCTACAATCATTCCAAATATTTATGGATTTGATAACTGATCGCCTCGGATAACTCTAAAATGTTCGATTCCAACCGCGTTACCGCATTTCGTGAACTAGTCCAAGAATATTTATCTAAATGAAATAATTTAAAAGACTGATTTGATCTGAATTCTATCCTGCAACTAAATCATATTATTGTATGGGTCAAAAAGACTTGGAATTGAAGCACCTATTTTTCCATCAAATTTTTACAATTACAATTACAATTATTACAATATCGAAAAAATCTGCAGTTTGCCGATAATCTATGACCCAATCTCCACTAATTTTATTAAAATCTAATTTTTATCTTTAAAAATTTAGAAGAACAGGGAGGATGGTCATTTCTGACACATTTAGAGCTGTATCTTTAAGATTATTAGACCGAAAATTATAGCAAAAATATTTTAGGATCCTAATAGGTATTTATTTTTCAAATGATGCTTCACACGATATATCAATTAAAACTTGATTACTCAAGGATCAAATTAATCCCCCATTTTATTACAAAATATTTTCTTTTTCTAATTGCCAGCAGGCGGTATCTGAGTGGGTCCTAAAGAACTAAGGCTGTGCAAAATGTCAAATTACTTCGTACATAGTTTCTGAGAAAAACCTCTTTGCAAGAGAGTGAGAATAAAAAGGTTCCGGTTTTTCCTTTTAAGGTACGGAACCCTAAAAAATATTTTTCTTATTATAAAATTGCAAAGAGCTTCCATAAAACCTCACACTACAAAATATAATACTACCTCACTGCTGGAGTACCCTAGAATTGACTCGCAAAGATGGCCACTACTTCTATCTCAAAATGTGTTTTGAAGTTGCCGCCACAGACTACAGTAAAAAGCACACGGAGCATTGTGTTGCCAACTTAATTTTCTGGTTTCTTTCTGAAAGTTACTACGCAAATTGTAGTTGTTATACCTACAAGAAGTTAAGCGGGCTTTTTACCTTAAATTATGTCAAATTTATTCTTTTTACAACTGAAAAGAATAATCAACCTCAGCTTTCTTAATATTGCCAGTTTTAATATAGTTTTGTGATATTCGCAAAAATTGCTAATAATCTGTTTACTAGAACAAAAAAGACCATTGAAAGTTTGGACAATTTATTGAAGACTGATCAATTAAAAAGGAAAGCAAATATAAACATGAAAAATTATTTGATAAAATAGAAGATTTAATATACATTAAGATGTGGCAACAAATTTTAAATATAGAATGACCAAATGTAAACAATTACCAGGACAGGATTATTATCAAAGCCCACGAGAAAGCAGAGCAAATGAGGA
The DNA here is from genome assembly GCA_028583605.1 of Dastarcus helophoroides. NCBI lineage: Eukaryota > Metazoa > Arthropoda > Insecta > Coleoptera > Bothrideridae > Dastarcus > Dastarcus helophoroides. The sequence continues at coordinate 834,129 of CM053332.1, read as the reverse complement.
ACTGTGTAAAGGTTATAGAAAATATAGAAAAGTTTGGGCAGTTTCAAGTACAATCTGCAAGAGGTGAAAACCTTTATAATATCCATTTTAAGCAAGTTTGTGAGAGTGAATGCAGAACATTGTTTTGTTGAGTGTTCAAAATATGCATACATTGGTATCAGTGTGATTGCCCGGAATATGGTGTGAGAAATAACATGTGTAAGCATATGCACTTGTTATGGATGAATGAGGAGCGAAAGGGCACTAACTTTATTTTAGACAGTGCTGCAAAAGCTTTGAGGCAATATTCGCAAGTAAAAATTAACCATGAAGAAGAAATTGTTCAATTTGTGGAGACTAAAAGAATCGAGCAAATACGGACCTTGTAGATAAGCTAAGGAAAAGAGAGATTAAGATAGCATGTATATATAATTAAATAAGTAGGTAACTTAGATGAGGAAGCTTTTGGCAGATTTAAGAATTTATTTGAAGTGTTTATAAGAGAGGAGGACCAAAGAAAACACAAACCAGGAATATCTAAATGAAAAATGAAATAGCAGGAATATTTCTCAAAGAAAAAATATAATGAACTAGGTATGAATGATGTTATATTTTATATTAGCTACTTATAAATCTGTTTCAGAAAAAGAATAAATAACAAGTTAAAGCAATATAAAATGACGCTAAGTATAAAAAGGAAGTGCAATAAAATACATGTTTTTTTTTTTAATTTTAATTAATGTTAATTTTGGTATTATAATTATTTCATCAATATATCTTTTTTGTTACAAAATAAGTTGTTATTTTTAGCTGTTGTTTGTATACTTTCAGAATTACCATAAATTTCTTATTGATTCTTCACCAGTAGAAGCTTCTAGCAAATAAACAATAGAATTTATTTTTTTGTTTTTCATTTTAAATACATATTCTGCTAATACATATATAAATCCACAATGAATAAACAAGCATTATAATAATTTTTTTCACCATAAATATTGTCAATACATTTAAATCTACTTTATAGCTCGAGTTGCATCTGCCTTGTTGTGGCTTTAAAAAAAGTGGTCTGCTTTTGCTCTCAGCAACTCTCGTAACATGGATATTATAAAAATTATCACCTTTTGCAAATTTTACCTAAAAATGCCCAAATTTTGTTATAACCTCTAAATTGTTTATTTCCTTTTACCCTTTCTTGTGTGCATTGGTGATGCTGAGTAGATCACTGTTAAAATGATATCATTTTATGTCCATAACGCTCTGTCATATTTAAAGAAAAACATTCTTCTGTTAGGTGCAGTAACATTTCTATTATTATATTGGCTTTCCTTTTCAATTTCGAAATGATTTACAATTTGTTTTCCTAACCAAATACCTAAACCAGATACTTAAACGTATATACTCTGATATTTATAAAACAATAAAAATAACACTTTAAACGCTTTATTTTGCTCCACATTCCAACGATCAGACATCAAGTTAGCAGTATTTTTTAGCAAAGCCAAACTAGAAAGGCACAAAACAAACAACAAACCATAAACAAAATCGAAGACAAAATCAAAAAATAAAATTAAAAACATCGGGCAATTGATAACTGACACTACTGACATATGGGATACCAATTACTTAACACTTAATTTTCCAAATTAAGTTGGCAACTCGGGGCTCCGTGTGCTTTTTACTGTAGTCTTGCCTCCACACTCGAAAATGCTCTCCTGCCAAAACTTTCAACGACAATGGGCATAAACAAAAAAGACTTTTTTTTAGTTCAAAAGTTTGGGGTTTTTCTTATAATAATTAGAAACCCACCTAACGAGCGTGATCTCGTTGACTTTCAACTGTATCTTACGAGAAGCATTTTTGCTGCATGCTAATTGAAGAAATATTTGCTGAGGATTACAACCAGAAATACGACACAATCCTAAAAGGTTATAAAGGTTAGTGTTTAATTTTTGTATTATGGATTAGCATTATAGCAAATTCCGTTAAATACAAGTGTCCTAAGCGTGACATGAGTTTAGCTATCTCAACTCAACAAATAATATTAATTAAATGTTTTCTAATAAAACAGTGCGAACGTGCTAACAGCTAAATATATTTAAAACCACAAAATGGATTTTGGCCTTCCTACGTCTCGTCGATATAGTACGGTCGTTTTAAACCCTTTCAATTTATAGTCAGCTGCACAAATACTTAACAGGCTGGAAAAGTAAAAAAAAATTCAGCGAAAATGAGCATCTTAAATTCAAGAAAGATCCTAGACTTTAATATAGGTCTAAGTGACATTGGGATGGTTAGAATTAGTTTTTAAGTAGAATTCACTCGCAAAGGGTAAATCTTTTTCGGCCTTGAAGCCCTGCAAATAGGAAGCAGAAGTTAAGATAGATAGCGATGAACTGCCTTTTTAAACAAGAATAAATTGTGATTATCTGTAAAAATTCTGCTTGACAAGACATTTCTGTATTTGCAGACTCTGTAGAAAAAAAATGTTTCGGTAAGTAAATGTTCTTCCTGGTCCAAATTATAACTACACTTAAATTTGCCATCTTCGACTGTATTGTACACCTTAAAAATGTTGATCTTGGGGGAATGAAAGCTATCAGTTCTTGACACCATCAAGCTACTTGTAAACTAGACAAGTCTCCAACTATAAGCCTGTGCTTTAGGGTCAGACCGGTTCAGGTCTTGTTTTTAATTAAATGAATGGCCAAAAATTGCTTTTCTTTAATACAGAAGAGCCAATGCCTCTATTTTTACGGTTGTGAGGAAAACAATACTCCAATCTTGCTATAACTAGATAAAAGGACGAGTAGCTAAAGCGATGGAAAGTACTTTTCAACTCGAAAAATGAAAGTTTAACTGCCGTGAGATGGGCACATAGTCATTTCAAGAAAGGTAATACTTGCATTTACTCCTAAGAAGGACAGATTATATTTAGGAAAATTTTACCATCAATGAGAATGTGCAATATTCTTCGAAGTTTTCTTACGGAAATGAGCAGACTGAGTTTTGGAGACATTAAAGTTAACCAGATTTTTCTTTATTAAATTCTGAATGGTTTCGAGATTCCGATTAACGATCCGTATGCGTTGTTCTCTTAGCCTATTTGAAACAGCAACGTGTAATGGTTTATCGGAGAAAATGGATCACATAAGATTACTATCATCAGCGCAGCTAGGTTTGTTACATGCGAATTGGAAGTTGATGTTCATGTGTAACATGTAGAGCAGAGTAAGTAACAGAATAGACCTTTGGGATATGCTTTAATTAATCAGAATTGTTTCAGATGAAAAGTCATTAGCGGTGACCTAATAATATTTTTCATTTAGGAAACTGGATATCGAATGACAATGATCACCAAAATATTTGTCTTTGTCGAAATAAAGAAAGACATTTAAATCATAAATCTACAATCTAAGTAGATAACTAAAAAAAACCAGGTAGAACGCAAACAATTAACAATCCCGTTATTTAGATGCCAGGTAACAATCATGGTTCAGAACTTTAATTACCTTAAAAAAAGATTTATTTTCCTTGTGAGTAGATTCTTGTGTGAAGTTCATTCCTTAATTTTAGATTTAGACTCTAAATTTCAAATTTTTGGACTTGGCAGCTTTCAGCATAAACGTTAACACTAACCCAACTGTGCAAATATTTATGGCGTCAACTTAGACGTAACTATTTAAACATTAGTCTAGTCAGACTAGACAATTTAAATATTTTTATTTTTATTTATTTATTCTTGATCCATCTGCAAACACTTGCTGCAAAAAAGGCTTAGTAATTTTATTTCAAATGTCAAAATTGCGTAGATAATTCAAATATTTAACAAGTAAATATTATAAAACATGAGTCATTTAAGAGCAAACAAAGCAATATGCAACGCGAAATTCTTATTAGTCAGTAGTTTAAGTTTGGTCAAGAATTTCTTAAGAAAAACTAAGACTATTTTATATGTTATTAGAGAACATCAGGTAAAATTGATAGAAGCACGAAAATGTTAAGTAATCAAAAACCTGTATACTTCTCTTCAATTGTTAAAGTATTTGCTTGCGAAATTGAGAGAAAAATCAACCTACAATTTGATTAAAACGATGAGGCACGTGATTTTAATTATATTAATAATTAATAATAATTATATTTTACTTAAGAATTTTGAATCTTTTGCTGAAATTTGGACTTTTTTTCTCGAAGTTCAGAGATTGATCTTGAAATTTTTAATTTTTCCTACCTTCGATATGCCATTTGAAGTTACTCTTGTAAGAATACGCGTGTGACGTCATTCGACCTAATCCACAGGAGTAGAACCACCCTTAAAATCGTTTAATAGTCGATAAAAAAATACGTGTCTCTTAGATTTCGGTTCTCTTATCCATAAATTAGAAAAATCCACGATCTTTTCTTCTTGCCCAGTGATTTGTGTTGCAACGATCTCGGACGGGTCAAATGACGTCACACACACAAACGGTGGCGCTAAAATATGTAAACTTCAATAATTTATGTCTCAGTTATTTATTAACGGATTTCAACATATTTTTCAGTGATTTATAGTTTTGATTTGTAATTTAATCTCATTACATTTAACATAATATTTACAACATCATGAATCTCCTCCATTGTAAATTAATAATTTTAGGATGTCTCTTTTGTGTTTTCTTGTCCCCCCACAGAGAAATCATAAATATTCTTCTTTTCTCACAATGGTAACATTATTTGATTAATTATTTGTTTGTGTAATTAATTGGTATAAGCTTACGAAAAAACTTAGTTGGCTACTGTAACTGATAATTATAGGATTGACATAACAATAATAAAATTTTGACGGGAATGGCCTACTATTAATATTCATAAAAATCACTTCTGTGGTAGTCGGATAAAAATTTTTCACCTATGTTACACATTGTTATAATTGCATCGTCATGGCCTATTCGGCCATGTCAAATTCTAATATGGCATCCATAAAAAAAAGTTGAAGGTGGCATATTGAGAATCAAAAGAGATAAATAAAATCTAATTCCACCACTGCAGTAAAATAGATGCCTCATACCAGATTATTAAATGTAACATTATCTTTATAAACAAATGAAATATTTAAACAAAAGTAGAAATTAAAAATTTTCGGTTTTTTTCAAAATATTTCAGGAATCAAGAGAGATATTTCGAATCTGTTTTCATAAAAATATTACCATCAAAATTAGGCAACTTTTTTTTAATGTAACCTATTCTGTATCTGCAATAGTCTACAAAATCCCAATGGTGAGACGTGAAATAGTACTAACAGCGTATATTTTTTTTATTTCGGTTCTTTATTAAATGTGTTTCAGAATTTAAAATTTTAAATTTCGCTCATAAAAGAAGTCGCAAAGTTAAGCTTCTTAAAGGGGTGACTCCAAAAAAGAGTTTTATTAATAAAAGTGAAAACGATTTCAATTAAAATTACAAAATTTTAGGCAGATGCAAAGTTTTTTAGATGTAGCAAAATGGTGCATATATTTTAAAATTTTGATCAGAGTTATAAGTTATAACCTTACTTTTTTATGTCATTCTTTATAATTCTTGATGAAATGTTTTCTAACCCACTTTAATATATCCAGAAAACTAATCTTTATATTTTTAATCTTGTCGAAAAATATTTTAAAGTCCTTAGCTTTTTCTTCATGCTAAACACAATTGATAGCGACTAACCGCCTAGTGCTTATAAGACCTAACGCTGCGTTTACGCTAGACACTATTCCGTACATTTCTCTCTGACATACAATAAAATAAGGGTCAACTATCCTAAGAGAAGCTATCCGAGACTTATTTACAGGCTGAGAGTCTCGGATAGCTTCTCTCAGGTTAATTGGCAATTATCTCAGAGAAAAATGTACGGAATAAAGTGTCTGGTGTAAACGCATCCTAAGTGTTAACTATCGCGAGAGAAGCTATCCGACCCTTATTATACAACTGATATAAATTACTCGACACAAAATGTTCTATATATTTTCCCTCGGACTGATCCTTGGTTATCTTCAAAAATTGAACTACAAATCTTGTCCCCTGAATCCAAAAAAGATTAAAAAACACAACAGAGGTTGCTCTAACTCGTTTCGATAGCCAAGCTATCAGTTTCAGAGAGATACTCTCTAAAGATGATAGCTTGGCTATCGAAACGCGTTAGAGCAACCTCTGTTTTGTTTTTTCATCTTTCTTGGCTTCAGGGGACAAGATTTGTATTTGAATTTTTAATGTGTCTAGTATAAACGTACCGTTACGATGCCTTTAGACTAGATAGATTTCGTACATTCCTCTCTGGACAAAATATATTATGTGTCAACTACCCTGGGAGAAGCTATCCGAGACTCAGCTGTGTAAGTAAGTCTCAAAAAGTTTCTTTCAGGATAGCTGATATTTGTTTCGATTTCATTAGATCTCGTCAGTTTAGTATATCTACAAACTCAAATCTGATTAAAATGCACACTACGCTGGGAAGTATAGTAGATACTGGTACAAACTACTGCTATAAACGCCTTCTATCAGCTGTGCAAAAACTTTGATACCGAAAATCTGACTCTGATAAATACTCTCAACTATCGACATTAGAGTATTAAAGTTCTCTTAGCTTTTTGGAGTGATCAAAATTTCCTGATTAGGATGTAAATTTTGAATAAAAACTGGAATTGAAAAAAATCACTTAAAGAAACTTCAACTTATACCCCAAAAATCTGAAATTTGTAAATTTGCGGTTTTTTTTTTTTGTTTAATAATTTTTTTTTTCCAAATTTCAACTATGTCGATATTCGTATTTTTAAGAAGATATAACAATTAACACTGTATTCAGCTTACTTTTTTATAATTCTTATAAATATATAAAAATAAAACGATTACTAACATCTTAATAAAAAAAAACTTGCAACCTAACCTAAATCAATAACAAATTGATTTAATAAGCAAAATTTAATTGGCAAAATTCCTCCTGTAACCCACATCGAAAATTAAGTTAACAAAAATTAGGCCTTGTTTTATACAACAATGATGTTAAATACCTCAACACGTAAGTGACGATGATCTTTAGCTTCAACTAGCTGACACATACACCTTCATTGAAAATTTAAATTTCCAAACAAAATAAATTATAATGAAAATACCATATAAATTGGAACTGGAAGCAAGTAAGTTTCTGAAATTTAGTTTTTCAGGTATTACAGTTATCTTGAAAAAAATGTTTCAGTGCTTCAACCAACTATCATTTATACTTTTGAAACGAGTGTAGAATTAAAGAGATAAATAATTGTTTCTTTAAGTTTTTCAGCGAAACGATTCATTTTTCTCTGTAATTTTTGAAATATTTTCATTCTATGAAAATAATCAAGATAAAATTGAATCTCTCTTCTAGTTTAATTTAATAAAAAAAATTAAGTATGCCATATGAATATTCGTTGGTATCGGATTTTTTGAACTTGACGATATGTTTATCAAACTTTTGTGGCGTATAATAATTTGAAGATTGGTAAATCGTATATTGCTAAATATTACAACAAAAGTATTGCCACTGACTTTCAATATGTTTTATTAACAATTTAGGGACATATTTTTAAATAGTTTATATTGAAAATGACTTATTCATAATTTTAGTTTTTCTTCGTACGTGCACGTCTAAAACTTGGCAAAATTTAAGCCAAAACCATCATAAAATGAATATTTTAAAAACAAAATATAACAAGCTATATCTAAAGTACAAAATACTTACAAATTTAACCAAAATAACTTTTCACTTAACGTCGTAGAGGCAGAACAATCAGATTGAGAGGAAGGCAATCAAGCCAGCAAATAATTAACAACAACAATTCCAAAGTTTCCTTTTCCGAATCAATTGAAGTTGATTGATTCGATTTATTCTTAAAACTGTCTACAGCCACATGTTCGGTTAATGTTATTCTTTGTTAATTTACTTAATTTAAACAGGCTAAATCCACTTAGGTCATGAATTTTTTTGCAGCAATCTAACGAAAGCAACACTTTTATAGAGATGCGTTCGCTATCCCTTCGCAAATAGAAGATTAGATTTAAAAAGAGCGTGTGTAAATTGTACGATGGTTTATGGAAAAGTTAACTTCACATAAATAATGTCGCACCCGCAATATGCCATAATTTTTTATATGCAGATAAGTAGGTAACATATTCATCCAAACTCAGTTTCCCTACTTAAATGAAAGAGTAAACAGAGTATTTAGAAATGTCATCAGAGTTTAAACTTATTTTTACGAATTTTATATACATTTTTTTTAGAAATTTCGACTGTTTTTCAAATTTTCATATCAAAGCTAATGGAGCATAAATTTATTTTCTATAAATTTTGAGTTTTTCTCGTTTAAACCTTATTTTACAGCAGAAGTTTTACGCTCCAAATTTTAAAACACGAAGACTCAAGAATTGTGTTATAAATTCTAAAGTTAAATTTTCCAAATAGGTTTACATTATTAAAAACAAATTCTCAAAATGTTGAATTTAACCGAGAAATATTTCTTTTCTCGAATTAATTTCTTTAAAATCGAAATTTGCAATGTTGTATTTTTGGTAAAATTTGGAGTTTGAAATTTAAAACTTTGGAAAATCCAAATCAAAAATTTGAGCAAAAACTCAAAATTTTTAGGGCTTTCTTTAATTTTTTTGAAATGTGCGTGTCTGTAAGAGATTTAAACTACAGTTTTAATGTTGTCCAAGATTTCGACTTAAAACTCAACATCCAGACTTTTTTAAATATTTTGCAAAAAGCATTGGCTACTTTCGCCCAAAAAAAGTTATTTCAACCGCCGGTTTCGATGGCGCCTAAATCAGCCAAGCCGAAATTTTAGCTCGACATAAATTTTAAGTTTAAGCTGGTTTTTAAAAAATCGAAATTTTTGAACTGCTCAAAAATAAAATTAATTTAAAATTAACTCAAAATTTTAAAATAAATATACATAACATATAACATTGTTTAAATCAGCAAATCCGAGCAACGAAAAATATACAGGGACTATTAGGAATCATGTTAAGAGTTATTATTATCGACTACCTTCAGCATGTCTTCATTATTGTTGTAATCTCCACAAAAATGTTGAGCTGTTTTTTGAAGAATTTAATAAAGGTAATGTAGGCAATTCTATCAATGACACCAGTACAAAAATTTTTTTAAAGAATCAAATAATGTACAGGATTTTCTATTTATGCTGCTTGCATCATATATCCGTGATGTGGTGTTCAATTGTTTTTTTGAAAATGCTCTCAAAATATTGAGAAAAATACGTGCCACTATTATATTTATCATTTTTTTTTTTTAGTCGAACTCTCTACATTTGCAATTCGCCTTTCTAAACGCATTTAAAGATAAAAGTGGGTTATGTCTATCACATTCCCGATTAAAATTAAAGAAGCAACAATTTTTGTTCTCTATGCAACTACTCATAACTTTCGTAAAAATAAACTTCGCTATTCGCAGTACTTTCGTAGCTTTTTAACAGACATTTATCGAGATATAGTTTAAGGTTAAACGAGTAAAAGAGACGAAGCACAACAAACTACAAATGTCAGTTTAATAAAATATGTTACATAGCAAGTTAGTACTTAAGCTTATTTTGAAATTGTTTATGACGAAACCACCAAGCGAAAGTACATATATATTTTTAAAAATTTAATAATTTATTTGTAGCATATCCATTGTTCTCTACCTTTTTCTAAAATTAACCATGTAATGACTGAGACACCCTATATAATGTGAAAGGTAGTAAATTTTTGATTCTGACTTTATTTCTTAATAAGTATACACAGTGCCATTTTAAATAAATGGGTTTTAAAAATTACCTCACCCAAGTGTTTGCCTCCATTATTGATACGTTGATAAGTCTCTCAAGGTAATTTTTCATCACTTTGCAGATCATTTCAGGCAGAATGGCAGCAACTGTCTAGATTGTCATCTTCCTAAGAGCTTCCAAAGTTTCCAGTCTTCCTAAGAGCTTCCACGGTTTCCAATGTTTCACCATCGTTCCCAAACTCTGAAAGCTCTTAGGAAACGATAATCCAGGAAATTATATCTGAAATGATCCGCGCAGTGATGGAAAAGTATCGGGAAAGGCTCGCTCAGTGTATCAACAATGAAGACGAACACCTAAGTGATGTAATTTTTAAGAACCTTTGATTTAAAATGACATTATGTACCCTTATTAGAGAATAAAGCTTTCTTGTCGCATCTTGATTAATTTATTTTTTTTAGCTTACTAAATCGAGGAACTCCTTCTGCCCCACCCTGTATTAACAAACGAATAATAATCCAATTTTCAAGAACATGTTGTAGTTTTTACCAATATATTTGGCAATATTTTGGGACTTTTGAATATTGAAAACATAGTTCATAAATTACATTCTATTTGATAAACAACACATTTGTGAAATTCGGATTTGTCTAATTCGAACTGATAAAATATTCCAAAAATAACAATTTATATTGTTTTGACTAACAATACGTGCTGCCAGTGGCGGCTAGTGCCAAGGTTTGCAGGTTTGCGCAACCTCCAAAAAAAAATGTGCCGGGATAAAAAATAAAGTAATTGTTGTCTATTTTATTTATTAATATAACAGATTTATCGTTACCAAACATAACTATAACGGATTCCCCCGGTTCGTTAGAATTTGGCGAGGTTGTTGGGTCCATGGTTTGCAGAGTTTGCAGGCTAGACTGCAAACTTTGCTTTCCACATATGCACCTGCGCCTTAACTCATATTTTGTTCGTTTAAATAGTTGCCCATAAGCAAGCATTAGGTTGCACTTGTGGATGCAAACCAAATATCAACTCGCTATTTTAATTTGTTGTCCGCCAATGTTGTGAGCCGTGAAACACAAATAAAAATGAATTCAGTACAAAGTTTAATTGCACAACCATTCTGTAACCGATCTGTGTCGGAAAAACTGGAAATTAAGCAAGTTGGACGATCTATTCCAGACTTAAATATTCTGCAGACGATGCTTAGTTAATTGCAGCAACCTTATTTTTTTCTGAAAAATTTAATCAGTATAGAACCACTTTTCCCGAAAAGTGTTTTAAAAAACCACTAAGATTTATCCATTTTTGGATTGAAATCGGCTTCTGGTTTACTTGTACTCTATAACATTATTTCAGAAAACAGTGAGCTTAGTAAATTTTTAGTGGAACTCTAAATGTTTTCAAAAATCTTTATAACTATCCCAATGGCTTCTCCTGAAGCAGAGGGTGCTTCTCCACCCTGAAAATAATTAAAAACTTTTAAGAAATACATTATGCCAGGAAAAATTGAACTCCTTCTGCCCCACCCTGTATTAACAAACGAATAATAATCTAATTTTCAAGAACATGTTGTAGTTTTTACCAATATATTTGGCAATATTTTGGGACTTTTGAATATTGAAAACATAGTTCATAAATTACATTCTATTTGATAAACAACACATTTGTGAAATTCGGATTTGTCTAATTCGAACTGATAAAATATTCCAAAAATAACAATTTATATTGTTTTGACTAACAATACGTGCTGCTATAATAAACGTAATTTATTATATAAAATATTCACAATGTAAGTAAACATGGCATTTTTTTATTATTATACATTCTCAAGTCCTAATTGATATAAACAAGAAGAATGTACAAAAACCCAATTTTAACATTCGTGACTGAGGTCTAACCATGTGCATTTTCTAACACTCATTTTATTCAAAAATTTACAAACATTTTGCTAGGAATTCGATCTGCAGCCTATTTTTCATAGAGATAAACGGTCCGAATTTATTTCCTCACGAAATAATTCAAAATATTTTTTGCGGATAAACCTCGTATACGGAAAACTATATCAGTTGTAGCTTCTGGTTATAAAGTTTAATCCACTTTTATGATTTAAGCAAATATCGAAGACTGGAGAGGTAGTCTCGAAAATTAATTCCATCACTAAAAATAAAGCTGAACTTAGTTTGCGCTTAATATCCTTATGTCAAGGTTGATAGGTGCAAAAATAACGGCGCATACCTCTACGGAATGATCGCTATAAAAGAATTTACGATAAAAAAAGTCTATAAATCATTTAATTTTCTCTAGATTGAGCTCAATTTCGCCAGGCACGTTAACTGTCATGTGACAACATAACATTATGGTTTGACATATGTATCTTTATAATGCGTTTTAATGAAAAATATTTACCCTAAATAACTTTTTAGATCTTTATTTTTAGGAAAAACCCAAAAAAGCCGTCAATAAATGTGTATAGGGGACATATCTATCAGCAGCGGCTTGTTGATAAGAGCACAAGAACACTTGTCCCCCCCCTCCCCTGACAAAAGTAATATACAATGCAAAACATTCACAGATTTCGCAATCCTTGCAACCAACGGAGACATTGGAAATGATAATACCGTATAGGAAACATAATTAACTTTTTATTAAACACACAAAATTATACAAAGAATCCGCAAATTTTACATACAACGCTTAATGATAAATCCAAAAATAAGTTTAATAAAAAATTTTTACCATGCCGTATTTTTTAAAAACAAAAAATATCTCTTAAAAATTGTTTACAGCTAACTATTCTTGAGAAAAAATGACTATTTGGTATCCGTTTGTTGCGCTTTGTAAAGTAAGTAGCGCGGATTTAAATCTTTGTGTTTAATGGCCGATCGAAACAAAATGCTACTTAATATTTTCATGTCATCAAGTAAAGTTATTATGGCCATTTGCTATGATTGGAAGCATGTTTTTTAACCAATTTCGCTAGTTTGTTGAGAAATCGATTGGAATCTTTTCTTGAGTTCCGTCGTCATTAAAATTCGAATTGTTGTGTTAAATACATTTCGAATATTGAGCCACAAATCTGAACTGCATATTTAAATGTAGCCCATAAAATTCCGATTTTTTCAGCAAAATAATTTGGATAAAGCTGAAAATCGCTTCAACGCCTTTATATGATTAACCTGAGATTGTAACCTCAAAAAACCGCAAACATTTTGCACATTTTACCATTTTCCAGTGATAACGCTTAAACAACCTTTTTACGAAAAAAATAGTTATTATAAGAATGGTAGAGCATTAAATTCTGGTTGGAATGTTTACCTAAAATATGAAATTTGGTGCAATGATATAGCAGCAACTAACGGCCAAAGTAGGGCACTTTTTGCCTCTTGAATGAAATTTGTATTAACTACAGTAATGCGTACGTGGCTTTGATACTGCTATTCTAACTAAAAAAATCGATAAATAAAAAGATGAAGAGCATTTAATTGGGCATCTAAAGAGTGCTAAAATATTCACCTATGTTATTTTACGTACACATATCACAGTATATCCAAAATGGTTACTTATTTTATTAGTCATTACATGTTTTCCATTTTGCATTCCCTATAGGGTTGGTATGTAAATTACCTTCATCTTCATTGTAAATTAGATTTAAATCCAATTTTTCAGTTGAATAATTTAACTTAATAATATATTTATATTTCTAATAAAATTCCAAGAACAAAAAAATAACAAAATTAAATTTTCAATGTTTTATCAGTTTACGCATTTTTGTCTTGAAATCATCGACTTCTTAGCATTCACGCATTCCACCCACCGAGAAAGAATATTAAAAACGTAGGCGGGCTGACATTTTTTTTTTCATTTCGACCATGTTTGAAGAGATCATAGCAGCACAAGTGTTTAAAGATTAAGACACTAGTGTAGGTGGTATGGTGTCATAGGTTAAAACATACATCAAGTTGGCAAAAAAATCAATTATTAGCTTAAGCTGGTTTATTGATGATGTAGATGGAAAAGAGCCAATTTCTAGTTTGACAAATTGTTCTCTTAACAATATCATATTTGAATTTGGTGGCATGCCTGCAGATAATACTGATATGCATTTGCTTTAGTTGGTGCAGCAAGTGAAGGTTAAAAACCCAAAGAGTTTTTTTTTCTTGGACCGATTATATAATGATTAAATTGCAGATATTGCATAGTCTACACTAGTGTCTTTGCTTTAAAAACTTGCACTGCCGCGACTCTCCCAAAAATGGATTTGCTTCTAGTACCTCAAGAACTGACTGACGTTTGGCAAAAGAATACTAAAATGATAGTGCATTTGCTTAAAGCCTGTAAAATAGGATGCTTTCCTTTACAATTGCTGAGTATCTAAAGCTTTTGCGAGTTGGGAGAATTAAGCACATGTTTATTGGGTTAAAAAAACATTTTCGGAAAAAGGTAATTCGGGCGCATAATAACAACCATTTCATTAACAGCGTCTTATCGAACCACTGGAATTAGAGGCAAGGGTCGTCTGTCTACTTATTTAATGATTATGTTTTAATATTCTTTCTCTGTGGGAGAACTGGTTAAAAGCCAAGAATCGATAATTTTGGGGAAGAAATGGATCTTCTTCTTTTGGTGCCTATCCGTTCCGAATGTTGGCGATCATTTTGGCTATTGTAATTTTGTTGACGGCTACTCTAAAGAGGTGGCTTGTTAACAAAAACCTTGTTCTCAAGTTCTTTAACCAAGAAATTGTTCTTCAGACTGGACCTTGTTTGCCTGGTATTTCTCCCTGTAATATTTGCTGTAATAAACTATATCTCCTTCATTTCCTCATCATGTGGCCCAGCTATTCTAACTTGAGTGTTTTTATGATAGCTAGTTAGCCATATTTCGAACGCCTCTAATATTTTCGTAGTGGCTTCAATTAGGATACATGCTTCTGTACCATAAAGTAAGACTTTTAAAAAGTGCTGCCATTTTAATGAATACAGCCCTTGCCTTTTCAACACGACATTTTATTTCTTTGGTCATTCAGTAAACATCACAGATGTGTATACTTGCTGACTTGATTAATGCATAGACTATTGGAAACAATCAGATCTTCGTAAGGTATATTGTTTTTGCTGATCACCATATATTTGGTTTTGATTAGATTAATATCGAGCCCATACTTTTGACTAACCTCCCTTCACCCTTGAAATGATTTCTCGTAAGTCTTCTAGATTGTCTGAAATAATGACTATATCATCCGCATATCTGAAATTCTTTAGGCGCCCTCTATTTACCAGTATTCCTGCATTAATGTTTTCGAGGGCCTCTTTATATATATACTCAGAATAGATATTAAATAATAAAAGCGATAAAGCACATCCCTGTCTTACTCCCCGCAATATCTTTATTGCCTCAGATTTGTCTTCATCCACATTTATAAAAGCGGTTTAGTTTCATTAAAGATTTGAGGCGATTCTTAATTCTCGGTCGTCGATCCCCATTTGTTCTAATATTTCTACTCTATCAAAAAATGAATACACTCATTAAACTGTGTTTTTCTAATTCACCAATGTCTTCTGTTCTTTGACGTTTGCAAGGAATAAAACATTGTTATTAAGTTGAATAGTGGTTTTTAATTTGATAGTACAATTAAATTATATTTAAATTTGATCTACAATGAAGGTAATTTATACATGTGTCAAACATGTACAGAATGCAAACTAGAAAATATATAATTAGATTCGTTTAGGATTTATGCTCGCTAATATGTTTACGTAAAATTATCTCAATTTAAATATTTGGTACCTCCTGGATGCAAAATTTAATGCTCTACAACTTATATTTTTTAAACTTTAGCAGTTTTAAAGTTACGCGCCCTTGAATAGTCAGGGGCCAAGGGGCAAAAAGTGCCCCTTTTTGGCTATCAAGTACAGCTATACCACTGCACCTAATTTCAAGTTTCAGGTACTCATTCCAATCATAATTTAATGCTCTGGAATTCTTGTAATAACTAAGATTAAGCATTATCACTGAAAAATGGAAAAAAGTGCAAACATTTCGCGGGTTTTTGGGCTAGACAGTTAAGTCCATTTCCTCAGACCGTGAGAATTCAGATTACTCATATTTGGCATCAAATATAGGTATTAAAACGATTTCCAGCTTTTTTTGAATTATTTTACCAAACGCCTCTTTTTGAGTCTAATTTGACTGGCGTAATTTTAATTTGTTTATGTAGATTGTTATTATTATTAAAATGTTTGGAGTTCACGGTCTATTGATTACTCTCTATTAAAGTCAGTTAGCTACCACTTACTGGTTTCTATTGTGATCACTTACAAAGAAGATATCTATATGATCCACTTGTCAAGGGGTCAAAATCTAGAAGTAGCAAGCCCGACAATAACTTAGCAGGTATAGAATTTATAAAGAAATCTTAATATACCAGCCCCTTTAAATAATTTCAATAAAAATTTGATAATGTAATAAATTGGAGGTCTTACATTACCACACTAATACAGTCAAACCCCAATATTACAAAACTAAAGGGAATTATAAAATATTAGTTATATCAAGTAATTTGTTACAATTAGGTTTCTTATTTAGAGGTTAGTTTATACTTCGTCTTAACAAGGATTTTTCAGTTCTCTGCGACAATTAAGCAACACCTTTTTTGTTTCTCATCCATCGTAACTTTAAAACTAAGAACCGAGACAAGCAGCAGTGTTTACAATACTTGATATCAATGATTGTCTTGCCAAAAATTTAACGTATCCGAACCTGCCGAGACATGAATTATTGTGGAATTGAGTGTAAATAGGATACGTAAGTTGAAAAATTCGTTAAATGAGGTAAATAACGCTTTCTATTTACATTTTGTAATGATTAAAAATTCGTTATAAAGAGATTTTTGACAAATGTATTCGTAATATAAACGTATATTTTGCATTATCTCTTACGGAGAGTTCTGCAGGATTTCGAAAAAATTGTTAAATCGAGGAAATCCTTATATTAAGGCTCGTTATATTGAGGCTACACTGTATTAGTAAAATTGAAATTAATTAAAACAATATTTTAAATAATATACAGGGTTTTCCAATTAACATTCGCACAGTGGATATCTCGGAAAATAAAAAGTATACAGTGCTTCCCAAAAGTAAGGGATAAATTCTATAAAACCGCGAAAAAACATATTTCAGAAAAATCGTCAGATATGTCTATTTTTTATATTGGAATTGTCATTTGGACCTGTAATTTTTAACCACTCACTCCTTCACCCTAAACGGTTAGTAACCAAAACTTTAAAAATTCAAATAGAAAAGAACTCCTTGCGATACCTCACTTAATATATCTTTTTAGTTTTGTACTGTATGCAAGATAAAAAAATTTATAATCTGTCAATAAATTACAGAGATATTTGCCAAAATTAGTTTAAATAAGTGCCTATTTTCGAGCGTATTTGTTGAAACCGACATTAAAAAATAACGATGAATAGTTGAAGTAATTGCAAGTTGCAATTGTTTCAAGTTTCAATTACTCATTGTCGTGGTCGCGTCAACAACATCTGCTCGAATATTGGCACTTTGAATTTAATATATTTTGGTGAATATCGCCATTTTTTATTAACCGATTATAAAAAACTTTTTTCTGTTGCATTCAGTATAAAAATATCTATCAATAGAGGTATCTTATTAAACTAATATTTAATATTATCGGGGTCGTTGTTGATTTAATCTTCCTAAGCTGTCTTATTTAAGTATGTTGGCTCTGATAAACGCCCATATTCTGACTGAACTGAATCTGCGTCCCTTTGACTTGTATCCTTAATCCGCAACCATTTGACATAAAACCAAAATTCGTAATTTATACAGAGGTTTTTAAAGATATTGAGACTTTTGTTTTATTAATTTCCAGTTATAAAACAGAAAATTGTGACGGAAAAAAAGAGACTGTTACTTCAATACTACATCATAAACTACCGCCACAAAATGATGAAAAGGAAAATTAAAGTTATGTTTTCTCATATAAATTAATTACAGTATGTGTTATCCATTTTTAATGAATGTTGATGAATTGTTTAACTGGTAAAAAGAAATATCTTCAATTGTCATCAATAGTAAGCGAATAAACGTAGGCGTAAACAAAAAAATAGTTATTATTTATTTGTACAAAATCATACAGGTGTCATTACTGAGCATAGTTTATTCCACAGGCTTTGATCTAAATTAGGAAGAAATCTGGTCCGATATAACTGCCACAAGTGGGAAAACTAGTGGGAGTGGAAATTATGTCGCCCTCATCTCCGACCTGAAAAACGACGTCCATGCCTCGAGTCCATCCGTTTGAATTTTCATCGCGCAACATCCAGAATCCTACGAATAATCAATGGTCATAACGAAAATCACTATTCCCGTAAGTAAACATAATAAATCCACAAAGGATTACCTGGATTATTAGCGAGAAATCTAATGGCGACCGCGCTATTCCGAGCTAGCCTTAGAGTGTCTTTTACAACGGGACGGTGAAAATTTCTCTTAAACAGAGCGGAATACTTATCCATCTTTTTGATTCTTTCAGTTGGTACCGGTTTGGCAAATTCACGACTTCCGATGACGTAAAATTGGTAGCCGTGCAGATGAAAGACGTGCTCATCTTTATCTTGATCTAAAAGAAAAACAGAAATACTTTATAAGAGATTTTACCCATTTTTTAATGTGTAATTAGTATAATACTTATTTAGCAGTTAATTATATTACTGAATAACTTAGACTGGACGTGACACAATCAATTTCAAATATTTATGCATCTAGTGGGATGTGCAGTTTTAAACAGAACTTTAGATTAATTCTTAAACATATCACGAAAAATGAATTGCTGAAATGTACACTCAAAATATGTCAAAACCATTCATAATATTTTTAGGCATTTCACAAAATAGTTTTCAAATAATGTTGTTTTAAAGACTAACATGGTCTCTTATTTGAAAATAACACCTTCACAGACATTTTTAATAAACTGATAAAAGAAAAAAAAAGTTAATAAATTTTTACTCTCACTACTATCTAATTTTGAAAATAAAGCAATTGTGCTTTGAGGGTTATTTCATTTAAGCGCCGCATTTCGGCCTTGTAAAAAAAATAAATTATCCTATTAAATATTAATTAAACAATTTGAATAAATATGATATGATCTAAAAATGTAAAGAAAGAAAATTTGGCGTAAAATTTATTTTATCGATTTTTAGGCCTACTGTTAATTAGCTAATTTTTTGGAGTTTTCATTTATATTTGAAATCAGATAATTGTTATAGAAAAACTAACAAAATAATACCTTTGCTTTGTAAAGATTATATAGCAGCTGTAAAATGGACATGTATACAGGGTGAGTCATTAGTAGGGTAAAGCCCGGTAGCTTCTACAGATTCTTCGCTAACAAAAATATTTTTGGTACGGAGATACATTGGCATAACGCGCACATTCTAAAATTATTTTTTAATATGCAGAATGAATATTTATAGGGTGGCGCACTAAAGTTGCCTTTTAACATTGGAAATGTTTATGTTGAGATATGGGGTGAAGTTTCGGGTTTTCGTTCAAGCTTGAGAGAACAAGGTGTCGGTCGGTCGGACCTACTCGAATCGCCAGTCGAGCGCTCTCGGAGTCGAGAGGCCGGCATGAAAACTATGGGAGAATATTAAGTTTACAGTTCACCGCAGAGCATCATATTCGTTTAAGCCAGTGACGTTTCATTGGATAAGGCTATCAGCTATGGATATTAAGAGTATGAAAAATAGCGAAAAGTGTAAGACATATTGAGAGCGTAAAAAACGTTTACGAGAGATTGAAAATAGAGAATCTAGTGAGTTAAGTACGAAAACACCGCTAACAAAAACTGAACACAATAGGCGGTATTGTGAGCATGTAAAGATGCGCAAACTTAAAGGTTCTGAAGTTTACACGGGCTACCCAAGTCAGCGGCCCTTAATGAGGGGTTATAATTCCATTATTATGCTGTAAACTCTTACCCTTATCCAATTCACGTACTGTCTTGAAGTACTCAGTAAACGAATGTGGTAAAATATCTGTACTTATAATTTTTAGGGCTCAAATAAATGTAAATTACTTTTACAATAAAGTTGACAAATTTTTGCTTGTAGATTAAATATATTTTAATATTTCATTGTTTTCGCTTTGTACTAAAATATTTCTTTCAAGAGCCATGAACATAGATGCCTTAATATTATTTTGATTTAAATTATTTCGTAGTCTATTTGGTTATACGAGTATATTTCAATTTAAAAAATAATCTTTCAGAAAAAACTTGGCTAATGGAAACTGTAAATTTAGAAAAGATAAACATTGCAGAAATAACCTTAAAAATAGAAAAAATTCGAAAGAAAAATATTTGAATATTCAAGTTTTCACTCGAAATCTCAAGTTGAATACTTCGATATTAAGGTCGAAAATAAAAAAAAATAGCTAAATAAGGCCAAAATTTTGAATTCAGAAAAGTTGCGAGAAAAATAGTGAAAAAAATAGACAATTTTAGGAAAATATTCCAGGATTTCAAAAAATTCATAATGTTCTAAAATTTCAAAACATATGTCAACATTTTGAGGTTAAAGATAAAATTTTGCAACTAAATCAAAATCATTTGAAAAAAATTAAAATATTTCATTTTAAAGTCAAGATTTTAAATAAATGACTTGTGTTCTTAAAAAAAAATAGTCTTGATTAAATTTAAAACCTTAAATATAAAAAATTAAAGCTTTAACACTACTTGAAACCTTTATTGTAAGAGTAGAAAGTAAAGTTTGAATTTTGGGATTTTAAAATTTGAGGAAACCCACCACTCATGATTTAATAAAAAAGGGGATTTTAAATTTCGAAAAAAAAGTTGACATTACAAAATTTCGATAAAAAATCTTGAGTTTTCGAGTTTATAAATTTATAATTTTAAGAATTTTTTAGGCTGAAGTCATAATTTCAAAAATAAGTCAAAATCTTTAGAAATATTTAGAATTTATTATTTAACATGAAAATTTTAAACAAAACGTAAATAGTTATTGACAGTTTAGGAAAAATAAATGACATTTTGAAAGGTTGGGAAATTTTATGAAAAAGTCATAATTTCAAGAAAATACTCTATGTTTATTTTTTTAATGCAATATCTTGCGTTAGACTCGCAAGACTGATGTTCCAATTTTGAATCCGTTTGAAATCCAAAGTTTTAAGAAAAAACACAAGAATTGCAAGTTTAATGTAAAAATTTAAAAAATTGGAAATTGTGGAAGAAATTATTAAATTTCGGAAAAGCCCAAAATTTGTGTTTATAATTATTTTGAAAGCATAAGCGCATAATTTTGTAAAGAAGAGTAAAATAGATTTCTAGACTGTTTTCTTTAGGTTAGAAAATTTTAACCTCTCTGGATAAATAAGACGTCAAAATGACCCTTGACGGAAAAAATAATCAATAAGTAATCGAATGCCGGGTTCGCTACGTTCTCTTCTAAAAAACTTAGAGCACACGTGATGACTTTTTCATTTAAACACCCGATAAAATTTTAACTGACATAAATTGAAATTTACTAATTCAATCAGATTTACTCTGTCATTATTAAACGGCTCGAGATAATTAAATACCATATCTGTTGCTAATTTAAAGCCCTCATCGCTTCCCATTTTTGTTTTTAGATTCATTTAAGTGGCCAGTTCATTACGACAAGCGTATTTTTGATATTAGGAAATTTCATTACCTTTGCGATTCTGTGGAAGGAGATTCAAGTGACGTTATTGAATCATTGTCATTATCAGCTAATTATTATTATTAATTAATTATACAACAGAGTTGCTGCAAAACCGCTTTAAAATAAAATAACAGGGCACAACCGTCCTAAACATTTTTTAATTCACAAGAACCACACAACCCGGTCTAAGACAACTAATTAACTGTAATAAAGGTTTTAGAGCTTTCGGCAAAAAAGGGAATTACATTTATTTATTATTCCCATAAGAGCGGGAAAAATTGAACGATCATGCAAAGCGAAAATAGCAATCAGTACAACCAGTACAGCTCTAGTTTTAATTAGAAATAGGTACAGTAACTTTAAACAATGTCCAGCGTTGTTAAATCCAGAGTGTCAAGCGAACATCATTACTTCAGCATTAGTTAAAAAATTGTAATTTTCTTTAAAAGAGTTTGAAGTAATGTACCATATGAATCAAATCACATCTAAACGAATTTACGTGTGATCTGGAACATGATAAACAAAATCACAGAACCTCAATTTCTAAGATTGATAAATTTGCCACTCAACTGCCCTCTAATGTTTTTTTAGATGATGCTGATTTCAATGCGAAATAATCTAAATAGATTTATTAACTGAAACAAGTTTATTTTGGGAGTAATTAGAAATTCCATTGAAATCAGAAAAAAATTAACTTCATTTTCAAGAAACCAAATTGGGTTGAATGCAGCTGGTCATTTAAAAGTCCATTCAAAAAAAGAAAAGTATGACATGCAATTCAAAGACCATAAATTCTTGTCAGGAAGAACAATTACATGACTGGGGCAATAAATTTTAGGATCAAGAGGAAACTAAAAACAAAATACTTTTATCCCAAGAAGAAAAGGCCACGAATAACACTTTCAAGACAATTACTACTTACGAGCACCCTGTGGTCTATTCATTGTAACGTTGCCTTTCAAAAAGGAAAGAAGGCACATTTAGTATCAATAAAATGATTTTTAAACTTGGAAAAAATAGGGATGACAGAATATCTAAGAACCACTTGTCGGAATGACAAATTTCTGAAATGTACTACTTATCCAACCAGGGGGTTCAAACAAACTGTCAAGGGCCCTAAAATTCATGTGGTGTAAGACACATCTGCAAACACTTTCAACACAGTCAGCCTTAATGACATTTTAATTAGTTATAAAAAAAATAAAAAATAAACGTAGTACGTATTGTTGTAAATCAATACATATTTTATGTAATTATTACTATTTACTACTTCGAAGATACATAGATAATTGTCGCAGGGGAATTTCAAGGGGTGTCGGATAACACAAGGGTCGACGTCACTAAGATTCTAGCCTTTAATCAAAATAAATAAAGGTTTCATATTTAAACACTATCGGTAAACAGGTTATGAAATAGTAATTAAATTATTTTTTATAACAACTTTGAAAATCTGCAATTCGAAAAGTAAACATTTTTTATTATTTTTTTTTTTTCGTAATTCGTATTTATTTATCATTTCGAATCAACTGCCAAGCGTTGTCTTTGAAATTTGTAAATACCCTGTATAACCTTGTATGTTAAATAAAGTGTTAATTATGTTCCTGTTTGGTCATTTCCAATGTCTCCGTTGGTTGCAAGGATTGCGAAATCTGTGAATTTTTTTAAATAGAACACCCTATATAGTCTTACATATTTTAATCTCTTATAAAGTGCATATAAAAATAATATTAAGCAATAGGCGTCTGCAGCTAACATTTTTCGAGATATTTAGAAAAATCATTAAAATTAAGCCTAAATTGCAAACTCGCTTGAAACGCTGGAAATATCCAAATAATTTTATTTTTAGTGCAGATTATTTTAGAAGATCGTTTTCTTAAAAAATAATGCAATTTTATTTCAACAACATTTGCAGTTACACAAGGTGATCAGCAAACACAAAATGACATTTTTCTCAAAAAATTTAAATGCCACACCCTGTATATTATTTCCCATTTCCATTAATTAAAAGCTAAGCTTTGCTTTAATATAAACATCCATGTGGCTAATTCTTATAGTTCGATAGATATTTAATTTCATATTAAAAAATATCAAGTTTTCTAGATTTATTTTAGTAAAATGCTTTTTTTCTCATATTTTTTAACAAAAATAATGTTTTTAAAATACACCAATTTAATGTATTGTTTTAATTTTAATGACCTAAATAACATATTTTCAAAAATATGAACTATCAATTAGAAAAAAATATTGGTTTAGATGCTGCTTAATATCTAGACCTAAATTAAATAAGGGTAAAACTAGGACATGGTACAACATTCGTTTATTCTAGTCAATTTTACTTTTGTTTTGGTAAAGTAAATTAAGGAAACAAACCCATTTTCCACAACGACATTAAATTAAATTTTTTGGAAATTATGCGTTAAAAAATTTATTTATTAGTGTTTTTCATTACGGGTAAAAATTAAATTTTTAATAACTTCAATCAGAGATACATTTTAAACATTGAAAGGTTGAAAATTTTTATTTTTCAAATTTAAAGATAAATAACTCTCAAACTATAAGAACAAGACCAACAAATCCCAACATTTAATCAAAGCTTGGTTATTGCTTAACAAAAATAAAAAATAATATATAGGGTATACCATGTATAATATCAAATATTATTTAAATCAAATCACATTAATTTTTAAGAAAAGGATATGTTTTAATAATTGGCACAAAAAATTGACTTGATTGTTTTTGGTCTTTCACATGAGTTTACAAATTAAACTAAAATTTTACCATTTTTCTAAATACCCCAAAATCTATTATTCGCAGTCCCCTATTGTTTAATATCGTATTAATTGTTATTTTGTATAGCATTTAAATGTGTAAAACTATATAGAGTGTTGTATTTAAAAAAAGCAACTTTATTGCACCAGCGTGTATATGTTCATCCTATACAGTAAATAATAATTTTAAAAAGTGCGCCTCAGTGGTAATGTACCCTTGTTCTAATAAGATTTTGTGATCAAAATAATTGTAGGAGCTACAGGGCCTTACCTTAATAATGACTCACCCTGTATATGTATGTAATAAAACCATTATAATGGCTTTGTGTTATTTTAATTATTATGACCCATTAGTAATTAAAGCAATTAAACTTTTTTAGTTTTTTTATAGTTTTTAGTAATTATTAACTGGGTAAAAACAATTAAAAATTTTGAAAAAAAAATGAAAAATTATACAGAAATATAGCAGCTTTAGAGGTGCAATCACATTTTTAACATATATTATTAGACACGTACCAAAATTTACCAAAACAATTTCCGTGACGGCCCCCAGCGGTATATGTTCAACATGAGTGCATTCACATTTATCCCTCTGTAAGCATTTATCGGGTATTTTCAATTCATTGCAGATCGTCGATAATGGCACATCATCTGGCTGTGTTAATATTGGCGATGATGGAAACGCAAATGTCAGATTGTTCACTCTATGAAATTTGCCGCTCGTAAATGGATTTCTGTCTGAAACAAAAAAGTTTCATTGCATAAAGCCTAAATAAGCAAAATTATCAATTATTTTCCGACTCTTTAGTAAAAGTAATAGAAAATTACTATAATTTTATACGGAATTCCTCAAAATAGAAGCTTATTAGTTTTAACAATGATTGGTCAAATATTTTCATTAAAAAAAAACTAGTTTGGTAGGGGAAATCAAACTGAAAAATCAGAATCATACATGTTATAGGACGATTTTCTCTCAAGTACGGATTAAAACAGCAAGACGTAATTTGCTTTCGTTTTCGATCAAAAATTATTGTATTTTTTTCATTTTATAGAATTTGGTTTTAACTGTTTGTTCAAATAATATGGATAAATGATGATAAAACTAGGACATGTATGACACAACTGATACTACGTCAAAACAAGTGTAATTGTCAATTATTCTCTAGAAGTGTCATCACCCAATAAAAATTAAAAGGTACGGGGGAAAAACCAAAATAGTCACATTTCCTAAATTTTACAAGAGAGCAATTTTAAATTTAATTATGCCATCATGCTTTTAAAACATAAGTCATAAAGTTGCATTTTGGTTAACTAATAAACAATGTGCCAAAGAAAAGTGCTGTGGTTTAATTTGTTCATTTTGCTCGTTAGTTTAACTAAAAATATAATTTACTTAGCCACACTAACATAAATTCCTCTGATTCTTTTCCGGAACGGCTATTATTCTAAAATAAATATCAAGTAACTTATTTGATTCTTCCCCCGTTTTATATCATAGGTTGAAAGATTATTATTATATTAGCTAAAAGATGATACTAGAATCACAAAATGACAAAAAATGGACTTTTTTTATTTTTCCTCTGCGCCCTTCAATTATTATGACTTAACAAAACATTTTTATCTCGAATCACTGTGGCTGATCATATGGGAAATGCAATATGATGAGGAAGATTTTTTGTGAAACGCCTGCAGTTTTCAGAAAAAAATAAATTTGTAGGGTGAGTTTCAAGACATACATTCGACTTTCTTCTGAGTTTTAAAATTCAACTTTAAGGTTTTCAATTTAAGTTAAAGTATCGTATGACTTGAAATTTTTAAATTAAAAAACTCAAGATATTTTTTTATCAAGTTTGTGTTGTTTTCTAAAATGTTTTTTAATTCCAATTGGTAATGTATACATATTTCCTTCAATATTTACTTTAAAATCAAACAGATTTTATTCTGAAAATTTCGAAGTAGGTGACAATTTGAATAAAAGTCGAAATTATAAGGTTAAATGGAAATTTCACTTTTATAATGTTGACATATTTATTTACAACTTGTAATTTTAATCTCCCTTCATTGTAAATTATGAAAAACAAATTTCGAGTATTTAGCATTAGTAGATCTTTGTGATTCACATACAACGATTTTGTAAATTTAAGGAAAAGTATAATTAAAAAAGTAAACGAAATCAGTTTTTAATGCAGCATAATTATATCTCAGATTGTCTTAACCAGACCTATCATTCGTATAGACGGCCCATTAGGCATTTGCCGGCTCTGCCCTGTGTCTAGTCCGGAAATGCTTGCAACAAAAATGTTCAAATCAAAAAATATTTTGATAATAAAGATGCATTCCCAAGAGAAATAAAGAAAAACATTGTATTATATTTTGTTTACATAGTGTATGCCATATATCTTTGAAATTGAAAATAACCAAAACTGACTAAATGAAGCGAACCGCCCAAGCAACTCCCTAACTAGGCTTAGAACGCAAAATAAAAATCTCTTGTATAAGAAATAATAAGTTACCTTTAAGGGCCATAATATCTGTTTTATCAAATACTAGAAAAACTTGTCTTTCAACTTCTTCCTTAAGCTCTGTTGGAATCTCCCCCACTGATTTTATGTTCTGAAGGCAAATTCGGTTTTCAGATGCTTGGCACAAAGATGTATCCATCACCTTAGCCGCTTCATCATCCAATTTTTTCGCAAATTTACTTCTTTTAGGTGTTTCGTCGTAAGAAATAACGGCTACACCTTCAAGTTCATTATTTCCACATTTTGAGTACGCCCGAAAAACATAATTGTTTGGCTCCTGATTGGCTCTTAACACAAAATCAACGCGTTCACCTTTAGCTAATGTGAAAGAATTAACTTGGTGAGGAACTATCCCATTTCCATCCAGAGCTATAATTTTTAACAAATGGCCGTCAACAGATACAGTAATGGGACAGCCGCTTAGGCCACCACCATAACCCAGCCTGAATCTATACCTGGTGTTCCTGGTTACGTGGAATGTTGTCAAAGAGGAACCATCCGTTGATGGCGCTCTACCGTTTATTAGGATAGATTTTGGATTCTGATCCGAGGATAAATCACCTCCCCACTCTGAGAGGATGACAACGTGGTCCCTTGAATCTACGTCGTACTGTTTACGATGATATTCCGACTTTTGGGGCTGTTTAACGATGAAAGCGCCATAGAGCCCTTCTGATCTATCAGAATCTGAAAATGCTTGATACAAGTGAGTGCCAGGCACCGATGCTCTCAAGCGATATTGAAATGTGGTGTAACTTGAAATAGGACATTGAGTTATCATGGGAACTCCATCCATAAAAGGGGTTTCATTGTTAAGTTGGCCTCTCCAATGGAGTGAGACGGTATGCGCCGGTATCGAATTAAAGACATCTATCACTAGGACGTCATTGTGGCATACTTTTATGGGAGGGCCTGGTATCTGCCCGTTGGCCGTAATTATGCTTCTGGGAGCGTTTTCAAAGGCTGAGCAGTAATTTTGGTTGCAGTGTAGCGAGTTGTTGGGACAATTTTTGCACGCCCTGAAACAAAGACAAGTTTAGTTTTCAGTGAAAGGCCGGCGGCTATATTGTTGGACGTAATTAAAATCAGCTTACCCACTCATTGATTGGTAGAGTTCTATATTTAACTTGACTCTACAAATCATAGGCCAGTCAAGTTCATGGCAAGGTCTATCACAGCTCTTAAAATTATGATCTGAAACAAGTGGAGACATTTTAATTCTATCACGATCAAATGAAAATTTGTTTATTATGAAATATTTTGCGCTTTTACATAAAGTGAACAAAATTTCCGAACATGTGTTATTTTAAGTTACCATTTTAGAAAAACAATTTACAAGCTGATTCTAAAAGTAGTACCATACATTCAGATTTGTGTTTTGAAGCCGGAAATAAGAAGAAAAGTCTATAAAAAGATATGTCGTAAAACGCTTCATTTCCGATCTGCAGGGTGTGGAAGGTTAGTGCCTGATTGTAGTTTTTAATTAATATTTGCGAAACGTGTATACAGATAATTGAATGAAATTTGGCACAAGTCCATACCATTGTGGGTCCTTTCCGAAAATCTAAGAATTAATTAACACCACCTAACCAAAACTAGAAACAACAAATGTTTTTACGTAAAAAAGATACCCCTACTGAAATTCGTTATTATCAGCGATTTTCGAGTAAAATGCATTTTTATATCTCGATGTATGAAAAACGCTAGCCCAAAAATATGAGATGTAATGGCATAATTGGCATTAATATGAAAGAAAATAAATAGTATTGACATTTCAATGTTTTTTTAGCAATTTCTGTAAACAACAGCTAATATTTTTAAACTCGTTATTTGTTAGATATTTACAAATTTATTTATTTAAATATTAGTCAAAATTAGTTCAATATTAGTAAAAAGTAATTTGTTTTAAAAGAACATTTCAACTAATTTTATTTTCTTTTACTTCAAAACCACCTAAGTGACACATCCCAGATTTTTGGGCGAGCCTTTTTAATTCATCCAGATATAAAAATGCATTTTACTTGAAAACCGTTGACAATATCAAATTTCAATAAGAGTACTTTTTTCATGTAAAAACGTTAATAGTTTATATTTTTGTTACTAAACTGCGACAAAAGTGCACACAAAATAAATAAACCACGGATGGCAGAATTGAACAAGTGTACAAAGAACATTGCGTCCTAGAATATATTCTATTTGCAAAATGCTTGTTTAGTCCACCGTTTCTTTCCGACAGATGGCGCAAGTCTGTTAATTTGTTTGTTAAAAGATTTTTCAGCGTTCGAGTTGTGTAGAACAAAGTGAAGAGATCTAATAAAATCAAAAGCGGTTAAACTTAAATTAAATATTTTTTCATTAATCTCAAAGCTTTAATTTGAACTGGAATATTAAACTTTGAACTAATTATACTAGACTATATACACATCAGGAAGGTCAAACACTGTCCATACGGAGAATGTTATTAAGAGATTTAACATTGAGAGCTAATAATGGGATAGATGGGCGGCGCTTTGTATTCTCCTACATCGGTGTAAACAATTCAACGCAGAGCGCAGCGATTAGTGCTGGTGAAGATTTCAGTAGTACATTATAGCTTCTAACGTGTTTTGTTACGGGATTACTAGTGGCAGGCACCAATTTTATTAAAATTTGCGTACCACATGCTGCTTGTTCTTTTAGTCCGTTGATTGAATCAACGTTCGAGGCAAAATAAAACTAATATTCTTTGATAACCAAAATAAATAAACGAGATTTCCTAAACAAAATAAATAATAACTCTAATGAAGAATATAACATAATAACTCTTTAAATATTATAATATAAGGAGTTCAAATAGGCCGCCGGATTGTGCTAAATGATATTCCAGTCTGTTGTAAAACTCTCGATGAGTTTTTTCTAACATCTAAACTGGAAAATACGAGCCTGCTGTGTCAAAGTAGGGGAATACGTTCAGCGGCCGTAGAAAACTATAGAAGGGACAATTCTTAGCGTTTTATATGGACAATGAAAAATTTTCCTTATCTGTATATTATACTATAAACACTCAAAGCTTCAAGATTCCTAAAAAGAATTGAAATTTTGAAATTAAACTCAAGGTGTTGAAAGAAATATTTAAAGCTTTAAAAAAAATCACAACAACTTTTTCGCTAAATTTTAACTTTTATACTAGAAACACTCAAAGCTTCAAGATTATTAAAAAGAATTGAAATTTTGAAATTAAACTCAAGGTGTTGAAAGAAATATTTAAAGCTTTAAAATAAAATCGAAGTTGAGTCAACCAATATACTTATACGGGAACTCATTGCTGGTATACTGGTGGGTAGTGCCTTTCTCTTATTCGAAGAAATATGAGAAAGAGACGATTCAGCAATAGTTGGCTGTAATAAGGAAGCCTCTGGAGTGTGGCCGAAAAGCCCATTTCCAGAGGACAAATTGAACGAAGAAATGATCCTGAGGGCAATACCGGCAGATAACCTTTCAAAGCGTAACCAGGTAGTCATCCATGTGGAAGACTTCGAATTAAAATTTGAAATAACCTTGTGATTCTTAGATCAACGTAATAAAGAGCTGCAGGTCTCTAGCTAGATCGTGGTGCGGGGCAGTAAATATCATTAGGGCCAAAATCTCCCACTGTTCTGCTCTAATACCCAAGTCGGCAATGACAGGCCTGAAAGTCTGCAAGTTTCGATCTCACTGCAGAGTTCTTAGAGCGGCTCTAAAGCTAATCGAGAAATTCAGCAAGAAGGAGAAAAAAGCTACACCTCCTGGAAAAAGGTGACCTTGATTTTTGTAATAACTAACTCTCTACCTCCATCACTGTAAGGCAAATTTGCCAATTTTTATAAGGCAGCTCTCAATAATGGAAACAAGTTTATCAATAATTCAAGAGCCCTGGCCCTTGAATAATAAAATACATGGTTTGGAAGGGCAAGGTATTTTATGCCACGCCAACATAAACAAAAAAGTAAGGACCTACATTTTAGCCAAAGGGCTGAATGTAGTCTTCATGCCACAACTCAGTAGTGGAGCTCTATGTGTCATACAAGTGAGTGTAAAGTACTGAATAACAATCATTTGGAAGTACTCGTGGCGGCAGTATACATGCACACTAGGAGGCTGATTAGAAACTCAGAACATAAAAGGCTAAATCTTCTCCTGAGATGCAATGCGAACGCACACTACGTAACGTGGGATAGTTCTGACCTCAACCGTAGAGAGGAAAGTTTTCATCAATTCCTCTTAGATACAAAGCTCATTATACTTAATCGAGGTAATGGGCCTGCATTCCTGGACTGTAGAAGACAGAAAACTATAAACGTGACCCTTGTGACACGGAAAATTGCCCATGCGGTCCAGAGCTGGATGGTCACAGATGAACTTTCTGAATCGGTCCACAGGCAGATTCAGATCACACTCTGTCACGAAAAAATTACAGAACAAAGTCAAAATGCAAGACCTTCAAACTGTAATGGGTATATGGCTGCCCTAGAGTATAGGTTGCAGCACGTCCCTTTCAGCTTACACACAAAGAAGCAACTTCAGGCAGCTGCTAGAGTAATCCAGCAAAGTATCAAGACCTTTGAAGAAAACTGATTTGTGAGAAACAGAATTCGGAAGTCAGAGGTTATCTGATAGACTAAAGACCTAACGGAACTCAGACCTAAGGTAAGGAAAGCCTTTAATAAGTCAAGAAACAGCAGTGTGGAAAATGAATGGGTCACCTTCACAAACCTGCAAAAGGAATATAGCAAGGCTACAAACTCCGTTAAAAATAAAAGTTGGAAAGAGTACTGCTAGGAAATATAAAACTCCACTAAGGCTTCTAGACTAGCCAGGATCCTATTCACAAATAAACCAGCTCAAGCAAGCTGTTTAAAAACCACCACAAGACAATATACTAAAACGATGGAGGATACATTGAAGCTTTTACTGGGAACACACTTCCTAGGCTTCAATGAGAAGCCTTCATCAGATAACACCGATAACGCCAGTCCTAAGGAAAAATATCGCCTTAGGGGCTGGAAGCTAGCATCGGAAATTGTCATCCCATAGGGGTTGAATGGGCAATAAAAAGCGGCAAGATGAGACGGAATTTTTCTCGTCCTATTACAAAAGTTTAGGTTTCTTCATTATCAAAAATTATTGTTTAAAACCTTAGCGCAAATAAACCAATATTGTTAATTTAAATACAACTAATGTACAGGGTGTCCACCTAGTGCGGAATAGTAAGATATCTTAGCTGCGACTGAAGCTACAGAAAAGATTTATGGAGCAATTCCTCCTCTTTTCCAAAGCTCTACAAAATTAAAATATGGCGGAGTATACAGGATATTTTATTTTAACTGTACATGCACCAATTTCATTTTTTTAACCTACAACCTGTATTTTTCATTTGATTTTCTGATTCCTTGAAAAAATAAATGGAAACTGTTGAAAAAAGTTTTTTTTCGGATAATTAACAATTTTTGAGTTATCCAGATGGTTGTGAGAAACAGGCAATTTACCGCGTTATGTAAAAAATGCATTACGTTTACGACATACACCATGGACATATAATTTTTTTCACAAATTATTCCACTATTTTCCATAAAATGTATTGCTTGTAATATGCAAAAATGTCCTGATATATGTATAATAGGAAAATAATTAAACGTTATAATTATTATCGAAAATAATAAAATAAATATTCTACCAAAAAACTGCATCAATGTAGGAGTGACACAACGTTGAAGCAAGTGAAGAAGTTAAAGTTAATGCATATATGTGTGTGTACCTATTATAATATTTTAATACCTAATAAACAAACACTCTAGCTTCTTGTAATAAGTATATTTATAATTTTCGATATAAATTTTTAAATATAATGTTATAAATGTTAGATATTCTCTGTAACTTCTTTGCGAAGTAGTGTTATTTTCATTCACGTTTGATTGCCTTTTTTTATAAATGTTACATGTATCACAAAAAAAGTAAATTTAAAGCAGCATTATAAAAGATGTTCAAAATATCTTTCGTTTTTTTTTCTATGCTTTTTTGAATCCTATCGCGAAATAATCTGAAGACATTTGTGAACATTACCTAAGTTACTTGGATCGTTTCTGATTTAAATTTTCACACATTTTCAATATCTCTTGGGATTTCTTTAGAGTTTACAAATGCCATCTTTGATAAACTGCACCAGAAAAAAATCAAGGCATAATCAAGAGTTATTGGTGGTGACTAAAGTGCCAATTTTGAACAAAATATTAGCTGCAAAGCTTCTTTGTCGAGATGTTATTGGAAATTGATAAATTTTACAGTCTGATCAAGACAGGTGAGAATATTTCGATAACAAGTAATTTTTGACATAGTTAGTATTTAATAAAAGTTTTAGATATTTAAAAAGCCAATTTGATCCTAAGAAAAAATAAGAGGTGTCCCATTTAAAATAAGTGAATTTTCGCTATTCAAAATTCTCTAAAAGCGAATTAATTTTTTGATTACCCTGTATAAGTTTTGAAAACCTAAGTAGGGAATTTAATTAAGGAGTTATTTGTAAATAATTTCGAAAAAAATCATTTGTCCATAATGTATGTCCTTACCATAATGGATGTTTTTACACTACCCTCTAAGTTGACTCTTTTACACAAACATGAATTACTCAAAAAATGTTTAATATTCGAAAAAACTTTTTTTACAACTATCCTTTATTTTTCATAAGAAATCAGAAATTGAAACAGTCGTTTCCTATGATTTAAGACATATTTCATTTTAGCATTAATTAATAATTTTTCTAGGTTTTAAATTTCATCTTACTGGAGACCATGGTGTCTTTAAGCAATATACTATAAATACCGATAGCCCTCGCCAGTAAATGGGCTTATCCTTAATGTTGTTAAAAAGAAGCGAACAAATATTAGGAGTATATCAAAACGACTCGACTAAATGTATGTAAAACTAATACTTACAAAAAATACATTTTCTTTATGAAATGCCCAAATATTTGAACCAGAAGGTGAAATATCAAGTGTACAAAAAGTTTTCTAATCTAGTGGCTTACTGTCACTTTTTAACATGTTCATGAATATTCCTTACTTGTTTGTACTCACCAAATTGACATTTAACCTTGATATAAAAATTCTGCAGTACTATCGGTAATGGAAAAGGTTCATTCACTATTCCTCTTTTGGGCGTTTTGAAAGTAGGATGCAAAAATAAAGGATTTGTCTTCCATTGTAAAATCAAATCAATAAAATATTTTGTAAGGTTATGTTTAAAAATTGAAATACAAATCTTGTCCCTTGGAACCAAGAAAGATTAAAACACAACAAAGATGGCTCTAACACGTTTGGACAGCCAAGCTAGCATCATTAGGGAAATCAGTATCTCTCTAGTCTAACGCGTTTCGATAGTCAAGTTATTATCATCAGGGAGATCAGTATCTTCCTGAAGATGATGGTTTGGCTATCGAAACGCGTTAGAGCAACTCTTATTGTGTTTTTTAATCTTTCTTGGTTTTAGGGGACAAGATTTGTATTTCAATTTTTTAAGATAACCAAGGATTAGTCTGTTCCACCAAAGGTTATATTTGTTTACCCGTCTATTTAAAATACCGATCAAGAAAAGGTAGAACGTAAACATGACCAAAATGACAGGGGCACACAAGATTAGAAAACTTTTTATACACACGGTAGAATGGCCTGCCTAATCCCCAGAAATCACCCTTTTAGACTTTTATTCAGGGCTTCGAACCGCTATTTTTTTCATTCCGGTTTTCGGTTTCTTTCCGGAAAAAACATTATATCGGTTCAGTTCCGGTTTTCGTTTCGACAAAAATAACCGTTTTTTTCCGGTTTTCGGTTTTCGGTCCAGCTCCGGGTGTCTCATTTTTTGATTTTTAAATGTTTTTCGAATTAAAAATTGAATTTTGGACATAATTTAGAAAATGTGATGTTGTAACTACTCTGACCTTGCCTACAATTGAAGAAAAAAATTTCTATTTTTCAAGTTTAAAAATTTCATGCCGAAACTCTGAATTTTAAGTTCAATTTGAGTTCAAATTTCAAGAAAAACCCAAACTTTACAAAAAAACTAAATCTGAATTTCGGATTTAGATATTTCAAAATTAAACTCAGAATTTTCATAAAAATCTTACATTATATACCCCAGAGTTGAAAAGTTCTAGAATGTTGAGATTTTGGCAATTGAAATAAAAAATTTGAGGGCTCTTTTTCTTTCATAATTTTGGTTCTCCACTGAAGTTTTGACTTTGACTTGCTTTTTCTAATAAAATTGATTTTTACTGTATCGACTTTGTTGTCTAGAACGTTCGATTAAAAAGATCAAATTAAAAAAATAAATGAAAATAAAAAAGGCCAAAAATTATAAAATAAAAAGTTTTGAATCAAGATTTTGTGGGACGGTCACAATTTCAAAAAAAGAACTTCAAATTTATTTTAAAAAAAGTTTTCAAAATGTTTACCCTAATTTAGAAGTCGTGACTGAAAACTTCACAATTTATAAAAACTAAAATTTTTCAGAAAGTTTTATTTAATGTATTTCACTTTTTTTTCGAAGTTTTAAATTTAGACTTGCATGTAATTTTCATTTTTATTTTTTCGACTTTAAACAAAATTTAGTATTTCTCTAGCAACCTCCTAACCCTGTTTATCGACATGTTGACTTTTATTCTTTAATTGCAGACATTTTTTTCGAAATTATCAGCGAATATAAGAAATTGACAAATATAAGTTTAAATTTGAAATTTTCGAATATTCAACTTTTAGTTCGAAAGCTCGAAATTTTCAGGACTCGAAATTTTGAGAATAATTTTAAAAAATTGTTTGTCATAAATTTAGTTTGTTTTTCCTCAAAAATTGAAGTTTTTCCAGAATATTTTTTCTTGAAATTTGGATATGTTTTCGAGATCTTGAATTAATATTGAAAATAAAAAATAACAAACTCTTTGCATAAAATTAACACTTTTTTTTTAAATCAAACTTTTGCTAACATACACGAATAAAGATAAAAAATTACCCAAAATGTGCAATTTTAATTATTTCAAAACATAAATTTTGTATGAAAATTTTAAAATCAACGCAAATTTTAGAAATACTTTCAGCTGTAGCTAAAAAGTTTGTGAATGAATTTAACCTTTTTAGAAAGGATTTTGTACACAAAAGTTCAAGGAGCAAAGGGCCGAACCTTCAAGGGCAAAACTTATGCCAGAAGTTTAGCAAAAGTAATTACCTAATATTTAAGAGAATACACAATTTTGACTTCTAAATTCTAAACAAATCGCAATTTTGAGGCGAAAGTCGAAATCTTGAGAAAAAAATCAAAGTTTTCAAAATAAAATTTACTATTTTAACGTAAACAAAATCACTGCACCTTTAAATTATACATTTTCTAACATGTCACCATTTCAAGTTTACTGTAAAAATTTCGACGCCAATGCCAAGATTCCGGCTTTAAATTGGAACATCATGTTGGATTTTTTACTGAAATTTTGACGTGAAATTTAAAAATTTCTAGGTTAAAGAAATTGCAAGATTTTAGCAAAAATTTTGGGAAAAAGTAATATCCTGAAATTTTTGGAAGATTTAGGAAGTCGGCAGCAGGAATTTAAATCTGGGATTTCGAAAGAAAATTGGAATACTAAAATCAAAGTGGACTTTGAAGGAAAACAATTCACAGAAACTCAAAAATTGGACTAATAAAAAAATATAGATATTAAAATTGGAAAAGAAAATTAAAATTTAAAGAAAGAAGTAAATTTGGAATTTTTTAAAATGAGTTTCCAGAAAAACTTAAATTTGCAAAAAAACTTGCAAGGAAAACTCGGTTTTCCTAGCTTGAACGAAAAACACACTACTACTTTATTCGAAAGACACAACAGGGAATTTTTTTATTTTAAATTCGAAATTTTAGAGAAAGAAAAAAATATTTCGAGTAATTTCCAGATAAAGGTCCAAATTTCAAGAAAAAGTCGAAAATCTTTTAAAAAAATTCAAGTTAAAACTTATAATTTCAATTTGGTTTGAAATTTTAAAAATAAAGTCAATATTTTCTGGAAATTGTGAGTTTTTACTCTAATCTAATCAGAAGTGAGGGATGAAGTTGAGATAAAAGTTGTACGGAATTGTGTCAATGTTTTTAAAAAATATTGAAGTTTCAAAAAAAATCCAATCTTAGGTATAAAGTAAAAACTATTTTAAGTATATAAGTTCGGCGAACCGAAATAAAGCGCAATTTTTTTTCGGTTGCGTTCCGGTTTCGACCAAAATAACGGTTTTTTTGGGGTTTTCGGTTTAGTTCCGGTTCAAAGCCCTGCTTTTATTTATGGGATAATTTAAAGAATCGGGTTTACAAAAATAGATTAATATTCAAGACATAAACGCAAAAGAAATACTTGATATTTGATGACATAGCTTTCAACAACGTCCTAAAATCTTAGAGGTAGGCTATCTTGTAAAAAAGCTTTTTTCAATTTTTCAGTTTATTAGTTTTTATTGGTATATTCACCCTTCTTGTTGATTTATTTAAAGTTTTAAATTTGTCTCTTAAAAATCTATTTGTTACTTCAAAAGTAGACAAGATGTTCCATTTAAAATAAGGCTAACTCTCTACTATTACAAATACAGTTTCTCTAAGGTTAAAGTGTGCCTGCTTTAGTTATATAGACATGTCAATTTGAAATTAGTTTTTAAGGTATCTTAAACATTTTAGGCTTATAGAAAAGCTGTGTATAACTTTCAAGAAATATTAATCTAAAATTCATTTAACAAATTGTATAAAGCTAATTTGTATGCACTCACGTTTATGACTTACTATTACGACCATGAAATTTGTTTAATTTTAGGCGCATTGTTTAGCAAAACTTTCCAACAATTTAAAGGCTACGGAATCGATGGTAAACATTACGAATGAAAGTCATATTGAAACAAGTTGCCGTTAATCAAACAAATATTCATTCCCATAATATATCACAAAACGAAAGTAACTACTAACTAACTGAAAGAAGATAGTGAAGGTGGTAAATATATTTTCGATTTATCTGTCATAAACCGACCCTTAGGAAGTTGAGTGTGGATCTTTAAAATTCCCTGAATTCGATGTTATTAAGCAATGGATTTCCTCGATATCTATCCTGGTAATAAAATAATATTGGGGTGTTAATTTTCCTCGAAGTTTAACGCTTCACCATTACTGCTGATTTACGAAACAGC
This sequence comes from Dastarcus helophoroides, assembly GCA_028583605.1. Taxonomy (NCBI): domain Eukaryota; kingdom Metazoa; phylum Arthropoda; class Insecta; order Coleoptera; family Bothrideridae; genus Dastarcus; species Dastarcus helophoroides. The sequence goes on along the minus strand of CM053332.1, from coordinate 796,152 downwards.
TAAGATATATATTTCAATTTTATTGCACAATGAGTATAGGAAAGAATATCAACTCGCTAACTTTGTTCAACAGAGGTCTATTCGACATTGTTTAAGAAATCATATGCAGAATAGAGCTGAATTCTTGCGTATAAAATGCAATTCGAAAATTGGCATGAAAGGTAATTAAATTAAATTTATATTTAATTACTGAATTGTTGGCATGATTTAATAAATAATGAATATTCATTATCGTCCAAAAAATTGGAAGGAGACCGATTTTTGTAAAATTTAAAAATTCTTCCAAAATAATTAAGAAAGTAATCACTTGTAATAAATATTTATTGGTCACTACGACTCTTAGTGGAAATTTCGTACTTTTTGGAGCTCATTTCTTGGAAATTCTTTATATTGACCGCTGAACACACAGTTTAAAACTTTCTTCTTCAAATGCAAACAAAAGTTGTTTACACATAACAGGTGAGTTTAACTATCAATTTTAAATTGGATAGCCTCTTGGCAGGTGTACTCAGTCAATTTTACTTTTGATTTTCAAACTTTATGAACTACAATATTAGCGAAGGTGTGTAATACTGGTTTGTTGGGTTGTTTTGGTTTAAAAACATGCAAGGAGAAGATACTTGAGCCTTGAACAGTGAAGAGCGAAGTGGTACCTATACTCTACACGATAAAGGATGTAGTGGGCAGCAACTGCCAAAAAACTTTGGAATTTCCTACAAAACTGCACACTACATTCCTGTTTGGAAGCCCAAGATGGGAACAAATAAGGACACAGAATGGTCAGGACGATTCAGAGAGTCATTTCAAAGCAAAAAGATGAGTTTGTTACATTGTTTTCTAAACAAAATCGACTTTTAACTGCTTCCAAATTACTGCTACTTTAAATGAGATGTGTAGAATTGCAGCCTCGACTACGACTATTCAGAGACGTTTACTATTTGTTACCTTAAAAAGACCTGCGGTTACTAAAATAACACCTAAATTAGCAGCTAAACATAAAGCAAATAAATCAGAATGACTCAAAAATAAAAATTGGACAACTGATCAGTGAGATACGGTTCTTTGGATGGGTGAAATCAAAATTTCAGAAATTAGGATCTATTTGAAGAATATTTGTACGCAGGTCAAAAAACGAAAGGACCTCCGAAGTGTGTACTGTGTCAAATGTTAACATGGTGTTGGCAAACTATGGTTTATAGATGTTCTCAATAGGAAGTCTCTGCGGAAAATTACCAAAACATTAAATACATTAAATAAATATTCAAAATTTCTGCAGGAAGATGCAATAGCCTTCATTTCATGTTTTCTTGAAAGAAAAAAACGAAAAAATGTTACAAACAATGAAATTCTCTTCTAATCACCAGATCTGTCTCCCATAAAGTTAGTCTGGAGTGAATTAGTTACAGGAATGTCAGTAGTCGTTTGCCTTCCAGTTTTGATAAATTGTGGAAATACTCATAAGAGGAATGGCAAAATCTAAAGAATACATACTTCAATAATATCTCTGCAATTGTAAAGTAGGAGGAATCGTTGACAATATGCACTTTAAGGCCTAACATGCCTTGCCACAAGATTCTGATCACAGTTTGTGGAAAAAATATGTTAAATTGGGGTTCTTAACCAACATAAAATAATGGAAGCCAAGTTGATATACACTGTGTCTTACTTAATAGTGAAAACATAGGAAATATTTTGTGTTCTGACGGATTTAGACATGGTACGGTGGTTGTATACACTTCCAAGTGTATACAACCACCGTACCAAGCTGATGAGGCCAAAACTAGTCTATGGTTACGGTTGTACATATTTTCAATTTTAAGAACGTTTAACTGTTTAATTACAGAACATTTAATTGGTCATTTGTCAAAACTAGATGAAAGTAAAGTCACGCCGAGGACGTTTGTGTTTATGGATGTTGCGATGCAACCCGTGATACAAGCTTTGCCTCATCTACGTGAACTTTGCAGTTGCAGTCTGGTTTTCATTAGATTCTAATGAAATTAGATTTCAATTGCATCGTAAGAAACTTGTATATATTCGTATATACAAGGCTTATTATCTCAGTATGATAGTCGAGACAACCAACTAACGCAATACTTGGGTGAAATATTCATGTCACTCAAAACAATAAAATCTATTCATGCATGAATTAACCATGTATTGCATGCGTTTCATCTTTTCAGTTTTAAATCTTATAGATTAAAAATTATTCATAGTCACAAATTTTCAGGACCATTTGCATAGAGTTAAAAATCCGTATCAAGTTATAAATCTGTATGTGACCAAGAGTTTACATATCTTTATCTGAGAATTTACGCAGGTACCCCTAAATGTTTTACTTGAATTGCTCTAGGAATTTACTTACACGGAGTTTGAGGCCTAAGAATAAAAACTATACTGAAGTGAAGGAAAAAAAGAAAAAAGTAATAGTATTATTAAATACCTAATAATATTATCTTAATAGTTTATAGTGCATTAGTGACGATTTCTACGATGGCAATAGTCAACGAGACAAGTGTTCAACTTAAGCGACCCAACAACGACCAGAAAAGAAGCAAAAACAGCAAAAAAAAAAAAGTTCAACAGGTTCGGAGTCAGAATAAGTTTGCAAGATTAATGTATTTTAAAATGGATTGCCAAATTTACTCAGACACACAACACTAAAAAGTAGAAAATAATTAAAAAAAAAATTAAATTAACACGTTTTTTTTTAACGGATCAAAAATTATAAAATAATTTCTCCTAATTTCATACAGATTTACAATCCCAGACAGATTCCTAACTCCATAGAGATGGTCCTGAAAAATTGTAATTAAGAATTTTTAATAGCTTGTAAGATTTAAAACAAAATATGTGGGGCGCATACAATAAATAATAATTGATACATGAATAAATAGTTCGGCTAACAGCTTTACTGCTGCGCCCCAGGTTTTTTTTCTTTTAAATCATTCAAGTATTTTCATAGCTATTAAAAATTCATAATCACAATTTTTCTGGACCATCTGTATGGAGTTAGGAATCTATATGGGATTGTAAATCTGTATGGAACTAGGAGAAATTATTTTATTCTTTTTGGTCCGTTAAAAAAGCGTATCAATTTAAAAAAAAAATAATTTAAATTATTTTATGGCTATTAATATAACGAGATTATTATGCGATTTGTAATAATCGAGGATGTTGCCAGGCGACAAGGCGTTAGCCGAGTTGTCTGGCAACGTCAGAGATTGTTTAAATCGCTAATAATCGAGTAGCATTAAAAGTTTTAGCGTATATTGACAACGATGACATAAAAAAATCAACAAATTTGTATCTAGAGTACTATGATAGGTAACAAATGTACCGGGATATCAAAAGTTATCTTGGTCAAGGGTCTTACTTTACGTTTAAAATAATTATGTGACTGTCACACTGACATCATCAATAACCTACAAATTTCATACCTATTTATTTCAGTTGTAAAACAATAATGAACTACAAATTATGAAATAACGGTTTCAGTAACAAGAAAAACTAAATTACCGTAATTGTTGGAAATGTCCTTGTCAAGTTGATGCGCCTCCTCATGCTGTGAAAAGCGTTTTGCAGCATTTCTGGCGTTATGATTGCACATTGTTGAACAATTCTTTGTTGCAGTTCATACAAATTATTTACCGGAGCTGCGAAAATCTTGTTTTTTAAGTAAGGAAATATAAAATAGTTCATAATTGTCAAACAAGGGAGGAAACTTAACTTCTGTATGCAAACTTATCAGCCGGTATTCAAAAAACTCGAAGTGGAAAGCAATATTTTCTCGTGTAGTATGTGCTGTTGCACCGTCGTGCCGAAAATAGCCATACCGAAGTTCATCATCGTTTAACTGTTGCACAAATTCAGCCAAAAAGCTGTACCTTTTTGCGTTAACGGTGAAATAAAAAAAAATGGCCCAATTATTCTTCTGCGAGATACTGCTATCCAAACACCAATTTTTTAAGCATGTAGTGGCGATTCAGTAAAAACATGAGGGTTATCATTGCTCCACATTCGCATATTTTGAGAATTGATGTATCCCGAAAGGTGGAACCACGCTTCGTCAGAAAAAAAAGTTAAGTTCAGAAGATCGCCATTCATTAAATTATTGACAAACCAATGGCAGTAAGCAAGGCGTCTGGGGTGGTCTGCGGGCAGAAGAGCTTGATATGCTTGCATCTTATATGGATGCATGTTCAAGTCTTTTTTTTAAATCTTCTAACATGTTCTATAAGAAAGTCCAATTTCCTGAGAAAGACGTTTCAAAGGTTTTGCAGGCTCCTCTTCCATATGTTGACGAACTTCATTGACAACTTCTTCTGTACGAACTCTTGGTCTACCAGCACTTTTTTTATAAGCCACACAACCAGTTTTACTAAACACTTCAACACAATTTGTAAGGCACACATAAAAATTGTCCGGTAATATTACCACGTTTGGAAAGTGCTCTCGAAAATTCTCCAAACACAAACATTGACTGTATTGCCAATTTCCATTAACTAGCGCGCCCGTTCGAAAATAGGCTTCAATTATGAAAATTTTGTATTATGTGGTAAGAGGCATGATTCAAAAACTGGATTAGAAAATTTCTGCACAATGACTTGACAGATTCTGACACAACAAAACATATTGAATAATTTAAAGTAAGACACGCGTTTTACATTCCACAACCTCCCTTGACCAAGATAATTTTTGACATCCCGGTATTATATTTCAAACTAACGTATTATGTGCTACTAAGTTATTATGAAGCTGCTATAATAAGGTTAATAAGTATCAATAAAGATTTAACTTAAAGCGCACTTAATTTTCAATGATAGGATAAAAATTATAAAATCACTTTCCATCTTTAGGTGCAAGGCTATCTACGACGCTAAATTATATGAACAAAACCAAAAAACTCATAGAATTTTTATCAAAAAATTGCCTTAATAACAAAACTTATCCAGAATTATTTAAATATCCTGAATCCAATGCATGCCTTTATCCCCTAATAAAGTTATAGACAAGAACAGAATTACATAGCTCAAAACATTTGTAATGAAAGGAAAATATCTTTTAGATTAAGCCATTTTAAAACACTTGCACCCACTTATTTTCAAAATATTGGGCATTGTTTGCGATTTTCCAGCGTAAAGCCAATCATCCAGCGACTGCTTCGGGGCTCTTGGAACCGAGAGTATCACTTGATGATTTGCATACTTTCCTCTTTGAGATATAACCTAAACAATGTTTCGTTTCTCCTGATTCCCTACCCAATCTATGACGCAACTGTTGCATTATCTAGCGATATCGAAGTTGCTTGGAGTCAATGACAATCTGCAAATATGTTTGCATTATGATTTAAGATTTTTTTTTATATTCAGGGTAAACACTTAAAAAATGTTTAGTCGCGTAGTCATATAGCACTCGTTTTTCTTTATCTTCTCCTAAAATTAATTAGAATATGACGCGGCACCCTATATGAAGAAGATTTTGTTTCAATCATAAAAGCTATAGAAAAAGTCTAAATTTAGAGATGAAGGCGTAAAATCGTAAAAAAGTCAATTTATGAATTCGAAATTTTTATTTTCATATCAAAATTTATTTTTAAAAAATAATATCTAAACTATTTTCTATTTGCTCAGAAATTATAAACTTGCATAAAAGTTTAAATTTGGCGATTAGCATCGAAGCTTTGAAAACATTTTTTTTAATAAATTTAGTTTGTTTTTCTTTACGTTTACTACTTACATATTATTTTAAACTTTCTTCAAAAGGCTAAAATGTTTATTATTAAACATACCGGGGAACTGTTTTTGAATAAGATTTGGATGTCAAATAAAAAAAAAAGTATGAATAGCAGTTTCTTGCAACTTAACACTGAGTCAGATATTATGAAGTTCTGTGATTTTACATAAAAATTTAAATAAAAATACAAAAATATCTATTTGAAAAAACGTTTGGATGACATTTTTTTCAGTTAATAGAGAATTACCCAAATAGCTTTAACTTTTAAACAAAGTTTTCAAAAAAGATGCTGTTTTATTTTAAAAGACCAAAGCCTGCCGATATTTATAAAAATTTATTAACTTCTGGTCGGTTTAAAAAAATAATGATAATATACTATTCGTCCATAAGGTACTAATACATTTTTTGAGGCGCAATCACATGGTTTCCTTTAAGTGCCAAATGAGGTAAGGATATAATCATAAAGCATCTATAAACCAAAAGATTTTTTTCATCATTGCTTTACAGAAGATTTATGGATCGATGAAACCTTAAAACCTGCTTTTTCATACTCTTTGTTTACAAATAAATGCAAACTTTTGAATTAAGCTTCGACGTAATTTTCCTCAGTATATCTGATTAGATATTTTATTGGAAATTTTTAGTAACACATTATCCAATAGGTAACAACTAATACACGTTCTCTTCATAATTAAATGCACCAAGGTAATCCTTCCAAATTCAATAATAGCAGTTTACTCATAGTAAGTAAATAAACAAATATTTCAACTATCGTGTAAGATTGGGCAAGAAGAATAATCTAGATTTTATTTATCTTAATTTGTTTAAAGGTATATATATAAAAAGAAAGCCTTGATATATTTATCATTTAAAAACGTAGAATTGAATTATCAGAATGTTGGTCAAATTTGTGGTTTTCACTCTGACTATTGTATTTTTCTCCGAAATCGAAACAATATCATTAAGTGATGTTTATAAAGCCCCAGTGGTACGTACATAAATTACATAAAACTTTGCCTAACTTATATCACTAATTAAAACTATCCAGAATCTAAACATTTTCTTATTTTTAAACTGAAATTATCCAAGAGCAACTGTTCTAAGCTATTTTCATAATTTCTTTATTTTATATACTATGTCACACACAGTTTTTTAATTTGATTTAGGCTAACAAATCTTATAATTCTATTTATCTGAATTTGATGTCAACCTGAATACAATTTCCATTGTTACTTTTCAATTTTATTTTACTTTTATTTTTTCCAAAAATACTTCAAGAGTAATTGTGGTCTCAATTGCTTTTTGTACCTATTCAAATTACGATAGTGTTGGGACTTGTTACATAATATAATATGATGTAAAATTAAAGGTAACCTGAAGGTGTTACATCGAGTTAAGATGTTATCTGACAATTTTTAAAAGCATCCATAAGGATGGCTATTAAATATATATTTTTAGAATTGTAGAAGAAAAATTTACTGGCGGCAAAAAGTCTAGCACCGGTTTTAAATTTCTTCTGCCAATATTAAAAAAAAATAATAATCACTTCATTTTTTTTGGATATTGTTGACAAAAGTTACGTTTACTACTATCTACTCCCATATTTATTAAATTTATTTAGCATTTCTGCGACCCAGTTTAGAAATATTTAAATTTTTCGTAATGAAACTTGAAAATATTCTGAAACATTTTTTGTTAAATAACATTAATAAACATAATTTTCCTCCCAATAAGAGTCTACAATGCAGAATAGCTAGACTCACGTTAAAACTTTTACTCATATGCTATTTTCTCCTACTAATAAAAACATCCTTTATCATTTACAGATCCATGCCACCAGCAATGCATCCGTACCTTCGATGGATTATATAGTTGACGCCGTCATTTGCCTCAACGAAGCTTTTACCATATATCCAATGGATCAAGAAAGAATTGTGATGTTTGCCAAACTTTTTCAACAAAAACATCCGATGCATGTTTGGAGTGTCACGGCCGGTTATTCCTCAAATTATATCCAAGCCAAATACTACGTTGAGTTAGTTGTTAGTGCCCCTGACAAAGACAAGGAAAAGGACAAGAAGGAGAAATCTAAAGACAAGAAAGAAAAAGAAATAAAAATTCTTATCTTTTCCGAACCACACATATTTACCGAAGTCGAATATTTGGCCAACACTACAACAGTCTAGGTTTAATTGAGTGATTTTATGATGTATAATTTTTGTTCCAGAAAGTAGTAAATTCTTTTCTTAAATCAAAATAAATTTTCAAAGGTTTCCTTTTACAGTTTTAGTTTAATTGCGACAGTAAAACATGCCTGATTGAAATAAATGTGGCCATATAATATAAGCGACACCCTATTATGTCACTGAAGTTTCTCAGGTGTGTGGTAAAAATATTAAACTTGAAAGCATTAAATTGCTGATAAAAAATCGCGTACACTATTTTTTTTAATTCTTAGTCGTTAAAATTTGTTAGGCGGTCGTGAGAACGTACTTTAATCGTCTACAAATTTTTGTGCGTCGGTTTTTTTCCCCAACATAAAAGTGTGTCATTTACAAAAGAGGTTGGGGAACCTTGAGATTTTGTGGTTTCAATTCAACTGCGATACTAAAGCATGTTTGATGAAGCTACAGGGTGGAAACCGTAACTGAAATAAATTCAATAGCTTTAAATTTATTAAGAAAGAAATGTTCTGCAGATACATTTAAATATTTTACAAAACAGAAATGAATTTTACCATCCATTATTCTGAACTTTGCTAAGATGCAAGTGTTTCATATTTGAAATCTCGTTTACAACAAAACTTACATTTAAAAATTTTATATTTTTATTTTTCTCCTATTTTTGCTTTTAATAATCTTTAACTAATTGGAATCCTCATCAAAACATTTTTCAACGAGCGGTCACAGGACATATCAATTAATTTGAAAAATAAGTAAATTTTCAATTCTCGCCCACCCGTATAAAGGAAGAAAGTGCAAAAGCCACCCTAAATTGTAGCAAACTTTAAAAATAAGTTTTAGGAATTTCAGCAGAAGATTTTTTATTGTTTTATTGAATTTATTATTCCAAATATTTTTTGACTTATCAATTATAAATTACCTCAACGTTTGCCAGGTTTAATAGAGGTTTAAGAAATATTTATTTTACCTCAACTATTATTTTTAGATATGTAAAATTTCAACATTTGTGTGAACCTACGGAAATATTAAAGAGATATGATTTACCAACAAATTAGGTAATAATATCGGATAAGCATTCTATAAAAATAACATTTAATCATCACATGAAAAAATTACCTTACCTTATCTACTATGTAACTAAACAATGTAACAATAATTTCCACTGTCAAAATTAAACACAATGTTAATAAAACACATTGTAAAAAAAAACGACACTTAGAAATATTTTGGGTAGAAAATATTTTTGTTGTTGTTGAGATGCTTAGAGGAGTCAGTGCTAACTTTTTTTTTGAGATCCACTCCCACTTCGCCAAAATCTTGTAAAGAAGTGGTAAACAGTTTTATAACTCTCAGTAGATTTTCAATATTTTCTTTTCAAAAAAAAGTAACTGTCCAAGTGGTTAAGTAGTTTTCACCGAGTTGAGTCACAAAGAAGTGATTAATAAAATAAAAATTAGCACAACTGATGTTAAGTAATCTTCAAGTGATCAACATTGCTTATGAAAAGGGAAATAATGCTTCGGAGCAGCACTGTTTAACTGGTTGCCTGGGAATCGATGTAAAAAAATTTTCGACTCGTGAGTTGGAGAAGAGCGATGTTGACTAAACATTGACATTGACATCGATATCAATATCAGTAGCTTTATTAAAAGATATATCTATTAAAAATATTTTCTTTTTCTGGGTTCAGTTTACTTTTCTTCAAAATTTTTAACTTCAACCTTAAAAAGTTTCTAGAAATTTCATTTAAAGTTCTTACTTAAAATTATCAGAAACGAGTCCACGTTCTATTATTAAAATTCCTAGAGAAATGGTAAAATGTCAAAAAAAATGTACATTTTTAGTTTTGAAGTTACACCCAAATTTTTAAAAACACAATTAAAATCTCTAATTTACGACTCAGTTTTGAAAGCAATTCAAGAAATATATTGAATTTGATTCAACTTTTTTAAAAATTTGCACTTATTTTTGACTTTATTCCCAAAATTACAACTTTAATTTAAATATTTAAAATTGTTTAAGAAAATCCTATTATAAACTTAATTTTGATTATAGATTTTTTGCCAATAAATTTGCATTTTTTAAATTTCATTTTTCTTAATATTTTCGAGTTTTTCTTTTTAACTTTTTTTCTGAAAATTATTCTTATATTTCGCAGTTTTGAATTTTTTTAGAAAAGATTAAATATTTTCAATTTATAAATTCTAGTTTTTTCATTCAAAATGTTATTATTATTATTATTAAATCGTACCAATTGCGAGTTTTTAATAAAATATTTTTATGATTAATTTGCCTATAACTTTTTAACGGAAAAAGATATTAAATTTTTTTGTTTACAAAATTTGTTTAGAAAATTAGCTATTTTTAAATGTGTAAAAATATAGAAATGTTTCTGAAGAAAAAATTTCAATGGCGTCATAACTTTGGTATCCAAATCTGGAAAGATATGCAAATTTAGCTTAAAATGGACCTTATTCAATCCAATGTAAAAATCTCTTTTCAGATTTCTTATATCGTTTTTCCTTTTCTTATAATAGCGCTGAGACATCGAGTTTCACTCACCCTGTACTTAAGGGTCCCTAAATTCAGACACTTAAATTATTAGTGAAGTTAATCAGCTATAATTAGTTTCCAATACTGCCTGAAAGCCAGCCACAAATCGATAACAAAAACCAAAGAAAAATAAGGCTTTAATGGTCCACTTATGGAAATGCTACTGATGAAGAGAATGTAAGAAAATTTAACAAACCTCTTGAAATCAAAATGAAAAAAAAAACCAACGGTGTGACAAAATTAAATTGAATCTGCCAGAAAATTGCAATGAAAATTCGATTATCTGCCAAGCTCCTAATGTAAAGAAAGTTCAGTTTACCAGTTATCTACATGTGTGTTTATTGTAATTTTGTAAGCTGCACGATTGAAATTTCATGATTTGGTTCTTGTTTTTAACCAAAGTTTATTGTGATTCAGTTTTTTTAATATTTTTAATAGTTAGTTTATTCCAATAAATTGATATTTTTACGAATTATTAAAATATCTGTGTTTAGTTTAGAAAGAAAAGATCGACGATTGATATACAGCCTTTGTTGAGTACGAGAAAAAATGTGAAGTAATTGTCCCAAAATATTCCTACGTCATCAAGATCTTTCAAATTTTATGGGCGTCAATAACCCTTAAAACTTTTGAGGCATGCCTTTAAGTTAAGAGCATTTTTGCCTCATTGTTATTCTTACAGATTTGTCAATAATGCTTCTCATAAACTAAGTAAACGCCTCTTTGTTAACTTTAATTTGAATACAACCCCTCCAATCAAAAGTTTATTCAAAAATTAAACCAATCAATAATGACATTCATTTCAGATTTGTATAATTCCCTAAACCTTTTGAAGAAAATTAACCAAAGTAGGCTTAATTTTATGTAAACCTACGTATTGGAGAATGAGCTTTAAATTTACAGTTGCTTCTAATGTTAACGATGGAGAAGGGTTATTAAGTTGTAATTAGGAGGCGGCAAATTTATCCTCTAACTTTTCGAATTAGGGACGAATATAAACCTTAAAGGTGAACACCATTAAACTTTTAATGTATTATAAGTGTAGAAAAAATGAAAGAAAGTCATTCGCACACAAATTCATCTGCAGCAAAAAATTAATTTGCTCTCTAGTGAAAGCAAAAGCAAAAGTTGAAATGTTGATATTTAGTTTTTGTCTAAATAATCGAAAGAACGTGCTTATTGACGCTATTATTTATATTTGGCACATAGGTTGGGTTTCTCTCATACCAAAGAAAGTTGCAAAGCAGGTACCGTTTATTTTAAGTGAAAGTACACACATGTTATACCTTCACGATTAATCTTCTTTGGATTCATGCATATAATAATGATACAAAAATGTGTTGTTATTGAAATAAAATAGCATTAAGCGGATAGTATGAGTATAAGAAATAAAAACTGGTAAAATAATTATTGTAAAATGCGTTAGCTCAAAGCAAGTTCTATTATGTGATATAATAATCGTTTTATTCTTCATACATTAAGATTAGAATAAAGAGTAACCCGGATGGTAGGAACATGTCAGTTTCTCATTACGCAAGGGCTTTCACTCGAAATGTATGCAAAGAAGAAAAACACTTTGCTAATTAGTCTACCGCTTACATTACAGCGTACTAATGTACCCGACATCGTTCTACCGCTAGTATTTTGCACACAATTGGTGTTTATTACAGAAATGACAACACTCTAGTAGAGAATACCAGTGTCGTTCAACAAGTCCTTCGAAAAAGAAAAAAAAACCAAATCATTTTTGTAGATCCTTTTTTATTTGTCAACGTAATATCCTTTCAGCTGGGTACATTTTTCAACCCCGCACACAACTTATTGAAGCAGTCAATAAAGTATGGTTTCGAAAGGTCCTCAAATTAATTACCTACTTAGGCCATGACTTCCTCGTTTGACGTGAATCGTCGAAAAAAAAAGGTCACTCGGACCAAATCTGGTGGATAGTGTGGATTTTGCAATAATGCGAATTTTTATTCTCTAATTTTAGCCGTTGAACCTGCGCAGGTGTGCATTCGTCTATTATTTCAAAGGAAGATTTTTTTTGCTAAACGATGCAATAACCACGCATGACGCTCTCAATTTATAGTTTGTTCTTCTCCCAAGTAACTGATTCCAATTTTAAAAATGACCAACTAATATGCAAATTTTGATTCCAATTTTAATTTCTCTAGAGGACGAACTTTTTAAAATCGTTTTTTACTGCTAACCAAGTTTTTACTAAAATTTCAAGCTTTAAAATTTATCTTTTAAACCTACGCTTTAGAAATTTTGATTAGGTTCGTATACTTTATTTAAGTTCAACAGTTTTTCAATTCGTTTTCTGTTTAAATTCAGTTGTGAATCTCGAAAAGTTGATTTTTTCTGAAAGTTCCGGGATTTTAAATTTTTTGCTTAAAATTTCGATTTTTCTTAGTAACTTTCATCTTCAAAATATATCGAAGTTATAATAATTTCTAAAATATCAATTTTTTTATCAAAATTCCGAAAGTAGCAATTTTATAAATTTTAATTCAATTTTGAGAGAGGGCGGTTTTATAGATTTAATTTTTTGTTAGAAATTTGAACAATTTTCTCGTAATTTATTGGAAGTTTTCTTAACATTTTCAATTTTTTCTTAAATCTCAATGATAAGCTATAAAATTTGAAATATGAACTTAGTTTTTGTGATTTGGAGATCACTGTTTTAGTATATCTTGCATTTCTCACAGTATTCTCTTCAAATAATTCAGCTAATAACGAATTGGGCTCGCACAATCAGGATTCCGCTGTTCCGTACCAATTGCTATAGTGAACAGTCAAAAAACCACATTAAATCATTTTACTTATATGTATGAATTTGAAATTTTATCCAAATTTTTTTGTGTTATAATTGTAAAATAAATAAATGTTTATTTCCGACATAAACACTTTTTTCTATAATCAATCCAAATATTTATGGAACTGATAACTGTATTGATAGTGTCTCAAATAGAAAGCATTCATTCGCAATTCACGATAAATCGATGACTAACACAGGTTATAAAATCGCCTCGGATTGTACTAAAATGTTCGGTCCTCTTTTTCAGCTAAACCAAGTTTTTATTTAAAAAAAATATTACTATATGAATCAAAAAGCCTTGGAATGTAAGCACCTATTTTATTTTATTTATTTACTTTTGGCCATAAAAATAATTATTATTCGGGTAGTCTTACACCAAATCAGTTGCAATATAGTTTTTTTGCTAGAAGAGAGCTTTGTCTAAAAGATGATACCATTTACTATATTTTTAAATTGCGATTAATTTCAATATTTGTCATTGAAAAACGACTGGCAGTCTGTATAAATATGAGTTGTCACGTTATAGGTTGTATTTCTTAACCAACTTTCATTTTGGAAATTATTGGTCAAGAAGTGGTACAATTTTATTAAAGAAAAACACAGTTTATTAGAGAAAAATCAAACTAAAAATCTCAGATTCTTATAATATTTAGACATATTGTAGATCAAGTTCCTCTTAAGTACAATATAAAAGGATGAGATGTAATTGCTTTCATTTTCAAGAAAAATTAATTTCAGGAAAAGTTTTTCTTTTCATTTCATGACTTTTATGTGTTGAGCTTGAAAATAAACGTTCTGTTTTTTTTTGTGAAAATTTATCCGTAAACTGTAAAACCAATTCCCGTAGTGTGCACTTTTTACAATTTTATATTTTATTTGAATATTTCATTTGCTTTCAGACATTATCACATTCACTCATAATTGTAAGAAATGGACGACTATAAAGAGGGTAAATAGAAAAAAATAAGTACGTAATAAATAATGATCAATGATGGTTATTTGTTGATGCCGAGAATGAATCATTACGTGTAAAATTTGAAACCTCATTTTCAGCCACTTGGGCGTTGGATTGTAAAAAATCATTTCATAGTATTGACTTCCATTAACGTTAATAATAACTTCCGTGCAATATTTCATTATTCAGGACCCACCCGTTTAGACTGTGCGTTGTCTATTAGTCAGTAGTAGTAGTGTTTAGAGTTTTATTAAGTAGGTATTTTGATCATTGACGGCTCCATTGGAGGCTGACATTTAACAACTCTTCGCTATAGACTTTGACTCTATTCACACTCAAATTTTATTTGGACACTTTTTGTTTTTCTTAGATGTAATGTCAGTTTTCACCTTTTTCCTAAAATTTCGAATTGATTTCCAACTATTTCTCATTTGGACCATTTTTCTCAAACGTTAGAGAAGGTTTTCTTTTATTATTAATTTCGATGTTAATTTTGAAATTTCGACTTGGTTATATTTAAACTGTCGTTTCAGATCGTATTTTTACTCCAGAAAAAGTAGATTGAATAAAATCAACAGTTTTAAAAATGGATTAGTAAATTTGTAAGAAAAAGAAACTAAATAAAAAATATCAAAACTTTGCATAAAAATTTACTTCAATTTTTTTTTCCTAAAATTTTAAAGGATATTAAAAAATGTCGAAAATATTTCGATATCGTTTTCTAGAAATTTCCTTTCAAGCAAAATATTTTAAAAAGAACTTCGAATTTTTAACTTTTTTCCTGAAATTTCGATTTTTTAAATAATTTCTTCCAAATGTCGAATTTCATTTTGCAATTTCCAGTTTTGCAATTAAATGTTCTGAAATGAAACAGCCGAACGTGCTACAGTAGAAAATGTTTACAATGGACAACCATAGATTAGTTTGGGCTTTCCTTGGTCATCATTAGACGCTGCAGCATCTTATGATTTCGAAATATTTACAGCGATACAACGCGCTGTACCGCCGTAAACATTTCGAAATTAAAGCTATTAGGCAAGGATATAGACATAAGTTACAAATTCCATGGGGTGACGTGTAACTGACTATCGACTGTATCATATGAGCTAAGTTACGTTAAATACAAATACATAAGTCAATATAATTAAAGTTACAAGAGTTGTATTTTCCAGTTTTCCTAGACTTTTAATTTTCATTTCAAAATATTCGATAATCTCTATTTTTTAATAGATTTTTCTTTAGAGTTGATATACCTTGCCTTCTACACCTTTATAAATTAAACAAAATCAGTGAATTTAAAAAGACATTAATCAGTGGAATAATTTAGTCAAGTAGCTTATGATATCCAGACAAAAGAAATTGTGGATCTTTTCTTTCAAGTGTCTAATTTTCATTTATTTATTCTTCTTATTTTATGTAAAATAAACTAACCTACTTTTTGTCAACTGTCATGAGGTGACCTTTTAAATAAATTTAGATATCACCTAGTCATATTTCAAAAAAATATTTCAGAATATTGTCAACATTCATTAATAAAAAGTTAAATATTTCCAAACTAGGCCGCAGAAATGTTAAATAAAATTAATAAACAGAAATTGTTTTGTGCTCTTTGTTTAAATGGTGGCGAAATTATGACAAATATGTCAAATCTAACATGTCAAACTTTTTAATTTCACAGCTATTATCACTCAATAATAATAATAATCAGCAAGTGAGATCGCTGAAAACTATCTAGAAACTACACAACCATGAATATAAAATACCAAAATGAAATGTACTGTGGTATAATTCTCATGAAAATAGAAGCTGAACAAAATACCTACTGACTGTTAATTGACAATTTGGTCTTTAAATTCTTAAAATAAGATCACTAAACAAGATGCTTATTACCAAACAAAATGCCACTCTAACTGGATATATGGGAATTTCAATATGATGACAAATAGTTTTTGTGAAACGCATTAGACATAAAGTATATTTATGTTATCAATATTTGTAAAGATAAAAGATATTTTTATTATGTGTTGAGCTTGAAGATGAGCTTTTCTGCGAAAATTTAACTGTAAATTATAAAATCCATTCCCGTAGTGTGCACTTTTATCTTTGACAACTCTTATTTTTTTCACGGCCTCTGCAAATGCATTTAGCCTCAGGTATGGTTAAGTTACTGTAATTTTTTGAATTTCCCTATTTTTGACACTTTCACTTCAAAAGAGTTTCTTTCATCTGTGGTATAGTTGAATATATGAAGTTATTATACTTCTGTGCATTCGGCGCAATTTCTATTTTTACCATTTTTACCAGTTTCACCTCCGGTATACTACCGTACTCTATATTGAGTTGCCCTTTCTTAACACGTTTTTGTTCAAGACGAAGTACATCTTTTACTGACTCTGATAGGAAAAGTGTGCAAAGAGTGAAGTATTTTTATTCGCTTTAGTACAAAATCTCGTATCACAAAACGTAGCTTGTTAAATTTCGCACTCAAATGAAAATAAGGCATATTTGTGCATGTGATAAAAAATATGGCAATAAGCATGATAAGAGATTTGCTAAAATAGTGTCACACACAAAATCAGAATCAAGAAAAGTTCTATTCTGGAACATTAGTTGACTAGACATCGATGTATTTGAGTGTTCAGAAATAGTTTCTTAGTAGTCTGTCTATATCCTCTTTATCACCTTTACGACACCTTGTTAATACTCACGTTAATTGAAAACCGCTGTCTTAGTCTATCCTTAAAATATTGCCATTACTCATAAATTAAGCAATCTACAAGATTAATCGTTTGGAGGAAGAAGTAGGAGATGAATTGTTTTGTTATTTTTGTTTAATACCAAACTTATCATGGCACGAAATTAATTTTCATAAAACAAATGTTATCTCACAGAAATGTAAATAAATATGCAAAATCTTCATTAGTACGTAGTATTCAGTTCCGGTTTGATCCTATATATTAATACTTTGTGAACTTCTAACTTTAGATTACCTACCTGGTAAAGGGGTGAAATATAAAATGGTCACTACAGCTGCTACCATCCCCAGCACAATTAAAACCCTTAAAACTATAATTTGAAAAGTTGTCATTTTTCTATTGGTAACTTCACTTTGGTCAACCATAACTTAAATCTATTAAAATGCACCAAAAACACAAATAAACAGCACTAAAGCATGATTACCCAATAACAACAACCTCGAACTAGGTTACTTGATTAGACAATTATTTTGATTAACAAATGCTTTTGTTTATTAATAAGCGATACATCGTCGAACAATTCACTACATTATGCGACATTGAGATGCGGAATGGACTGTCGACTATAGTACTAGCGACGAACTCGATTTTAAAACGTTGAATTATGACGATTTCACGGTAGCATAATTTCAGTTTCGCGGGGGCTTTCTCTTCATAAGTTTATCGTCTGTAAGGTACCTGGACAAATTGGTAACCACTGAATGCGTTTGCCGACGAGTGAAAGTAAAACATTTCGACTGGTTTGAATCGCATATATGGAACGTAGTGCACCTCATTTCATTTTTACCAATTAACTTTATATATGGCGGTCTTGCTTGACAAGGTTACAGAATCTTCTTCCGCAATCACACAGGAAGCGAAATAAAATTACAATCAAAAAATATAAACTGTCCAAGGAGAGGCAGTAAGGGCATCACAGAAAGGATAAGAAATACGAATTTGGCCAAATATAAAAAAAAGAACACTCAAAAGACTAATAAACCGAGACCCATAAATATTTAATATGATTTATAATACTTTAATTTACCTGTTATTTATAAAATCTCGAATTTTACTTTTTTCGGGCCTTGATAACAACTTTAGAACAAATCTGATGAAACCCCATCATTGGGCTTTAAATGAGTTTAAAACAGCGTAGTAAATTTTGTGTTTGATTTTTGATCTTGGAGCAACAAACATTAATTTTATTTTTGAAATACAGTCGCTACTTTTTACTATAATAGATTTCAATGCACTTTTTGTTCCAAACTCAACCATACACATTATAGTTTAATTACGTTTTTATATTAAATTTACCGCTACCGTAAAAAACTGAATGTGGGTCTGTATAAACAAGATGTAACATGCATATCCATTGAGTCAATTTATTAAAATACACATCAAAATATTTCACACAGGTGTCTCAGTCATTATCATTGGCGTAGCTAGGGGAGAGCAAGGATGGTCAGCGCCCACCCTAGAAAAATCATTGCCCACCTTATAAACATCCACATATACATTATTTATGCTTGTAATGCATTAGATGCCCACCTTACAGAGCTTCTTGCCCACCCGAGAAATATCGTTAACCCAGTTGGCACCCTGAACAAACATCTTAGCTACACCCATAATCATTATGTTATTCATTTTAAGAGAGAATAGTGAATATTAAATAGCATTCTTAATTTAAAAAAATTCTAATATTTTTACCTTGAAAATATTTAAATATTTTCAAATTATAAGTTAAACGCCTTTAACGGCTTTAATACTGCTAGATAAAGTGACAGCTACGCAATAAATTGCAATCAGGAGAAACAAAGCATTATTTGGTTAGGTAGAAAATATTGATAAGCCCGGAAAATGAAAGCATGTTAATAGTAAAATAATTTCTCTAGGAGCCTAAAGAAGTCATTGGATAATTCGCTTTTTCAAATAAAATTACGGCGACAACTATAATAAATTGGAAAGGAAGATTAATATGAAATAGCAAAATATTTTGTAAATAAATGGGTACAAGTAGGGATGCCAACTATCCAGGGTCAAACATTGATCTGGATTGTTCAGGAATTGATGTTGTTCAGAATCTACGTAATACCTAGTAGGTATCGAAATGACCACGAATTTGACATTAAACAATTTATATAGTTTGAAAGTGAAGTGGTTTTTTTAGTGGGAAATCAGTCATTGTGTGCAGTGCCCGATCAATGTAGACAATGCCAAACATAAAAGGTCATTGTAGAAAATATTTGTGAGGTAACCTCACTGCCCGGACATTGGTCACAATGACCATGATATCTCGGGCAGTGTAAATGGGTACCTAGTAAAATAGAATTAAACTCATTCAGAAGTTGTAGATTTGGTATTATAATTGTAACTTACAAAAGAGTAAGGTTATAAAAATACAGGAAGTAATGGTACATAGAGCAAGAGTGAATTTTTCGTATAAAAATAATGTGATTTAGCTACATTTACCTTATACCAAAAATTGATATTAATAGGGATACAGAGTGTCAAAGTTGAAAAAAAAATTCGAATTTTTCGTATAACTATTGAATTAATTGTAATATAAGCACGAAATTTGCCACAAAGAAGTTTCCTAAGTTGACAAACTCTAATTCTCTCATATTATCAATAGCTGACAGGGGGTGCTACCTGCGCTATCTTGTATGACTCTAAATCGTCATAACTTTTTTGTGCACCCACGTATATTAATTTTAAATGTGTAGTTTTATTTTCCCATATTTTTTACGTAAAAAAGATACACCTTTCTAAAAACTGGTACGAGCAACCGTTTCCAAGATATTTGTCTTGAAATGTTTGAAGTGCCTTTGTTTTAAATTACTAAGATATTAAATTTTCAAAGTAGACTTGAAAAAAGTTACTAATAAGACAGCTTTCAAACTAATTTATGTCAAATATTACTTTGCTCATACTATTATTACCTAAATTTTGAAAATCTCAATAAAGAAAATGGAAAATATTAAGACATAATCTATTTTCTAACAGAGATGTGAGATATGATCTCTGAGTCCGCACAAAAAAATGTTAACAGTCTGGGTGGTCAAAGCAGATATTTGGATATGAATTCCAATAAAAGACACCCAGATTTTTAATTGTTTACAATTCTTTTACATAAAAAAGGTCATTTCTCGAACATTTATTTTTGAAAATCACTTTAGTTTTGGTATTTTATTTGAATTTGCTTTAGAAATTTAAAAAAATGTGTGTAATAATGATATCAGTAGAGTAATATTTAATATAAACTATTTTAAGGTCAGTTTTATTACTTTTATTTTAAAACCTACTGCGAAAACTTCACATTTACATAACTTAAAATAAGCGTACGGCAAAGTTTGAAGGCAAATATCTTGAAAACGGTTGCTTGTATCAACCTTTAGAAAGTATACCTTTTTTACGTAGAAAATGTAGATAAATAAAAGTGTCTATTTAAAATAAGTAGTACATGGAGGCACAAAAAAGTTGTGATGCTTTAGAATAATAGAAGGTAGCGCAGGTGGAGCCCCCTATAAGTTAGTGGTAATTTATTAGCAAATTAAAATTTCTTTACCAAAGAAACCCCTCTATGCCAAATTTCTTGCCTATAATGAAATGTGTTCATCAGTGATGCGAAAAAATCATTTTTTTTTTCAACTTTGTCACCGTGTATCTCGCTTAATATCACCTTTTGGTATAAGGTAAATGTAGCTAAATTACATTATTTTTATACAAAAAATCCACTCTTGCTCTATGTACCATTATCTATGGTCTATTCTGTATAAGTAGCGAACTTCGGACCTTATTTTTTAATTGTTGAAGTAGGAATTGCTGTGTTAGTATTTTGGGTTTTATAATTTTCCAGACTTGCGACATTTCGATTTTTTGGTTTTGCATTTCTGATTACAAAGACATCTGTCATACCCTTGATTTGAAGAGACAACAATTTCCTTGCACATTCCCGTACAAAATTTTAACATTTTGTATTTTGTGGCCCTGCAACCATTGACTTCTTGCAGATTGTGAAATAATTTTTGAATACATTTGCTTCAGTCTTCCTTTCTTTGTTCCAATAATGTAATTATGTTTCCCCCTTTTCTTTTTTGCTTTTTGCTAACCCTTTAATCTGAGAAACTATAATCTCAATATTTGCCCCCCTATTTACGTCAGGTTCATTCAATTGGTTGGTAAGCAAAAACAAAGAACAACTAAGGCGTAGAATTTTCAAAAAAAGACGCCTAGCTGATGTTGGTGTTCAGGTTACCCAAAACCAAATGATTGACTTTCGCAGAAAATTGCTCCTCATTGAAGAACACAAGTCTTTTCATTTGGTTTAAGCTAATAATTTTGTTATTTTACTTAACTGTTGATTACAGTAAATAATGAAAATTGGAATAAAATAATGTATTACAAAAAAAAATGTGGTTAAATATTTCGGGCCATAACTTTTGAGACATATGTTAGTTCGGAAATTAAATTGCGTATTCCTTTAAATATACAGGGTCAGTCACTAAGCGGGAATCGGTCTTTGGTAGGCCTATCGTTCAAAATATCAAAAAATGTTTCGAATAAAAGTTGTTCGAAATAAAGTTCTCCACAACTTAAAATTATTGCTAAATATGGCGGTCTTCCGGTTGCACCGGAAATGAAAACAACTTTCTTATTTTAAATAGAACACCCTATGTATCTTTACATTTTTGGATTCCTTGTTAAAAATGAATATGAATTTATTAAGACGATATAGGCTCTTAGTTGAACCGTTTTTGCGTAATTTAATTTTTTGGTTAAATTTGACGATTTCGGAGCTTGACGCCATTAACGATATTTTCCAAACGCAATGACTCAGAGTTGTGTGGCATACGGTTTTGGATTCAGGAAGAAATGGAGTATTTGTTTACGGCTTTACTGTTAGCAAGATTTCTTAAATTTCTTCACATACGTCGACTCAATTTTTCAGTTGTTCAAACATGCATAAGTTAATTTTTTCAAATGGAACCACCTATCTTGGATTATCTCATCGGATGCGAAATTAAATTACTTTTTTTTGGTACCAGGTATTGTCACCTCCGTTCAATAATTTTTGAGAAATGTAGAATTTTGTAAAAATTTTAATTAATTTCCTATTATCGCGTTAGCCCTGGATGTCGCGGTTTTGTTTCGTCTCGTTTGTCCGGCAATAACTGACAGTTTATCTCATTGTTGTCGCAAGGTCTTGGTATTAGTACTGAAAGACAATGTTTTCTCAAGAAGAATTGGTCGATATGGTTACGCCTTGGGCAGTGCTGACAGAAATCCATCGGGATTAGAATAAATTGGCACTCTCGCATCCCACTCGCGGTATTACACCACCATAATTGGGTTACCCTTTACAGGTGGATTTAATTTAAAAAATAAAAGAAAAAAGTAAAAGATTCTGACCTTAGTACTTTTTGAGTTAAAGTTTAAATTTTGCCAGATACCTTAATCCGGGACTACTTTTTCACTCAGACTAGTTAGTCAGCAGTGGTTACATTTCAATTATTATAAGATTCTGTTATGTTTTACTTTTTTTTCGGTACGGTTAAAAAGTAATAGTTAAAAGTATTACCAAGACCTGAAATAATTGCTACTATGGAAACTTTAGAAAAAGCGTTTTCTGACATTAGGAAGAGTTGGGACCAAATGACACCTCAAAATTCTACGTATGACACTTTACAATAGCCCTTTCGTAAGCATAGTAGACTCGGAACATTTATAATGCCCTAAATTCTGGAGATGAGCAGCCAATAACTCACCACCCCGAGGTCCCGAACATGGGTAGACAATATATCGCCACCCTAAGACCTGAAGAGGAGTAAACATTATAACTAGCATACTCTGTCACATGACCAATTGGGAATTTCCACTAACATAAAATGATTTAGCTTAATTAGTGGCCAAATGTGTCAAAAAAGAAAGCGGGACCATTAAAAAATCAAAAAGTAAACATCTTGGGCTACATTTTATAGAAAACTGTGTATGTATTTATAATCACAGCTCCATGATGAACCGATATGAACGTTTTCGAACTTTGTCAATTATTTAGTCAAAAATATAAATATGTTGCACATTTTTATTATTATGGCTGAAGCCAATACTTATGAATATGATAAGCACGAAAAGAAATTTATCACAGTATCTTCCAAAACCTTTACAAAATATCCCCAGTAAGGGTTGATGATGCATATTCTTCAGTTGCTCATCCGACTATTTACTTTTTATAAAATAAATACGCATAAGAAAAAACATATACGAAACTTTATTTTATGTTTAACAATGACAAGTCAAACAATTTAAAATAATTTACGTAGATAATGAATTCATTTGTTCTTCCGCTTTATTAATTTTCGCGGAACGGGACTTTCGAGCAGACAGCAGACGTCCGCTGGATTCCCCTAATTTGCGTCCAATGGGAACAGTCTCCAAGGGTGTGATTTGATCGTTACTGGCTTCTGTCAAGAGTATATAAAAAAGCTTTCATTTAAACTCAAGGTTTCGTTTACTTATAATATATACCTTCTTCCAGACGTGTTTGCTGAAGGGGCAGTTTTTTAGAAATTCTCTCTGCGACTTGCGACAGGTGCTTCTCCAATTTAGATAAATCTTTCACCTCGTCGAAGCTAGTTTGAGGGGCTCTCAGTTTGTCCTTCTCGGACTTTGCTAGGATTGTTCTCAGAAGGAAACACAGGGATGTTTCAAAAACATCTTACCCAATTCTAAAAAATACACGTAAAAAAATAGAGTTGATATTGATCACGTCTTATCTAATTAATTAATTTCATGCTTTCTTGCATTTTTATAGATAATGTGTATTTGATAAACTGACTTTTGTTATATTTTTTTTCTTCGTGTATTTTTGTATTGCCTGTTCTATAATTGCATATTTATATGTCTGACAGGAAATTTTTTCCGCAAATACTGTCGTGGGAAATGTTCGCAAGAATTGATATGTAAGTCTGATCCCCCGAAGAACAACATTTTTAAAGCATACGGGACACCTAAGGACCACAAATTCATGTTCAATTTAACTTTGCACAGTGAAAACTTTTATGTATCGGAAATATTTTTTCTGTAGAACTTTCAAAATCTAGAATTCGTGGCCAAGCAGAATTTTTCCCCATAATTACAGTTTGTCCTCGTTTAAAACGGCAGATCTATCTTTATCTTTGCTTCCTACTCATTCTGTTTCAAGGGCATAATAGGGTTATTTTTTAAGATTTTGAAAGAAGATGAGTTTCCTTGAAAATTTGACACCCTAGATATTTATTCTTTGTATTCTTATGAATTTTAAAATCTTAGAAGAGGTTACATAATAAGTTTTTTTCTACAATTTTATGCTTTTTCTGGCTTTTGGTCATATGCAGGGAGTTATTGAAGTTATCCTAAAAATGTTGTTAGCTAAAATCTTGTGTTAAGTGTTATTTACATTTGAAAGTTCTGACTCAATTTCCTTAAGTCTTCATGGCTCTATATCAGCAACTTAAACTTCAAGATGAATTTTTTCTAATTTCTTTAAAAAAACTTAAGATATACTTTTTTGATATTCTTGAGAAGAACATTACAAGGTTATTTTTTTAATTTGATAATCTTTGCTATACTTCTTAACAATTTTATGCTGTTTGGGTTTTTTTAATGTATTCAGTATTTTAGACACTTTCTCGAAGAACCCAATTTTCTTTGTAGTTAAGAACATTTTAGAGCTCTACATTTTCCTTGGGGTTTCAAAACTCTAGATAAAGGCTAAAAAAAGACTAGAATTTTGGATAAAATTTCTTGAATTTGACATTAAAAACCCTTACGAAAATGTCTTTAAAAATACAGGTTTCTAAATAAGATTACCCTGATAACTTAATGTTTAGCTGTTTCACCTTGGAACTTTAGAGCCTTAGATGCCTCTGGAGACTTTGTATCTCTCGGTAAATTTCAATAACTATTTAGATATTTATTTCTAGTTTTTTTTTGAAATGACTAAAAAATTGGATGTAAAAATTTGAGGTTTCAAATAAATTATTTGATAGTTTGATTTGTTCGATAAACTTTCTTGAGATTTTAAAACTCTAATGCATTTTTTTAATCATTCAGTGCTTCCGATATTTCAAAGTTTTAGGTAAAGTTCCTTGATAATTAAGATCTAGATCTAAGTTTTCTTAAAAAGCTTTAAATAATTTAGCGCTCCAGATGAATTATTTTAGTAACAATTTCCTAATAATTATGTAGTAATTTCGAAACTGGAAAACTAAATATCGTAACAAAATGTAATTACAGAATTTAGTAAGGAATTTTTCTAGAAAAAATTGATAAGGGGAAGCGGCCGCAATAATGAATTAAACGGCAGATAAGCGCTCCCGAAATTTCCTCAAGCGATAATCTTATCTGCACGGAGATCAGTCTAGAAACCGGAAGCCTATATATATATATATATATATATATATATATATATATATATATATACGCGGCCGCTTTTTCCTTAGTCAGTCAATGAATGAGTTAGTTCATTAAACAGTGTTAGTGAGTTAATTAGTTGCTCAGTTAAGTGAATTACAATTGTAGTGTTCCAAGATCAGTTTGGAAATAAAATGGTCACAATTTGCGCAGTATTAATCTTCGAACCGATAACACGCAACAATAAGAATGTCCTTAACAGTTTAAGTCTCAATATACTTTTTGAAGAGCTCTAAAGCTAAAGCTCTAAAAGTCAGTATATTTGAAAACTTTAGATGAGCCCCTTTGGGACTTAAGGACCCCGTATGAAATTTCCTGGTGCTCTTTGCCTATCTCATCGGGCAATTTTTTTAAAGAATAAAATAATTTTTGAATGTGGAGCTAAATAAAATTTGTTAATAATAGGTGAAACGGGTAATATACTTAGAATTCTCTTAAGATCTTAAGAACTCTAGGGAAGAAATCACTGACGCCTTTTATAATTGAGAAAGCTGATCGGAAAAAGAGCAAATTTTCCATTTCATGTAAGGTATGTTGCCATTTATGCACTTTTATGCAGCAATTTCTTATTAGTTTATTATAAAAATCATGTATTTGAATAATTCGTCAGATTCTGTTTTTGTATCTCTTTCTGAGATTATAATTCAATTTAGTTATGTTTACTACGACGATTCTGGGTTCTGGATTTAGGGTCGGTTGCGTAGCACTTAGACCTTTTTGGGCCCATTGTGCTATCCCCGTGATTGAGGAGTCCTTAGTTATTCTTTTAGTTACTCAAAAAAAAATCCTTCCTTGATTAATTATTGGTAAGAGCGACACTTTCTTAGATGTCAAAAACAAAATTTCCCTGTTATTTTTAAATGTATTTGCAACTTCCTGTATTCTCTGCCGTAGCTCCTGAATAAAATGAATTCTCCTAATTTAAAAAAAATATAGCAACATCTGTGCCTAGAAAAATTCAGAATAAAATACATTAAACCTGTTAAATGCAAATAACTTAAAAATCGATTAATTTAGACGATCTAAACGGCAGCACCTTTTTTTTGTATAATGGAGCGTTCTTTTAGATTTTCGTCTTATTTTAAAGATTCTTCAACATCTCAAAACACTATGTTTTAATTTACGTAAATTTTGGTGTCTAGTATCTACGGCCATCTGGCGCAATTATTATTATTTGAAATTTCGAGGGTAAAGTAGAAATTTTTGAAGTCTCAGTCAGTTTTAAAATCAAAATTTTAATTCTATACAAAAATAGAGAAAAAAAAATTGTAATTTACTAAAATAAATTTGATTTTTCAAATTTTAAGCTTGACCCCGAAATTTTGAGAAAAACTCGATAATTCGAAATTTCGGTTTTAAAGATTAAATGTTCTTGTGTATATATTAAATTTAAAACTTTCAAGAAAAACGTTATCGAGTTTAAGATTTTTGACTCAAACCTGGAGAAGAAATTTTAACAGAAAAGTTCAAATTTTGAAACAAAAATTAACTTTTAGCATAAAACTTTAAGAAAAAGGTCAACATTTCTAGCTTAAATTCAAAATTTTCAGAAACCATCTTTGAAATTGTTAGAAGTTAAATATTTCCAAAAAAAAACCTCCTAATTTAAATCAGCCACAAGTTTTTAAGATTTGGAGTTAATTCTCGATTTTTTATAGGCTTAATTTGGAGATTTGAATTTTAAATTAAATATTCCATTTTCTTCTTCTTCTTCTCAAAATTTGGAATGAAGATTTCCTACAAATGTTAAAATTTTTAGAAAACTCAAATTGTCTAGATTACACAGTTGTAAATTTGAAAAAAGCTCTAAATATTGAGAAACTTCCTTACAGATTCTACAGTTAGATACATTTCGAAATATAGAGTTCTTTGCTCGAAATTTAGATTTTTTACTCAAACTTTGCTTGAGAATTTCAAGCCTAAACATCAGATTTTGAGAAACATAAAATGTATAAAAATGGAATTCAAATTTTGACAGAAAATTTTGAGCGAAAAGTCGAAATTTCAAGAAAAACTGGGGCTTTATAAAAAATTCTGAAAAGTTGTAATTTAAACTTCTAATTTTGGTCAAAATGGAAAAACTTTTAAGATATTTAATATTTGAAAATTAAAGTCGAAATTTTTAAAGTAATTTTGGTTTTTCTTTGTAAATTTTCAAAAATTTGTGATTTCTGTAAAAAAAAACCTATTTCCTCTCCAAAAGTTTTGCCCTTTTTTCTAAAATTTTCGAAGCTAAGACAGAAAATTAATATAAAGATAAATTTTAAGTTTAAATTCAGTGTTTTGTAAAAAAAATGATCATAATTTCATTGTTTCTTTAACTTGGAGATAACAGGCCTTAAAACCTAGTATTCGACTTTTGACTGAAAACTTTACTAAAGACTTAACATTTTTTGAGAAAGTTGTTATTAAAAGGTTCAGTTTTTATAATTTTTCCACATTTTTAGATTTTAATCCCCAATTTTTCAAATATTTAACAATATCATAACAATAAAAGTCGAAATCTAGTGCCTAAAGTCCAATCTTGGACTGCTTCTAAAATTGGGAACTAAATTTCAATATCAAAGAAATGAAAATTTTAAGATTAAAATAAAAATTTTAAAATGGAAATCTAAATTTCTATTCGTATACATTTATCTTGAACAAAAATTTAAGCTTTTCAATTAAAATTGAAATAAAAATCTAAAATCTCTAGACTTCTAACTCAAATTTTTAGAAGAAAATTGAAAAAATAAAATTTAAGTTAAACAGTTAAAAAGCTAACAATTAAAAAATTTATAAACAAGCCTGAATTTTGAAAAAGAATCCGAGCTTAATAAAAAATCCAATTTTATAACAGAACTTCCAGCAAAGGGGTCAATTTTTGTCAATTAAATGACTTTGTAACAAAAATTAATTCTGAAAAACTCTCAAGTTTGAAATTAAAGTCAAGCTCTCAAGAAAAATGTGGAAATTTTTAGACATAAAGTAAAAAATTTAGGATAGACATCAGACAGTTCCAATTGAAATTTTAATTTCTGAATTTTCTAAAACAGATATGAATTTTAAGTTTTTTCTAGAAACTTACCATAATTTCAAAACTAAAATATTTCAGTTTTTTTACTGAAATTTTGACTTTGAAAACTCTAACTCTGACTACGAAACTTCAATTTTAGAAAAAAAAGTATAAATATATCAATATTTTAACTTAAAAAAAAAGAACAAAGTAACGTCAAAATGTTAGGAAAGAAAATTTTAAATGTGCATGAAAAAGGTTCAAGAGAAACTTGGGATTGCAAAGTAAAAATTTGAAAAATAGGTTTAATTTTGGAATTTACACCTTCTCCACAAAAGTTTGTCGGCAAAACTTTATGACATAAAAAGTACAAAGCTTTGAATCAAAGGAAAACATGTATTTATTAAACCCTCTACATATCAGAAGTTATTATTTAATTTCATGTTCTATTCGTTCTCCTTTTATTTTGACTGCAGCTCTTAGACGTTTTCTGAATGCAGAATCTTGTAAGAAACAGAATTTATCGTTTTCAAATAGTTTTAAGGCATTTGGAATCATATGATTTTTTAAAACAGTTTCTAAATAAACATCTTTTGTGATTTTCACACCCTTATCGACAAAAAGCAGTGGTAATGCACCGCGTTTCGAAATAGCTACACAAAATATTATAGAAAAAGCATTTTGATATCATTCGCCAGTTTTCTGATGAAGTGGTATATCAGCAATATTAGCTGCATATAAGCGATCATTTTGTGGATTGTAAATAATTTTTCATCACTGAACAGAAACTCTGTTTCAGCATAGAAGATTCCAACATTTTTGTATCCTTGCCAGTTTCTGCTTTTCAGTTAGACCATGAATTTTCCGTTTTTTGTAGGCTTTCAGTCCCAAGTCTTTGTGAATTATATTATGCACGGACGATTTTGAGATTTTCAGATCTCGTGTCGCTAATTTTCTTAGAAAGCGTTGTCGATTTCTACGAATCCGTTCACGTATTTATTTTTTGATATTCGCAACGGTTCTTACTGATCTTTTTCTTCCTGTACTTTTTCGTTTTTCAACCGATCCAGACTCCCTATATCTGGCAATCACCAATCTTTTGTACACACCAATATTTTTAAGCTACGAATAATTTCACAATTTCTTTTGTCCATTTTATGCATATGTAAAATTAATTGACGTCTAACATCCATGATGCTTTGTTTAATATTGACCACATATAAAGTCACTTTGCGTGTACTATAACCATGGATGATAAAATAAGGATAGTGCACGGCCTATATTGACCATTTATAAAAATTTGACCGAAATACGTCTACAAAGTAGAGTAGCTCCAACTGTTTCCTTTCTCTCGATCTCGTTGAAAATCATTTGTCATGTTAAGCGCACAAGAGATCATAATAGTAATTGCAGCTTAGTTATTCTGTTGAAAGACTACAGAAAACCCACCTGAAACATTTTCAGATTTCTCCTATATCATCCTTTTCGTAAAAAACATGAATTGAATGCACTAAGAAATGACATTAAAATTAAACGAAATCATTAAGTTTTGACATTTCTCAACGGGTGTTTAATAGTCATATTTATTTACATTGTTCCTCATTGGTAGTAGAAATCCATCACTCCCGATATCAGAAGAGGGTACTACCTGCAGACTCTGCAGACGCTTTTTCGACACAGTTTTTTACGTTCGTGTAATATCATATTATAACACATTAACAAGTTGAGACCTGTGCGTATGCGCGTATTTGTTACAATATGTCAATCGCTATGGTGACTAGATTATTTTGTATTTTGCCGACAAACATTTATGGATACGGTGTAAGCCTAGGATTTTAAAAAAATGTTGAAATTTTGAAAAAAAATTGAAAAATTCCACAAAAAACATAATATTAATTCAATTTATAACCTCAAATTAAAAAATTAAATTTCCTAGATTATGGTCCAAATGTTGATGAAAATCAAAGTTTTTCAAAGGAAGCAGAAATTCTCAGTTTAATTAAAAATTTCCGGATAAACCCAAACTACAAAAAATTTTCCATTTTATAAGGGAAGCTGTGCTTCTCTAGCTTTCATGGGGAACACGCTACCGTAAAAAGTATTATTTTGGAGGATTGTTTTGGATTTCCTGAAAAGTGAAGTGAGGTTCTTTGATAACTTATAGTTCTAGATAAATTTAATAGATACTTCAGAAATTAAAAACTGTCTGAGTTTCTAAGAAATTGTACCCAAGAAGCTTTATACTTGGGTTTCAAATTTTGGATACATAGAGAGTATAGTAGGATCAAAAAAGGGCATTTGTCCCTAGAACCAAATATGATAAATGGTTTAATTTGCGAATCACCTTCTTTGATTTATTACCTTGGGAGAAAAGTAAAATTTAAGGAATGAGATAAAAAAAAACCGTATTTTTTTAAGATTATTTAAAGACAGTAATAGATAGGTGGTAAAAACTTTGAATATTGTTACAGATAGGCAACTTGTCGATATAACATGAATCATATTTGAACTTTGGGGGTAGATTCCCTATGCTTATCCAGCTATACCTACCCTTTAAGAATTAATACAAATAATTTACGATATACAATCAAATCGGCGCTTTTCTAAAGCAAATCATTAATGTTGATAGAAAATAATTTATTTACATCAGTCGAAAACGACCAAGCAACACAAATTATATTAACATTAAATTTGCATTCAGAAATCGCAAGGGCGTTGCCTTTCACAATGCAACGCCATATACATTTTTGGTAACACGTGAAAGATTATTGAAGCTTACTTGACGAGTAATATCATATTTCCCTTATGATTTTACATCATTAAATTGTTATTTATTTAGTTGTTCATAATACTCAAAAATGAGCGAAGAATGAGAATTGGTAAAAACCATCAAAAAGAGAATTGATTAAGAAGCAAAATAGGTAAGAAACATCAAGAGGCAAATTATAGTATCATCGTCTTAATCATAATAAAAAGATAAGAAGAGAAGTATTTTGGGCATATAATTGGATATATAAAATAAAAGTTATTTACGGTTATAATGGAATGAAAAACAAATACAAGCAAAATGGATTAAAATTCTAAAAAATGGTTCAGAACAACTTTAAAAACTGCCAAATTACCAAATTTGTCCCAAATTATATTTTAAGACTTCTTTTAAAAGGAGAAAGCAAAATAAAAACATTGTTTGCTTGATTAAACTTTCATACACCTTGACAACCAATTATTTCACGTCAACAACAGAATCAAATATGACCGCATTTTATTCAGTATTTTGCAAATAAAGATCTGGGAATATTAAACATGCCTAAAAGCTCTACTTCATTTCAAAAAATCAACATTTCTTTCTTGCGTGTACTAACTCCTAAATGTTATTTCAACTTACTTGTCCATCCACATCATAAACTGCATTAATAAACACCGATTTTATCAAAGATAAATTATCTTTATGTACTTCAGTCTCTGAAATTAACTTTCTCAATAAATTGACCACAGCTTCGAGTTCTGTTTGATGCAGGTCCAATTTTTCGGTCTCTTCAAATAATCGGTCAGAAGCTTCCATGATTTCCTCAAAAGTGTCATCC
The DNA here is from genome assembly GCA_028583605.1 of Dastarcus helophoroides. NCBI lineage: Eukaryota > Metazoa > Arthropoda > Insecta > Coleoptera > Bothrideridae > Dastarcus > Dastarcus helophoroides. Next base: position 764,136 of record CM053332.1, on the reverse strand, counting down.
AGCAGTAGCTCCAAATTCGTCAAAGGCGTGGGATTTTTAACTTTAAACTTTGAAATCAGTCTTTTCTCTATGAGGCGGTACTGAGAACTTAGCTGAGAAATCTTGTTCTAAAAAAAGCATATGGTATTTTTTATGCCTTAACGTTATCGATGCAATGTTGATGTAATTGAAATAAAATGGTAAATGTCAAACATAACCCACCTGAAGAAAAATCACAGTTTGTCGTGTTTGGTAATGTCGCTCGATGTATGGAAAAATCTCGTTAACAGGCAACGAAGATGCAAAAGTTATTGAGAAGTCTTCCGATGTATAATGCTTCTTTAATCGATGACAAAGTTGCTCTACTAAGAGATTCAATGAAGCTAAGGAATCTGATTGAAGACGATACCTTTCGGATGATTTAGCCATTAAAATGCTGACTGGCTTTCCTTCATTCGTAACGTTTTTAAATCCCAAAACGTTACCGGAATCGGACGATATCGATTCATTTTGAAATTCTAAAATTTGGGACCTTATCATTGCCGCTAAGGCAGCGGCAACACCAAGGCAAACTAAACAAGTACCTAGGAGCGCGAGTTTAGAAAAGAGCGTACCCGAAAATATAGGCACGTTTTTTTTTCTTAGCCAATGTGTGTTTTGATCGTGTAATATTAAAAACATAAAAAATTGAGGCAAAACCCAAATAGAAACAGATTAATTAATAAATATCAAAAAAAGGTTACAGAGAATATTTAAGCTGATAATGGATCTAGCTAGCTTTTATGTAAAAGTTTAAGATTTTTTATTTATTTTTCCTATTGGCAACACCATCAAATTTAACGAACCTCAATTTATAGAAATGATTATTGTCTTGAAAAGTGTCTTTAAAAATTTTACTTATATTTAGAGAAAATTATAAAGAACCAAAAAATGCCAAATCCTTTTAGGGTGTTTAATGTTTATATGGATGGAGAAAATGATTCTCCACTATCTGAAATTTTACAATCAAATCTAACCATATAATCTTACCTGGAAAAAGCAAATGTAAGGTAACTGGACTCTGATTTATATTTAGTGTTATTTTATGGCCATTTTCCTTTTGAGTCGGACAATTTTCCAATACTAAATTCAATGGCAACATCAACATTTTCGTTATGGTTCTCGGGACTCCTAAACTTGAAATAAACGTTGCTATTACGGTCATTTCCAGGCTCACGATGTCGAGCGCTTCATTTAAATAAACGAAAGAAGTTATTGTCGTTTTATCTTTCAAATTGTTATGAAATTCAATTTGGGGAACTACTTTCAAAGGGCGATGCACATGCATCGTTATCTGAACCTCTTCGAATTGCGTTTGAGGTATCAAATCGATGGTGACCTGACACATTTGATTGTTGATCGCCGTTTTTATATTGCTTTCGAACTTGCAGGTTTGAAGCTCTGGGTTCACTAGAGTGTTTACTGTCAGTTGTTTCTCTAAGGAGGAGCTTGTAATGGGGGTATCTGAAATTTGTCATAAATATTGCTTAAGTAAACCTAAGATTCCTGCTAACAAGAAAGAACTTCTGTTACGAACTTAAAATATGAATAAGCGATGTTGACATTTTGAAAACAATATTTCAAGATCAAAGCTGAAATTAGGAGATTTCAATCGAAATTTCAATTTTCTATTTTAAATTTTTAACTGTAACTTTTTTATCGAAATCTTAAATATTTTAGAACAAAATATCTAAATTAAAACTCCTAGGAAACAAAAATTAAATCGAAATTCATAAAAAATTATCACGAAATTTTGAATTTGAAGTAGAAATTTTGGAAAATAATTAAAAATCTCAAGAAAATATTAAAGGCTAAAGAAAAAAATACCGGTAAAAATTTTGGGTTGTAACTTGAAACTTTTAAAATTGCCAAAGATAAAAAATAGTGCATTATTTTTTTGCATGGTATATTTCTGTTGACGGGAGAGCACCTGCTCCTGTGCTTCTATGGACAAGCTGTCCTTAGAATTAACCAAGTTGATAGCACGAGTGCCAGTGATATCAGTATAAATTCATGACACAATGGCAATTTTAGAATGGTCCGGGTATAAACATATAAGTAGGCTTACCAGATGAATACGTCGATTTAATAATCTTGTTGAGTGTGGCCAGTTCAACTTCGGCTTTTTCAAAATCCAACTCGCTAAAATTAATTGGAGGCGCCACAAAAATACTTGGTTCGGTTCCCAAATAACAACACTGAAGTGTTCCTTCTTCAGTTAACAATACAAGAGCACCAGGAATAGTTTGCAGGAAGGCTCGTCGTATAGAAATGGGCAGTATTTGGAGTTGAGCTGACCATTTTAATGAGGTATTTTGATAAATTAGTAAAGTACTGGTTTCTGCCACAATTAGAGCAATTACTTTATCATCTGCAAGATTATGTATTGACAAAAAATTCATAATAAGCAATTCATCTAACCCAAGCAATATGTATAAAAACACACTGGAGAAAAATCTAAACGTTTCATAAATTTCAATTGACCGCCTTCATTAAGACAGTAGTAATTTCTCTCTCCCAGTATACATAAAAGATATTCTTTTCCAACCACATCCACCACAGCCATATCCATAACACCCTCGCTCAAATTAAAACTCCAGTCGCTTTGCACTTTCCGGCCGAGATTGTCATTTTCATCTGAATTCTGTCCAGCTTCCGACAACTTCTTAAAGCTGAAAAGAGTTTGACCATCAATTTATCAATTTATTCCAGTTATTTGTAAAGCCTACTTACCTATAACTCTCTATTTGCCAATTTGAATTACAAGTTAAAAAGGTATCAAATCTGCTATTATAAACAATTGGCTCGGGTAATAAAAAGTTGTCTAAAAAGCAACAAAACGAGAACGTTTCCTGCTCATAAAACGTCAGTAGTCCATCTAAGGACTGGACGCATGTAAATTCTCTGTTTTTGGCGCCACCGAATGAGCCTATCAGCATATTTGCTGCTGATCTTCTAAGGTTGTGCTCATACATTAGTTGCAAAATATGTTGGGTACCTGAAAAAATGGACTACATTTCCTGCTAGACCTGAAAATGATGTAAGACAATACCATGATCGGTAGCACCTTCTTTTACTATAAGAGAATAGATACTTAGAACTCTGGGGTGAAGAATTGCTAATTGACGGTTTTGAGAACATCTAAAAAAGAAGTTATGAACACACTGAGCATTGCCTTTTAAATATTTTTGAAAATCAATATTAATTACTAAGCTCTTATGGTGACTAATTTTCCAAAGAAAAATAAGTATATTGTTTGTAGTCCAGTAAAAATAAAAAGATATTTTGATGCCCATATGTATACAGAGTAAATTAATATCAAGTTTGTTTTTTCTTATAGAATATCCTATATCTTTTTACATAGTTACATTCTACTAGTCCTTTTCAATCCAAATACATATATTTGTTATATGCTTCATGAAAAAAATAGGCGATTTATTTGCGATCAAAAAATTTGAAAGTAATAAATAATGTTGTTGCGCGTTATCGGTTCGAATGATTAACACTTGGTGAATTGTAACCACTTTATATCTAAACTGAACTCGGGACACTACAATTGCAATTCACTAATACTGTTTAATTAACTAACTTATTCATTGATTTCTAACTAACTGTGGGTAAGCGACCGCCTTTATAGGTCCCGGTTCGGGTTCTAGAAGAATCCAGCAGATAAGACTTATCGTTTGCCAAAATTTCTGGAGCGCTTATCTGCCGTTTAATTTATTATCGCGGCCGCTTCCCCTTATCAATCTAGAAAATTTCCAACTAAACTCTATAATTGCTTTTTGTTACACTGCCTCCCTCTTAAGACTGATCGTCCCGATCATTTCCAATTAGTCACTTTGCAACTATTTTTGCACAATCTGTTAAGGTGTACCACTTTTATCTTGGTCCTGGGGCTGCGCTGGATCCTGTATACCAAGTCGTTGATCCTCTTCAGCACTTTATACGGCCCTTCCTAAGATGGCGTAAACTTCGGCGAAACTCCTTTCCTCCGCTGAGGGTTGTAGACCCATACCAATTCGCCATCACTGAAACATCCAAGGTTGGCGTTTACGTCTTATCCGGTTCGTCGCCAAGTTGATCTTCGTCCGCACCAGGGCATGTGTCTCCAATATCGCTTCTCTCCAGCCGTCTACGAAACCCATCGTCTCCCTGGGGGATTTCCCTTGGTGATCCAAACACCAAGTCACACTGTTAAATCTTTATACCATTTCATTAGACTGTGGATGAGGAGGTGTCGTTCGAGTTTTATTTATTCCAAGAAGACGGCACATTTCTTGGAAGACCCCCAATTCGAAGTTCCTTCCTTAGTCCGAGTATACATCCAAGGGAACAACAAATCGGCAGATAAAGTTGTCCACAAGAACCCTTGCGACTATGGTAGCTTCTTGGTTCGCGATGGCGTAAGCTTCAGGACATTTACTGAAATAGTTCATGGCCACCAGGATGTACTTGTTTCCATCGTCTAATGATGGAAATCTCGCCACATCGAAATCAATTCTTTTAAATTGAGCTCCCACATTATACTCCTTTGGGGCCCCTTCGATTCTTGTACGAGTACCCTTGAATGCAGCGCAGGTGACACATTTCCGACGTTACAGCTCGACATCCTCCCTGCAGTTAACCCAATAGAACCGTTTCCGAATCTTCTCCAGGGTCTTGTTTATCCCTAGGTGTCCACCAGAGGTCTCATTGTGCGCCTTCCACAAAACCTGTGGAATCTTCTCCTGAGGAACCACCAACTGCAAGTTGATGCGCTTTCCATCCACGCTTTCCCATGCTCTCTTCACTAGCCATTCCTCTACCTGGGCCCACAAATTCTTAAGAGCTGGACTCCTGTCGGAAACCTCTTGCCATTCGGGTCTATCTCCAGCTTCTTTCCATTCCAATATGGGTCCGATATAAGCGTCGCCCTTCTGTAGCTCCCGAAGATCTTCAACAGTCCATCCATCTTCTGGCTGGACAGATGTGACCCTTATATCCACCATGTCCTCATGGTCCTCAACTCGTCTGCAGTGTTTGCAATCCCCACAAGGTCTTCTGTTAAAGCCTTTCTAACTATCTAGCCATCTGTTTCTCTGCGTTCTTCATTCAGAGTAACCAAGAAAGCGCCGAATGATCTGTCCTAATGAGAAATTCTTACCCATACAAGTACTTGTGGAAGTGTTTCACGGCATTCACTATCGCACTATCGGATCTTGCTGTAATATTCGATGACTCTTTCTTCACCGCCTTGAACTTGGAATAGCACAGCCTCAATGCCGACGTTGAGTGTCTAACACAAACTTTCCATTCTGCTGAGGATAAGCCAAGATAAGGCTTGTGCACAAGGTGGATTTCAGTTTTTGGACAGCGGTATCACAATGGGGAGTCCAGACATACGGCGTTCTTCCTTTCGTTGGTCGGTGTAACGGCGCAGCGATGTTGTCAACACCTTTCACAAATCTTCTGTAATAGGTCTTCTGTTTGTCATCGGGGTTTATGCTCACTTGCCAATATCTACTTTTCAAGTCCAGAGTTGAAACCAAGGTGGACCCAGACAAGGTTGTTAGGGTGTCATCAATCCTTGGCAAGGGGTAGCTGTCTTTCTTAGTGACGTCGTTTAATTTCTGGTAGTCGACACAGAATCTTGTTGACCCGTCCTTCTTAGTAACCAAGACTACAGGGAAACACCATGGATTATTGGACTCCTCGATGACTCCATCCTGCATCATCTTCTTAACCAGTCCCGCGACTTTATGTTGCTTGGCTACAGGTTATCTTCTTGGGGGTTGACAGATAGGTGTTGCATCGCCGGTGTTGATTTTGTGTCAAACTACGTCCGTCCTTCCTAGATTTTGCTCTAGCCAGAACTGCTTCTTCCTTGGACAGGTGTTTCAAGTCCACATCCAACTTGACTTGCCCAATCTTCGTTTCCTGCACTGGCGCACAATTGTCACCCAAGGGGCTTATTGGGGCTACCGGGAGACAGGCTGCCAGAGTACTACCCTTCCTTACTGAGCGTGCTGTTGAAAATACGTTGGCAACTCTCACAGGTACCTTCTGAGATGTTCTAACCACGGATCTCGCCACCAGCTAATTCTTGGAAATGCCATAAGTCGGTTCCACTAATCCAACGCAGCAGCCCAAATCTCTTTCCATCACAGCCATAATCGTCTTCTCACTGTTTCCCTGCACCAAAGCTGTTTGGCAGGCAAACAGTCTTATCTCCTTTGGGATGGTTGTGTTCAGTGTTGTTAAGACAAGTTCTTCATTTTCGATCCTTAAAATGTTCTGCGCGGGTCGAAAGTAAAGTCATGTTGCCTAATTACTTTGCAACAGTACCTTCAATTGTGAGGGTAGAATGTTCCTACGTGCTAAAGTAACCAGGGCTCCTGTGACCTCTGTTGCCTGTACATTCCTTCCATCTACACTGGCTTCCACTACCAAACTTTCCATAGTTCTATTTGTCTGTTTGATGGGAAAAGTTTTGGGGACCGGTTACTTGACACCAGCCATTGAGTGCCCCTTCCCTCTGGCTGATTTTAGTTTTCCTGCTGTGGGGCTTGTCGACTTCTTGGGGCTAACCCTTCTTAAAGAGCCCCGATTTGCCACAGTTGTAACATGTTGCGCTTCTGTTAGATCTGCCTTTTAAGAGCTTCCAGGAGGTCTTGGATGCTCGCGTCAATTTTCTTCATGTTAGCACTCACGTTCGCGTTCATTTCTTGCATGTTAGCGCTTATGATGTTCGCGAGATCAGAGTCATTCGCGGCCTCTTCGATGTCGGCCTTCCTTATTCTCCGCGACGCCCCTGGCTCTGAAACCTTGTAAGCAGCTTCAACCTCCAAAGCTCTAATCAGTGCCTCCCTCGATGTACGGAAGTTTGACAAGCGTATCACTCTCTGGACTTCTGGATGTCTTATTCCTTCTATGAAGATTCTAACTGCGTGAAGTTCGAGAAAGTCGGTTGGTGCTGTTGGATGGGCGATATACGCCAGTCTCCTCACGTCAGCCTCGAATTCTTGCAGCGTTTTACTACTTTTCTGCCTTCTCACCTTCTCACTAGCAGTTGAGACTGGACAACTTGCTGCAAATGGTGATCTCCAAATCTCAGCTCTAAAACCCTAACTAGATCTTCACAGTTAGCTTGTTCGTGATCAGATAGAGTTCGGAGTAGTTCCAGAGGTTTTCCACGTAGGGATACCAGCAGTGAGGTTGCCTTTACTTCCTCCGTCCACCGATTGGCCTTAGCAGCAGCTTCGAACTGTTTTGTGTAGGTTTGGAAAGATATTTTTTCATCCTAGGTCGGAGGTTTTACCTTTTGGGAAGAAGAAGCGGGTACACTTTTGAATTCATGTTGTGTAGATTGTCCACTTAGCAACTTTTTTATGGTCTTTTCGGACTTCGCCCATCTCATCTTTCATTCCTGAAATTTGTTCTTTCATTTCTTCTCTCATTTCTGCAACGACTACTCCCATTTTTTATGTTATAGTTGCTAATAGACCATGCAATTCTTGTTTGTCTGCATTCCTTTTCTGCTCTTCTTATTCTTTTTCTTGCCGTCTTCGTTCTTCTTTCTGTTCTGTTTCTTGTCGTCTTCGTTCTTTCTCCTGTTCTTTTTCTTGTCGCCTTCGTTCTTTCTCATGTTCTTTTTCTTGTCGTCTTGTTCTTCCTCCTGTTCTTTATCTTGTCATCTTCGTTCTTTGGCTTGTTCTTTGTTGTCTTTCATCATTGCTAATATTGCTTGCAATTGTTGTTCCATTATGACCGATTTTAATCTCGTTTCCACGAAACGTCCCAGAATATTCAAGATTTTTTTCTTGGCGCGCTCCGTATAAACTACTTAACAGTTTATAGCATCCGTGATAATTCCTCCGAGAAAGAAAGCACAATCCAGAACGAATCACGCTTCTGACACCAGTTGTTGCGCATTATCGGTTCGAATGATTAATACTTGGTGGATTGTAACCACTTTATTTCTAAACTGAACTCGGAACACTACAATTGTAATTCACTAACACTATTTATTTAACTAACTTATTCATTGATTTCTAACTAACTAACTAAGGGAAAAGTAACCGCCTTTTATAGGTTCCGGTACGGGTTCTAGAAAAATCCAGCAGATAAAGCTTATCGTTTGCCGAAATTTCTGGAGCGCTTATCTGCCGTTTGATTTATTACCGCGGCCGCTTCCCCTTATCAAATTTTCTAGAAAATTCCCAACTAAACTTTTTAATTACTTTTTGTTACAATATTATAAAGTAGTTAAATATTATTAATAATATTAAATAAATATAAAAAGTTAAAGTATGTTATATTTCATGGTATTATATGTCCTTAACTAGATGGGACCATCGTTTGAGATGCATTTACTGCATTGCTTCATAATGTTTTAATATAAAGGTACATATTAATATCGTCTTGGTGCCGTCTTATTTATCAGGAAAAATAAATTTTTAATAAGACCCCTCTTTTAATTGAAATAACTAATCAGAATTAAACAATACGTAGACTGATTAGTTGGAGAGGCCTTACCTATTTATTTTTCACAACCATACAGAGAAATCTAAAAGTTACCATCAGAATAAGATCTATTTTAAAAGGGTACTTTTTCTTTGTAGAATTGGTAGTTCTTTTATACCAATCCAATTAATATTTTAATTTACGCTCTTTTTTGATGTAGGAAAATGTTATATAGCATGTCCCAAATTTAAGGTATGACGTCATCAACATTTTTTTTAAATAGCAACGCAATTTTTTTCTTCACTATTTATAAAAGGTATATCAAGAGACCATGCGTAATAAATTTCAATCTTTTATTCCTCATCATTTAAAAGATATTTACAAATTTAATAACTAATTCGAAAAATCAATCTGATTCAATTCAATACAATTTTCATTAAGTTTAAAAGTCGCATGTCAGAAGGTATTCGTATGACATTTTTTGTCAAACTGGGTTGACGTCTTATCACAATCTAATAAAAAAAAGTTAATAAAAACGGAAGAGTAGGATCGTATTGATTGAAGACGGTATTAGTTTGTAGTTTAGTGAGAAACACCATTTATTAAAAAATCGACCAAAATGCCGTACTTAATTGAAACCCACAAGATTGAAATTTTAATAATAATTGGCTACGGACATAGAACAAGAACACAAAATGAAGTTATTCGTTTATTCAGAGAGAAGAATCCTAACTTACCACCCATATCGCAAAGTAGCGTAAGCAAGATTGAAAAACATTTTCGGGAAAATGAGCATTTAAGAAAAACAAGCAATGGCAGTCATAATGCGCTCAGTGAGGATGTCAAAATTAATGTACTTCTCTCTGTCCAAGAAAATCCCCATGTTCCCATTAGTCGGATAGGTAGGGAACTCCAAATTAGTCAGTCTTCAGTTGCAAGAATTCTGGAAATGCAAAAATTTCATCCTCATACAATGAGAATCCTCGATGAACTTTTAGAAGATGATCCGAATACAAGACTTCCAGTTTTGCAAACAAATGATGGATAGAAATGTTCTAAGCATTAAAAATATCCTGTTTTCAGATGAATCAACGTTTATGTTAAATGGTGAGCTAAATCGTCAAAATTGCCGTTACTAGGCAGACAACAACCCACAATGATAATGAGGAGAGGCCACCCTCAACATCCAGAGAAGGTCAATGTTTGGGCAGGGATTGTTGATGATCGAGTCATAAGACCAATTTTTTTCCAAGGAAATAGGGCATGATGTTTAGAATTCTTTCAGGAGGAGCTAATTCCTGATTTATCTATTTTGTTTCCTAATCCGGTCGAAGCTGATGTTCCGAATAGAAACATCTGGTTTTAACAAAACGGTGCCCCTCCTCATTTTTCAAGTCCTGTCCGTGTGTGTCTGGATGATGTATTTCCAGGCAGTCGCATTGGTAGAAGAGGGCCTTTTGAATGACCATTCAGGTCTCGGGACTTAAGACCTATGGACTATTTCTTATGGGGGCATTTAAACAGCAAAGTTTTTAAGACCAAGTCTGCCAATATTGAGGAGTTGAAACGACGAATAAGACAGGAGTATAAACCAATTTCTCCCGAAGTAATTAGAAATGTTTGAAACGAGTCTCAGTTCCGTTTAGGGTATTGTCAGTTAGTAAATGGACAACATTTTGAATATTTATTGAAGAAAGATTATCAAGTTGAATCAGATTCCTTGATTTTTTTAAATTAGTTAATATTTGTTAGATATCTTTTAAATGACAAGAAATAAAAAATTAAAATTTGGTACGCATGAATAACTTGATATATCCTTTAAGCAGTGGCGGCTGGTCTTAAAAAGCGCAAGAGCGCGCGCCCCTCGTGAAATGAGCGATCTATTCTTTTCTGTTTGATATAAAAGACTTGGATTTATCACATTTTTAAACACAACATAATGATATACTAATTAACTAATAAAACTTGTGAGTGACTTGGAATAAAGTATGCAAACGTTTTATTACATTATATTATATGTTACAAAGAAATTTAAATAAGTTGGAGCGCGCAGAATTATGCACCTAGAATGGCTGCCATGCCATGCCTGTCAACGGCCCCCACGCATATACAGATAGGGAAAAATTTTCATTGTCCATGTAAAACGCTAAGAATTGTCCCTTCCATAGTTTTCTACGGCCGCTGAAGGTATTCCCCTACTTTGACGCAGCATGCTCGTATCTTCCAGTTTAGATGTTAGAAAAAACTCGTCGAGAGTTTTACAAAAGACTGGAATATTGTTTAGCACAGTCTGGCGGCCTATTTGAACTCCTTATATTATAATATTTGAAGAGTTATTTTGTTATATTCTTCTTTAGAATTATTATTTATTTTGTTTAAGAAATCTCGTTTATTTATTTTGGTTATCAAAGAATATCAGTTTTATTTTGCCTCAGATGTTGATTAAATCAACGGACTAAAAGAACAAACACATGTGGTACGCAAATTTTAATAAAATTGTTGCGTGTCAGTAGTAATCCCGTAACAAAACACGTTAGAAGCTATGATGTACTACTGAAATCTCCACCAGCACTGATCGCTGCGCTCTGCGTTGAATTGTTTACATCTGTGTAGGAGAATACAAGGCGCCGCCCATCTATCCCACTATTAGCTCTCAATCTTAAATCTCTCATTAACATTCTCCCTATGGACTGTGTTTGACTTTCCTAATGTGTATGTAATACTTCTATATGGCGAGTTCCTCGTTTCTTGTGGGAAAGACTTCTCTTTCTCGCTGACCTTGACACGCGGTGATGAGTCGCAATGCGCAGGTGTTACATATCATCTGTGCATGGCCAAAGTCGGCTGTGCACGGCCAAACATAAACACCGGTTTAACCCGCGCGTAGCGATTCGTTCATTTCGTTCATTCATGCGCAATACTCGCCAATCACGCATGTTCCATCTTTATCGGACTCGCGAAGAGAAACGGGAGCTGGCCATATAGAGGTATTACATATATGCCTCCGGGATAAGGAAAAATAAACGGCAGAACACTACGTTAAAGCTAGCCCACGGTACGAGTCAGAGTTTGAAGCAGAGACTAAATAGACTGAACGTTTCAATGTTGTCTCATGCGTACAGTTGAATCTAAAATCCGGGGAAGTGGGGAGGTGCATCCCACTACTCTTTGATATGGTCGGATTAAGTAAAATTTATAAATACGAAACCTGCCGCGTAACGGTTCTAGCTATTTAGATGAAACTTTAGAATTAGGGGCTTTTGGACCAATAGGATATATTTTATAAGTGTTTTTTGGTAAAAGTTAAAGAGAACTATTTTCAAAGACATCTTGGTTTAATAGTAAAATAATTTTCTTTCAATACGCGACGCCTGTGTAGAATATTGTTAAGCCGGTGCTGTAAACACGTCATGATTGCAATGAAATGGCGACACGCGCACGCCGATAATTGAATATTTATATATTTTATTTTTACCTACCCAAAGAATGAAACTCTTGATTTTCCTTCACTAATGTGTTCACTGAGGTTTCAACAATGATCCACAATACACTTCCCCATATTTACAGCCCATTTTCTTTAAAAAAAGCCGATGTTATCTTCGCAAAGGTCTGTCAAATAATAAGAGGGCGTTGCGAGCTAGATGGAGCTAGGCTTTCAACTGGCTTCACTGCTTACCGTGTTAAGTTCAGTCTATTTAGTCTCTGGTTACAGACATAGCACAGTCATAACACACAGTCTTATATATGTTTTGTGGTCTCTGGTTTGAAGTGTGTATTTACTGTTTATGATGCTAAATGGGTAGGTGTCGGCTGATCTGATTGCGATTGCTAATTGTCCGCTTACAAACCTAACTGCCAATAGTACCGCTATTCACAAAGAGATAGCAGTACCCATTCTAGGGTCTAATCACGGGGGTTCTACTTTGGCACGAAATTCAAATATACTGTTTGTAGCGCCCTCCCACGCAGTGACCGGAACTACCGCCCATTTATACATATATATGTAAATTAAATATATGTGTATAGTTCCTAAATTTGTGTGCGGTGGCGTCTGAGAACGTAAACAAATTTAACTGTCATTGGATTTGGATGGAATGGAGGACGAGAACATCAGTCATCTTCGAGCAAAAGCAAAAGTAATCTCTGCGAGCATTACTAGTAAGTAGAAAATTTCATTTATTTGTGGAAGTGAAGTATCAATCGAAATGACATCCCGACTTCGGAAAAAAAACTGCTGAATCCCAAGCTGCCGAAATGTTTACAGAAATGGCGACTATAACAATAAACAGTTTTGTGATTACCAAAAGCAAAAATAAGAAAAAGGTAACACTTTAAAAAATAAGATTTATTTTAATCCGAATATACACTGTTTGCACATTGACAAAGTTAATGATGCTAAAATTCACTTCTAACGTATTGTAAAATATCTGCAGGAATTTGTTGGATCCTTTGCTTAATAATATGTCAGAGTCTATTATATATGATACTTTCTTTCTAATGAGAATATTATTTTTACTACTTTACAGTGAAAATACAGTGATAAATAAATGTATCCAAAATATCTTACTACTGCCCGAACAAATGCCTCCAGATATTTGAAAAAATGTTAGAAATTTTATTGTCAGTATGGACTTTGTCAACATGCAAATGGAGCATACATGGACCTCGTTAACATGAAAAGCTACTTTTTTTCTTATTTTTGTCTTTGATGATTAGATATTCAACCAAGGGATTCAAGATGTTTCATCTGAAAAAAAAAGAATTGAGGTTTTTTCTGACCTCCTGTAGTGAGCAAAATGTAAAACCGACTAAAATGTTGCAATCTTTTAAACAAAAATCGATCTGTTTCGGCAGGCACACCCCCTCGTAGTAAGAAAATTGTACCCTAAAAGGTGTCAAACTTTCAACAAAAATCAACCAGAAATTATGTGGAAAAACTTTTCGCTGCTTTACTTGATTTATTTTAATTAAATTCACTATCCAGTATATTATGTTATCTGTATCATATTTAACTTTTAGCAGTTGAACTGATAAATATATTTTAAAATTATTACAAATATTTAAATATGAACTTATATACATGTATGAATATACATATTTAATAAAAATATTTAATGTTAAAATGGCAGTTTATTTTTTTACACCTCATACTTGAAATTGTTTTGAAATTTCCATTCACGTTGGTCACTTTTGTTTAATCTTTAAAAACAGTAGTGCAATCCAACTGAATGGACATTTCAAAACAGTTTAAAATTAATTTTGGATTTAAATTTATAAGCCGGTAATGCAGGGTAACTGCAACGTGGCTACAGTCGATAATACAGGTTTCTAATTTTATGGCAATAGTTCCGGTCCCTGCGTGGGATGGCCGTTTTCAAAATAAAAAGCACAGAGTTGACACTCTTAACCTTTCTCTATGGGTCTAATTATTATTTTGTAGATTTGGATTTAAATAATTTTGATGAGAAAGTAATGTACACTTTATTTCTTTAAATGATCGTGGAGCGGATTTTGTTTAAAAAATATTTTTTTTGTGTTTTTGTAGAATTTAATTAGAACTTTGTAATAAATTACATTTTATCTTCAAATGCAGTTTTCATGAAAAAATGATATTATTCCTATGAAAGCAAACAATTTTAATTAAAGTAACCTAGAGCCGTAACGAGGTGCAACTGTATAGAGTACTTTAAAGGGGCTTAGAAATGTCGATAATGTTTTTTTTTGTACTCGATGAAAATAAATTAGAGATGATAACCCAAAAATATTTTGGAGGCTATAAGATGTTAACTAAATTTAATTCGTAAAAATACTATGAAATATCACACCTTTTGTAACACTTTTGCTTTTCTTTAATGTAATACGTTGCTATGGCACTGGTGTCGCCTAAACTCTTAACTACTAATATTTTTGCATTTGCGCACCCCCTGTCATAAAGTCACCAGCCGCCACTGCCTTTAAGAATAGTCATGAAAAAAATAGGGTTGACATTTAAAAAAATTGTCGATGACGTCATATCTTAAATTTGGGACATTCTGTATAAAATTTTCCTACATCAAAAAGAGCACAAATCAAAATATTAATCGAAGTGTCCGAGCATATTTCCGAAAGGAAAACAGATTTACTGAATTTATTCCAAGTTGCAGACTAGCACTTATTTTCAAAGTTTAAACTTTTTTTTAAATTTTCGTCCATTTCTCAACATTACCATTTTTTTATTTCGACCGAAAATGACAATATTTTGCAATTTCGACATTTCTTCAAAATTTCTATTTAAATAAATAAATTTCAACATTTTTTGAAAATTTTGACTTTGAAGTTATCTCATTTTTTCAAAATTTCATTTTTTTTTAATTTCGGCTTTCTCCTTAAATTTCCACCTTTTTGAAAAGTTTAACTTTCCTTTCAACTTTTCAATTTTCTTTTATTAACATAGTACGACATTTCAAAAATTCCGATTTTTTAAAAATTGGTAAAAATGATGGTATTAATTGGAGCCAAATTACAAATAAAATATTATAGGCGAGCCATATTGAAGAAATTGAAAAGTAATTCCTAAAAAATAAACTTGAAGCTCGATCGCAAACATCTTATTTCACCTAACACTAAAGAGCCACAAAGGGGAAAAGTAAAAATAAAAACAGATTCAGAACTTAAAAAATGATGCTTATAATGAACGCTGAACTCCGCGGAAAATCTTGCATAACATTTCTTCATAACTGACGTGAGTCGCATCAAAAGCTACCTCGAGCCACATGTGACTCGGGCGCTACTAATTGAGCACCACTGACATAGAGAAGAATAGAAAACGAATTTATTCATTATCTTTCAATGTACCCTTAGTAAAGGTCCAGAAAATTAATAATAAATTTTTGTTTAGAATTGTTCTATTGAATTGGAAAATGTTAGAAAAGAAACTTGTGGAGTTTTAAAGACCTTTATGCTTAATGTGTCAAGAAACCACGTGTAATTTTCAAAAGATTATAACATTGTCATTTTAATACAAAAACCAAATCAGGGGAAAATGAAAGTTGCTGAAAATTCAATTCAATTCAATTGCATCCGTAAATCGCCGCGTCGAGCTTTCATTTTAGATGGGTATTCTTCGCAGCACCGAAATTTTCCGAGCAGATGCTGTGTCGGCGATTTCCGAATATGCCTCTAGCACCAAGATCAAAATAAACCTAAAATTCGTAATTCCCATACAGAAAAATATAAATTCCCAAATATAAAATGTATAGCATTAAAACTTTCTCAATTATTGAGAAATTTCTGAATAAAATTTAAACTTAGAGCGCCCATATATTTTAAACTAGCTACATTGATTTGATATAAGGCATATTGAACACAATCGTAATATTTTGGTGTCTAGTATTGATTGAATTTATTAATTAAATTATTATACCGAAAAATCCTGTGTTTGCATAGGCAACTTTTAATACACCTATTGTGTAGTTTGTTAACTCGTACTACTCTCTTATTTTATTTAGAGGGTTTTTTTCTAAGGAATGATTCACTCTAATAAAGGGTAGCCAAGTAAAAGTGAAGACAATAACAAGATTTATTAAAAGAATTTTTGTCAAAATTTCGGCTTTAACCTCAGAATTTTGATGTTTGTGAAAATTTTTAATTTATGATCAAAAGTCGTAACATTCCAAAATTTTTTAACCTTATTAAATTTAATTTTTTTATCAAATTTGAATTTTTTTCTTAAACCACGAAGTTTTCACATTTTTAAAATTGAAAATTTCAATTATTCTTGTATGACTTACGCAATCAAAGTCAAAATGTTTAGTAAATAAGTCAAAATTTCAAAATGGCTTAATTTATACAAAAAAATTAAATCAAAATTCTCTGCTAAGGTTTAAAGAGGAAATTTACTAAATTGGAAATTTTACACTCCAAATTATGAGGAATTTTCGAGCAAAATGTCTCATAAGCCCTCCGAGACCCCTAAGTACTAAAGTATAGCCCCTAATATTAATAAAATTCAAAAGACCTTATATCGCTGGATAGAAAATTAAAAACCCTTCCAAATGAGCTATCACATGCACCCTTATTCATTTTCAAATTTTTAAAAGGGTGAATGCCACTCCAAGGGGGTTGAAGGGGGAGGGGAGAAATTATGCTCAAAAAATCTCATTTGAAAATTAAAAATCAACCTGGGACAGAATTTTATTCATAATATTATAATTAAATTGTAAATTACGTAAATAATAAATTTATGCGTTACTTTTGGGCCTCACTCCAATGAATATATTTTGTTATTAGTGCTGAAAATCTTATGCCATGTTATAAAGTAGAAAAATTAATGTAGGATTTTCTTTGTTGTTTAGGGATGACCGCAGGTCATAGGTTAACAGAAGAAAAGCACTTCATCAGAAAACAAGTCAATTCAATTAATGATTCAAGGATACAAACTTAGAGGGGACATGGTCACTCTGCTTTTTAAAAAATCAATTGGAAACTCTCCGAAACAATACGTTGACCTTTTTAGCTTCTGTCGTGCGTCTCTAATTACTATTTATTTATTCAACTTTTTTTTTTTTATAAAGACAATGCTATAATTATGAAACCCTATATTAATGTTTCTGAAAAATGTTGATAAACAGTATTTTTTTGATATAATTCATGAGATCTTCGAGACCCCACCTCTATTTTACCAGTTAAGGGTTAATTACACAATTAGAAACAGATTAATGGTGAAATAGGTTTGAAAAGATTGTTAAAAGTTATAAACTTTGAATACTTACGAAACTAGCCTCCCTGTGTTTACTTGTATAATTGGACTAAACACTTTTTCAAGTATTAAGTCTGAAGGTCTGTACCCATATGTAAATGCGTTCTCAGTGGTATTATTAGGTCTAAATATTCTTAAAGTGCCATTTTGACTAGCTGTTATTATAAAATCTGACTCACTGTTTAAACTAGTAACTAAGAGAGAATACTGATCAAATGTTTCTAAGTCTTCACAAGTTGTGGTCCAAAATTCCCTTGCTTTAAATAAAGACATACCTAACAGCTTAACTGAAAACTGTCACAACCTCAGAATAATTATTAGCATTATTGCCTTTAAGTTGGTTAGAAAATTATTGACTTTCATTTTGTAGTACATCCATACAAACAAATTGGAAGAAATCAATAAAATAAGCAAGAAAAGGCCAGAATATCAAAATATCACATTTATTTATAACTTTTTTTATGGAAGTAGATACGTATAAATACTTTGGCTGGATATAAAAATTGTCATACAAATAAATAACACGATTATACTTAAATACCCTAAAAATATAAAGAGTTATCATATAAATATTTTATTTTTTAACAACCAAAAACTAGTCATCTCACAAAGGATAGGATAACACAATGGGTTACAATAATTGTAATATTAAATGATAAAACTAGATAAGTACCATAGTGTTTTGAAAAACACTAGTCAAATTATATTATCCAATTATTGGCAGCACAGGAACAATCAATCTGTTGAGTGGGTTCTAGCCATATTCTTCTGAAATAAAATACTTTTAATGATTGCCAGGCTGACTTTAATACACAAAGCTGAGGCTACAACATATTAAATCCAACAAAACAAATCCCAATACCTTTTTGTTAGATGAATTCATGTTATTAGGCGGTAATATTACAGATTCTCCTTGAGTAAAGTTATAATTTATGTTGGCTTTAGAAAGCTTCATACATTCTTCCAGCGTCTTTATAAAGGTATCACATGTGGCTCCCAACAACTTGGTGGTCTCATCCATTTTCTAAAGAGAAAATTGCAAAGCAACTATTGTAAAGTGTGGCGAATTTCTCTAATAAAACTCACGTCAATATTAGGCCCAGTTTGCTCTTGAGAGGCAGTTTTGATTACATGAACTTGTTGCATCAACAGGTCACAATATAACCTCAACTCAGACTTCTTGGTTTTTAAAGCATCGGGATTCTCTTCAGCTAAAAGATTGCAACACTGAAGCTTAAAATTAGTCTCATCTATAATGTAAAGATTCAAGGAAATCAGGCAACAGATGAAAATAAAGCGGAAAGATTAACAAAAAAAGACCTACGGTTCTCAACAGACTCACTGGTATCCTTCTGGTGTCGAACGCAAGCTTTGGAACTGCCCAGAGCCACCAGCCATTGCTGTCTCTCCTGGTAAGTGGCAGCCTTCAAATACATATGCTGCTCCCCAGGAATCACCAGATCCATCCTTGTGCTATCAATTGGGTTCACTAAAAGAAAACGTCAGATTGAAACTTCGGCACTTAATCTCTTACCATTAATCTCGCAAGCCTGCACTTTCATCGAGCCCTTGCAACCTTGCGCGACATCGTCTTGCGACTTGTAATACGTTAAGACTCCGTTTTCCAACACAAACCATCGAGTTTGCCACCCTGAAACAAAAATCCGAAATAATGCGCTAATGCAAAAATGACGCTGAAATGTACCGTTCCAATAATTCGTCCATTTCCACAAAATTCCTTCCATAACATCAAATTCACATATCTTTTAGGAGGTTCGTGTGGTTGCAAAATTTAAAAACATTTACATTTATACGTATGTTGACAACCAGCTACGTTGATTGACGTCAAGGGATCAGTGGCATTTGACACATGTCGGTTACTTTTGAAGTTGGCGCCGATTATCAAACACTTTTTTTGATTTTAGAAGACAGATCTGCCTATAGAAAGAGTGCCGATTTTATAAATGTATTGTTAAGCCACCAGCAGCACCAGCATAGTAGAATTGAAAAGTATGACCGATACAAGATGCAAATAAACATTGAAGATTTCGTAGAGAAATTTCTGGGATAGTTCATTCGTTTAAGAGTTTTTACATCATAGATAAAAACGTGGGTAAGAGCAATGTTATGCTGAGGAACCAAAATAAACGAGTACAGCCAGGGATAGAGAGATTGATTGCAGAACTAAAATGACAAAGCGGCAAATTTGAAACATTTATTTTGGTCAAATAGCAGTTATGAGATTTCTGGTTTTAGAAATTTTTCATGTTTAGATTCTTTTTCTTATTTGCTCTTCTACCCATTTCACAAAAAAAAATTTGCGGAAGGCCCTAATTTTCGGCCATTTCCATTTTCATAAAATAAATAGCAACCGGAAGGCTAACTCTCCTCACGTGACCGTTTGAGTCCCTATGACTTTCAAGCACGTCTATGTCGAAAATCTACGGCGAAAGTGCCAGTGCAGTAGACATGGCAAGGTCCGTGATGTTAAAGGAATCGAGTCCGGTTGTACATCCAACTCTTGGACCTTTTCAGTTCTTGAAAGTAATTCCTACAATCCCTCAAATATTGTCAAAACACACTAATTGAAATAATGCGCGGTACGCCTACGTAAAAAAGCTGTTTATAACAATTCGAGGTTACCAGACTGCTGGCGTTGACCACAAAGAGATAAGACGAAAGTTAACCTTCTGGTTGTTACTTATTTTGTGCCATTTCGGATAAGTTAAGTAACTTTACGTCACAACTAAAAAGGATATCTATTTGAAATCTTAGAAAATGTCAAAGTTTTGAAAAGCAGCCGAATATTTTTAATCGAAAATTTGAAAAATAAGGCAATAAGATATATAAAAAATTCCAAATTTTCAATAAAGTTTGAAAAAATTGAAATTTAAGGAAATGAAACTTTCAAAAAAGGATAAATCTTTTAAAAATGATCGAAATGTTGAAAAATGCCATATTTTTCATTAAATTAAAAATAATCTGAATGTTAAAAATATTGGAAAATATTCCAAAATTGCAAAAACAGGCAAAATTTCGATAAAATATCTAGATTTGAAAAATAACGACATTTAAAAAAAAATAACGAAATTTTTAGTGTCTTGCTAATTTACAAAAAAAGCAAAATTTAAAGCTTTGGTTATTTTTAAGCAGGAATTTTAAAAAAGCGAAATGTCGAAAAAATAGTCAAGGTTTTGGAAAAAAGTCGCAATTTTTAAAAGGTCAAATTTGTCGAACAATCTAAATTTTGAAAAATAAAAACTTTGAAAGATAAAAATTTTGAAAAAATAGAATTTTTGCAAAAGTAGAAATTTTGAAAAAAAATCGAAATTTTTGAGAAGTGGAAATTTCAAAAAATGGAAATTCAAAGATATTCTAAATTAATAAAAATCTTCAAGATTTCGAAAAAATTAAATCGAAATGGCAGATATTCAAATAAAAGTCATCAACTCTGCTTTAGATTTTTATTAGGAAGGGGTGTATTACCGTTGAAATTTTGTTTATGGAGGGAGAATAGTTTTGTGCCTTTACTTTTACAAAAAGTCATTTTTAATTATAAAAAAAGCTATATTGTAATTCTGCATTGATGTCCCTATAATATCAATAAAATTCGTGTTTCAACGCTTGCAAATGAGCTGGTATTTCGTTTCAGGTCTTTGTCCAGTCTTTTATTTTTAATTGCGTTGTATAGTTGAGAGACATTTATTTTCAGTGAGGGCTCAGGTTGGAAGCCGCAAATTGAGGTTGTTAAATCTTGAACATCGACAGAGTGAATTAAAAACTTAAGATGGATTTTTCTTCAAGATCTCCCAATATATTGGATTCCCTTTATGACCTCTTTAGAACCCCTCAGCGGCGCGTCCCACTAATTGGTAAGTCCTGTACTAGAGCAAAAAAATCTAGTTCGAAATTTGGATATTAAAAATTAAAATCTTAATTAAAATGTTGATGTAAGTGGTTTTATTTTTTAAAAATCTAGTCCTTTGAGCTTAAAGACAAAATTTTACACCCTATCAACATTTGCAGCAAGCAAAATTTTCAAAAGAACTCTTAGATAAATAATGAATATTTTTATTTCAACATCAAAATTTTGGAAAGTTTTGAGGAAAATCAAAATTTGAAAAAAGCTTTCAATAATTTGCACATAAAAAGTTCTTGAAATTTTAATAGTATACTTTACCGCGTTTCGATAGCTAAACTAGCATCTTCAGAGAGATACTAGTATCACGTTAGAGCAAATGTTTTTTAATCTTTCTTGGTTTCAGGGGACAAGATTTGTGTATCAATTTTTGAAGGTAACCAAGGATTAGTCTGTTCTACGAAAAAAATCCAATGCAAAATTTTAATAAGGATTCCAAATTTGGAAAAAAAATCAAATTTGCGAAAAAAATTGTAATTTTAGTATTAAATTTTTAAAGTAATAGTGTAAATTGTGTAAGTATTAAAAACAAAAGTTTGATTTCAAAACAAAAATTCTTGAAAACAATTGGTAAAAATTAAAATTTAGAGCCAAATCAGTAGAAATTTCGAAATTTTTTAAAACTTTCTGCTTTAAATTCAAAATTTTTACAAAACCATCAAAAAATTCAAGTCTTCACCCCAGATCTCGAAAAACAGATTTTAGAGAAACATGAAAACTTGATAAGTGTTTAACTCAAAATTTAGGAAAAATATTGAAATTATAAAATAACATCATATTGTTGATTTTAAATTAACATGTTTTACAAGATGTATTTATTTAGGCCTTAGGATTTCTCTTAAAAAAATAAGAAAAATTGTAAACTACTGAATTTTGGATTTATGATGGTTCCTAAGATTAAACAAGCACAAAATTATAGGCTTAGACTCAAAATTGCGAGAAAAGTCAAAATTCCAAGAGTCCTTATTAAAATAGAACATTTTTATTCGCTTCGAATTTTCGCTACCTCATTTGTATCAATACTGGCAATTTTTTATGTTAAAATATTCTGTAAAAAAATATTTTTTTAACTTGTTAAATCATTGGTTGTACAAAAATATCTGTGCAAAGAAGCCGTTCATTAATATGATTATTTTACAATTTATTATCCGGAACTACCTCTGGAATAAAAACAATTTGTTAATGCGGTTATTACTCGATTTATGTCAAAATAACACGAAAACGCTCTTTTTTAAGCTAAGTTTTTCTTAAGCTATCAACATTTGATTGTATTCACTAATTGGTGTGATAAAATGATGTAAATGATAAAATTAGTTGCAATCTGAAAACAACCAGAACAATATATTACTTTAAATCTTAAAATATAAATGACAGTCAACCGTTGATTGAATACATTTATTTAATCAAAACAGCCAACAAAGATAAACGTTAACATCGGCAATGAAATTTTATAGACAAGCGTCACATCTACGGATGTTCTAGGTTCTGTGGTTATAGTTGACATATCTTATGAAGGACGAATGGGAACAAATGAACTACAGTAATACAGTAACGACTGCCTTCTGTTGTCCTATAATAGGCGTGGTGTTTATTTATTAATGACTAATGATCTAAATAATATTTACAATGAAACTCTTTACTTTTTGTTTAACTGTAATTTTACCTATAGAGCTGGGTGAGTTTTAAGCTGTTATGATTTTAAAGCCACCTACCAAAAATTCTAATCACACCGCTCAATATTTTTGTTTATAGCAAGTGCCTTAGAATGCTACGTATGTAAGGACCAAGAAGATAACAGTGAGAAATGCCAAACTACCATAAAAACCTGCGAATACGACGAGGATGTCTGTTTTACTGAAATAAAATGGGGCAGTACACCATATTGGCAACAAGGGGATTTTAAGCAGCATTATATCTCAAAGTCTTGTTCAACGAAGGAAAAATGCTACCGAATGCGAAGCAGTAACATGCCTTTGTGCACACACATCTGGTATCAAGACTGGAGATGTTCAGAGTGCTGCAAAGGTGACAGATGCAACTTTTACATTATTGTAAGTCATTTTTAATTATTCTGCTTGGTTGTTATATTTTCATTTTTTAGTCTGGAACAGAGATCAAGAAGGAGGCCTTCGGCATACTGTTCTTACCAAGTGTCTTAATGATGTACAATTTTTGTATGAATGTTTTTAGATGATTCAGTAGTAATTTTATTTTATGCTTCAAGAATGGTTGTTTACTCGTGTTATTTTTCACTCATTTTTTTGTCAAACTTATCAATAATTTTACTGTTTATTCAGTAGCGGTAATTAATGATTACTAAATATCCAAAATTGGTACTTTTTATATTATGAGAAAGTACTAAACTTTGTACTATTAAAAAGCTTTTTCCCATTTGAAACTTTGTATATATTTGGTGTATTCTTTTTTTTTAGTATTCAGATTGTTTCATAAAAAATTATTAATTTTCCAGTTTTTGTATGTTTGGTTCATTATCAAGGAAAATTTATACAAAAGCAGTTAGACATTAATAAAATTTGAAGTGAATCTTTTAAACAATCCTTATAAGTTACAAATGAAAGTATTATAAGTATTACTTGTTTTATATCAAAAGGAGTTTATATAAGGATATTTGAGATACATTTAACCCAATTGGCACTTGTAACACTTTGTTACATTTCACAGAATATTCTGACTGTTTTTCATACATTATCAAAGACAATATAAAATAAATGCAATAAGTTGAAATTATATTGTTACTTAAAAATGGTCAGATATTGATAATATTTTATGCATTATAAGGGAGTGTTAGCATTCTAGGTATATTTGTATATTTAAAATAGTTTCATTTGTTTTAAACTGAAATATTTTTATAATAGATATTAGTTTACTCGAATTTGTACTTTGAAACAATCCGTCCTTTTTTTAATCTGATTTTATAAACTTACATTTATTTTATATTTACATTCATATGCCGTAAAATCATATGATTATTGTTGACTTATAATTAGTTGTACATTATGTTGTACTATGACAAAGTTTTTGATATTTTATAGGATTTTTTAAGGAACATTTTACATAAAATGTATATATGAAGATTAAAGTATAAAAAGTGATTAAAATTGTTTGTTTTGAGTGCCAGGTTCCTTTTTAAATCCAAAAAAAGTATCCTTGATTCTCTTATGTGTGACCTATAAAAGTTTTTGATGAAATAACCCACCAGGCAATTTTTCCAATTTAATTTGTGTATACTATGTATACATGTTACCTACACCTAACCGCATATTACCAATAATTTTAAGTTAGTCCATGTGCAATATATTTAGAACCTGAGGGTGATTTATATATCTATGTCTTCTGGATAAATTTTATGCTTCACAACAAAAATATCACCAACTAGAGGCCGACTAAGTTTTCAGCCTAGTTTTTCCAGGTCCTAACTCATTGCATGCACATTAATTAAAGTTGTTAAAAAGGCAACAAATAAGACAACTTGACTTGTATGGAGAGTTGCATAGCAACAACCAATGATATGGTTGGTTGCAAATATTTTCAACATTTCGCACGGCTGACTATTTAATTATAGGACAATTGACGTCTAAATTCGTAAACTGAAATTATAAAACGAATTCAAGATTTAAGCAAAAATTTCAAGTTCAAATTCTAGAAAGAAGTATAATTTGCAATTCAAAATTAAGAAAAAACTCGAATCCTAATGTTTGAGTTTAAAATTTAAATAGGGAATTTTGGAAAAATAGTTCAACTTTGAGAAAAATTTTAAAAATTTGAAAGTTTATGATTAAGGTCAAAATTTTGAAAAACCAAATCAAAATGTCTATAACAATAATGGGCACGTTTAATTTGCTTCTAGTGATGAAAAGAGAAAATACTACTTCCTTCTAAGAATAATCTTTTTTCTTAGTTGAAATGATAGATAATTTTACGCTGAATCGAGTAGTGAACATCGCAGTTTCGTATAGTTATTAATAACTTAGAAGATATGCCATGTTAAAAAGAGTAATGCAATCGGAAAAAGTTGAACAACTGTCAAACTAAGACTTCTTGAAGATATATTATACGAAGTTGGTATAAAATTTGGCATATAATCCAAAAATGGACGTCCCATGTAAAAAAAGTAAAGTTGGTTAGCGCTTAGGTTACACCGAACGCCCTGTATAGTTGAAAATTTTTACAAGGATGCATGTTAAAAATCGTTGATAAGACCAAAAGTATACACTACGGGAATTGCTTTTAAAAAATTTGGTTGATTTTTTCAAACTTTTTTTCGACACTTTAACCTTAAATTGAAAATTTTCTATTGAAGTCCGAACTTCCCGCAAAGCATAAACTTCATTTCCAAGCTCAACATATAAAAATCCACTACCCCTATTAAAAACAAACCTTGTCAAATGCATTTTGCAAAAAAAAATATTGACCATTACAGTGGCTGTAAAT
Source organism: Dastarcus helophoroides (assembly GCA_028583605.1). Classification (NCBI taxonomy): domain Eukaryota; kingdom Metazoa; phylum Arthropoda; class Insecta; order Coleoptera; family Bothrideridae; genus Dastarcus; species Dastarcus helophoroides. The sequence continues at coordinate 738,565 of CM053332.1, read as the reverse complement.
AAAAACATTTTGTTTGGTAGTAAGCGTTTTGTTTAGTGAACTTACTACAAGGATTTAAAGACAAAATTGTCAGGTAGCCGGTGCGTAATTTATCCAGCTTCTATTTCCATGACAATTATACATCATTACATTTCATTTCTATATTTATGGTATATGTATTGTGTATTGTCAAGCGCTTCAGCTATCTCATATTAATTTTTCTCCGGTTTGCATGCACAAACCTTATTTGCGCAAATAAGTCGTCGCGGTATGTGTATCTAATACAGGCCGCCTGTGCAAGCATAAAGCCCGGACTGTTCAAGATCTGGCGTCGTCTAATATTTACACTAGAAAACTTTGAAAGTGTGTGCTTGTAGTGCACAATTCAGGCCGATAGCATAGTTTTCTGTGCTTTTGGTGGCATATGTATTTTGTGACATTTTTAGATACGTTTGCAGAAATGCTAGAAGAAACTTTAATGAAATTATAAAATTTTGTTAAAATTAGCTTTGTCTGTGGAGGGTAAAAAACAATAATAAAAAACCTACAGCGTGTAAAGAATTATCTGAAAGTTAAAGGAAGTAGAGTCTAACGCAAAATATTGTAAAGAGAAGAAATAATATTCAATGTTGCTTTAAAAAAAGAAAAAATAAATAGGCGGCTAACTTGTAGTCTTGTAACTTGTTTTTCAGATTTTCATTTTGAAAGTCTCGTGGGAACTGAATGAGAAGTTTGTATTGTGTGGAGGCATTCCTTGGTTCAGGCAAAACTGCAAGTATTTGGTCCACGCACATAAACCGGAGTGTCTGTAGGAGTCCTAAGGCAAATTCAGCGATATAAGATTTGGAGTTTTGAGATATGTGAGCAAAAGAGATTTCGTACAGAAATGTTAGGTAACCTCGGAGGCGTTTCTCTTACGTAATAAAAAGTATAAAGTATTAATGCCGGGGGATAATAATTTTTTGATAAAATGTTTTACATTACAAAAATAGTATGATGATGTTCAATATGGCCGCCATTTTGATTTAAAATATATGTAAGTTAGTAACAATGGGCTTTCTATTAATGTTATCCGACTCTAGTGGGGGGACACACTGTATTTTCGGATATTTCAAAGTAAACTTGTTCTGAATTTTGAGACGATTTAGATTTCAAATTAAAATTAAAAATTTTGCCACCTATTTCATCTTTCTTTTTTGAATTTGAAGATTAAATTTATAAAAAGTTTTGTTCTCTTGGTCTGTAAAGTTTGATTTTTGATAGGAAAAGTTCTTTAGTAGTTGAACGACTTTTGATGAAGGTAAACTTATGATTTAGTGCACCATCACGCTAATTTGTGTTATCAATATACTTATTGTTAGCAGTATATATGGCATTAAAGCATGCTGGTAACACAATTTAGCGCCACAGTGAGGGGAAACCATAAGCTACCCCCTATCAAATAACGCCCAACGCGCTTAAAGAAATTTTTATTTTAAAAATGCGTGGGTCATATCCTGCATGAAATTCTGGGCATGAGAAAGATGTCGGCGCGATGGGTGCCGCGTTTGCTCACTCCGGACAACAAGCGCAACCGTAAGACCACTTCAGAGCAGTGTTTGACGCTGTTTAAGCGCAATCCGAAGGAGTTACTGTGTCGTTTCGTAACCGTCGACGAAACATAGATCCACTGGTACATGCCAGAGACCAAGGAACAGTCGAAACAGTGAACTTCACCCGGTGAACGTGCTCCGAAGAAGGCGAAGACTGTCCTATCGGTCGGAAAGGTGAAGGCCACCGTTTTCTGGGATTCACAAGGTGTGATCTACATCAGCTATCTGGTGAAGGGCAAAATGATCACAGGGGTGTACTATACCGAATTATTGGGCCGAATTGCAGAAAAAAACGGCTCCATTTGGCAAAGAAAAAAGTGCTCTTCCACCATGACAACGCACCGGCTTACATCTCCGCCCTCGCCACGGCCAAATTGGTCGAATTGGGCTACGAACTGCTGCCCCATTCACCGTATTCTCCAGATTTGGCCCCGTGCGACTTCTATTTATTTCCAAACTTGAAAAAGTCACTCGTCGGGCAGAAATTTGAGTCGAATGAGGAGGTCATTGCCCTCACGGAGGCCTACTTTGCAGACCTCGAGAAAACGTATTTTTCAGACGGGTTAAAGAAGTTGGAGCATCGCTGGGTCAAGTGTATCGGGTTAAAAGGAGACTACGTTGAGAAATAAATCGCCGCTTTTCCAACATTTTCGTTTTTCTTTTGTAGGCTAAGTACTTATCGGACCATCCTCGTATTAGCGAAATACGCAGTCCTAACTAACTAAGCTCTATATATTGAATTTATAACTTATTTTAAATATATTAATACACCTAATACAAGCCCTAACGTCTCAAAGATTGGACAGTTAAATTTATTTCGTTATTTGAATATCTAATTTTCCATGGATTTGTAAGGTTTCTTTTTGTAAAAAATTAAGAAATCTTGTGCATTCTTAAATATTTATTACATATTTTAAACCGTTTTTTCCTTGCCTTTTACCAAAATCATGCATAAATGTAATATTTGTTAAAAATCACTGGTAACTAAACATTTGGACGCCGTAAGTAATATTCCCCTTTAATTTTGAATTTGCTTTGAAAATAATTTAGTCCGATTTACTAAATAATATCGGTAGTGCATATTGTATATGATTTGCGTTAAATTTTTATATTAATGTGTGTCATAAAGTTTAAATCTCCGTGAAAATAGAGCGTAGCAATATTCACGTAGTCGTTGATTGAAATCAATGCGTAGTCAGAGTTTCAAAATAATGAGTACTATAATGAATAGTATATCTAAATATAGTGTGGGATCTATGATAAAGACTATTCGAGAGATAGAAAGTTCAAAAAATCCCAAAAAAATAATGGGCGTTCCAAAATTATATCAGACAAGACAAAGATGCATGTTGTTAACATTTGCAAAAAGGAGAAACGATTAACATTTAGAAACATTATTTTAGAATCGTACAACGTAACTAGCGTAAAAGTGTCCACAGTACCTTGCCAATAATGAATACACAAATCTGGCTCGAAATTTTACAAAATAGATACTGATTTAAAATACTGATTTGCTGGCCCTTTATTTTTTTTTATTAATTTCTATTTTAATATATGTGCTTTATGTAGACAAGTAGGAAACCTCTATCAGCTGAAATCCAAAAAAGTCAAAGTCTGATTTAGGCAAATCTAAACAATTCTGGACCTTCACGGAATGATATAAATCAAAAGTGTATTAACCATTTGCGAGGAAATCTAAAACAAAAGAATTATTGGAATAGAAAAAAAAATCCTAAAAAGAACAGTTAAGTTCCCATAGGGAGCATTGTTAGGGGGTTTTGTTAGAGAATGGCGCGTAAAAAATGAAGTACGAAGGTAATGATAAATCGAAAAATGAAAATTTGAATAGAAATTTTTTCTTTTAGCAGAACAGGACATGCTGTCACTAATCAAAATGACCACGAATTGGTTTAGGAAACGTATCTTTAGGATACCATGGACATCTAATAGGCTGGACTTAAATATAATTTTTAAAAATGACATAAGATATAAAAAGAATTGAGAAATAATCCTCAAGGAACTTTAGTCTGCTCTAAAGGGGAAAATTTTATAAATCTGGTCAAATATCGCAGCAAAATATTCCCAAACATTAAATTCAATGCTATATGGAAATAAAATTGGTGATAAACGCAAAAAAGATCTAGCAAATTATTAGAAAGTAAGTGTCTAAACGTTTAGTACTGTGATTAATGTTACATTTGTGTATTTTTTAGCAGAAAGAAACTAAGAGAATTCTTTAAAATACGTAATAAATATTTAAAAATGGATAAGGTATCTTAATTTTTTACACGAATCACTTCAATAAATCCGTTTATTAATTTGACAATTAAATAACGAAACGGATTATAGCGCCCAAGTATTAGGCTCGTATTAGTTAAATTGACTACTGTGCATTGTTTAAATTAGGTTTTAGTTTAATAATTATTTTAAGCGTTTATAGAATCAATGTATAGTACAAGCGGTAAGTAGTGCAATAATTTATACAACAATAGCGGATTATAATATGATGTTCATAACTATCGCACTGTGCTCAATCGTGAGAGGGCGATATGGACAACCCGCTTGGATAATACAGTGTATTTTTCCTACGACTATGAAAAACCACTAAATAGGACTCTACAAATAAAAAAAATTAAATAATAAGAAATAGCATATCAAAACAATTTGACAAAATGTGTCATGTGTCAATAACCTTGTTTTGGAAATTTTTTGCAACAAAATTCATATTTTTATCTTTTATCTGAAAAATAAAGTGTTAAATATCTTTTTCGGAGATGTTATAACTATGTATCTACATATGGGGGAGTACTAATATGTTGAATATTACGTGTAATAAATAAAAAATAATGTCAAGTGTATTTTACACAAATAAAAAAGATAGGTCAGTTTGTGACTGGTGTGGGTTCGAACTACACTACATAAATACTATTACTTCTTAGTTTTAAGTTTTCACTTCTGCCGGTAGTGTCGATTGCCTAATTTTTATTCTCAACATTTCAATTCCAAATTAGAAATTTTAAAACCAAATTTGGAATTGCACTCTATCTCTCTATCCGCACTTTTTATTTCAAATTTAAAAGGAATGTAGATATTTCAATTTACTTGAGTTTTAAGACTGTCATTATTTGTTGCAAGGAAAATTCAAAATATCTAAAAATATTTTGTTCCCGAATATTGAATAATTTTTTGAAACTTGCACTGTTTCCAAAAATAGTTTTTAGAAATAATTTTCCTTATAATTTTGGAGTACATCATATGAATGCAATCCTCACAAGTTTTGGATGAAACTAGGGTTGTTAGGGATCTGCTATTTCGGACCTGTATGCGGATACTAATATAGTGCGAATAATATATCAGTTTCGGACATGGATATGAATTTATTTTGGATATCCGATAATTTCAGATATTATTTCGGTTACAGATATCTTTAAATTATTTTTTGTAAAACTGTCGTTAAAAGTGACATTTTTAGTTCATCGATAAGTGAACTAAAAATTGACTTTTGACTTTTATAATGATACGTGTCAAAAATACTTTTAACACTAGTGCGATAAAGTGTTTTCGCACTAGTGTTAAAAGTAAATATAGCAGCGTTTCCCAAACTTTTTTTGCCCTGACCCGGTTGTTTTTAATATTTCCCCTTCGCGATCCACCAAAAGATGTTTTAATTACATTCTAATGTAAAAGAACTAATCATGTGTGAGTATGAAGACAATTTTGCAACCTGGTATTTTATTTTTATGGCCCGGTGCCGGGTTGTGACCCACTATTTAGGAAACGCTGATATGTAGCAATATGCAATATTATTAAATAGAAAGCTGTACCGAAAAAATTAGAAAGATTTTCTTTTTTTGGTTGAACGAACTGGTCCTTGATTATTGTGTAATATGGTTTCCAAACATTAAAACATATTTAAATAGTTATAAATTATTTATTTATAATATTAATATTACCATTACAAGCTGAACGGTTACTTATTTTAGTTTTCCTGAGAAGTAATTGCAGAGATATTTATGTTAGTAATCCATGCAAAAACTAGGACAGATGTTGCTTTTAGTTCGACGCAACTTTTTACTACATATTTGGTCTGAAGCTTCATTAAAAAAAATCTTGTACGCTTGTTTTAATACTTGCTTATATCCTAGTTGTTCTTGATTTGAAAACTAGCTTTTATCATAGAGAGATTCCAAAACTTAGAATTTCCTTCGACGTAAATCAAAAATATATTTTGAGTGAAGTTATCCGCTAGATTCTTTATTTCATACCATCATATTTTTGTCCCGATTTCTGGGGCAATAAGTCTCAGTTGATGTATTTGCTGTTTCTTCAATATCTGGTGGAATAATAAAATTGCTTTAATTTCCAATCTTTCCTTCAAAATTCATGTTTATTAGCCATAAAATTTACAATATTTTAGGACAGGTTCAATTGTGATTACTAATAACCATTAAACAACTTACAATTGTTTTACTTAGTTACACTCTATCCAGCACCTGACTTGATTGTCAGATGTAATTGTCAATTATGTAATTCAACACGCAAACAATAAATCGAAAATTCAACCCTAGAGGCAGCATTTTCTTTTTTAATTTAACAGTTTTACAAAAAATATTGTATGATACACTTGTTAAAAGTGATTTTATTTTGTTCGTGGGGTTGCTCCACTCGCTACGCTCGTTCCGCAATACTCCCCACTCACAAAATAAAATGTCACTTTTAACACTTGTATCATAAATAACTATTTGTCAATCCAAAAAAACAGATCCTCAATTTATATTTATTTAGTAAAACTCTAAACACTGATTGACAAACAATACGTGGCCTAAATCAATCGGTTAGAAGCATGAAATTTCGCACTAAGAGAGAGTTTTTGAAAATTGGCCCCGTAAGTGTTAAATTGATAAAAAATAGTATTGTATGAAAGTTCCTCATTTTTGAAGTTAAAAATATGAAAATTTGTGTTTAGACTTCAGTTTATGAGGAACAATTAGTGTATCAGCGTTTTTTTTGACAATTCATCCTCTTAAGGTCGTATAACGAATTTGTCTTCGAAAGTGAAAAATATAGGGTACTAAAAAAATTTATCTTAAATTGCAATATTTTGAAAAGAGACCATGATTAATTATTAGATTTAAACGTCTAAGTTTTATGAATCTATGAGGGAAATAGGTAACGCTTTCAACATTTTTTTAAACAAGTGTTGTATCGAATCATTTTTTTCTTTACAAGTACAACAACCCTTAGGTAATTCGATGTTGGTCTAAGCAAGACAAGCACTTAGGTATTCCTCCAAATACATATTAAAAAATTTTAAAAAATAGTCACGATTTTTGAAAAAAATTCGATATCTAAAAAATCTCAAAATTTGAAAATGTCATTAAAAAGAGTCAACATTTTGAAATATAGCAACTTTTTAAACAGTTGAAATTTTAAAAATATTAAAGATATTTTTAAAATAAATAAATATTTAAAAATAAGCCAAAGTTTTCAAACAAATACAAATTTTTAAAGGGAATCGATATTTTCAAAAAAAATTGAAATTTTAAAAAGTCGCCAATTGTGTGGAAAAACTCGAAAATATTAAAAAAGGTTAAGATTTTGATAAAGACTAAAATTTTAAACCGAGAATTTTCATAGAAATTTAAAATAAAAAAAACCCAATTTTCAAAAAAAGTGAAAATGTTGAAAAAGTCGACATTTAAAAAAAATCGTAAATTTGAAAAAATAAGAAATTTTCAAAAAGTTCGAATTTTTAAAAAGTTGAAATTTTGAAAAATATTCTAAAATTTCAAACATAGTCAAAACTTTGAGAAACATTGAGATTTAAAAAATGCTGTCAAATTTTTATTAATATTCGAAATTTTGGAAGTCAAAAAAGCCAAGGTTGTCAGAAAAGTCGATATTTTCAAAAAAATTGAAATTTTAAAAGGTAAAAAGTTATGGATAATTAAAGTTTTTTATAAAAACTTTGAAATGCTAAGATTTCTAATAAATGTTAAAATTGAAAAAAGTCGAACTTTGAAAATGTCGAAATTTTTAGAAAATATTAAAAGATTACCGAAATCATAGGAAAAAATGTCAAAACAATCGACATTTAAAAAGGTTTCAATTTAAAGAAAAATTGAAAAACTTTTAAATAAATTTGATATTTTGAAATAACTGAAATTATGATAATGTATAAGTAAGGTATTCTGACGTGAGGCGAAATGTGGCACCTAATCGGTAGACTGGCGGCTTAGAGAGAGATAGACAGTAAGATGTTTAAGAACTGGCGTAACTCTATGCAAAGTATACGGCACTCGTCCGACGTATGTCTGGAATATTGGCTGTAACTTTTTTAAAAAAAATTTAGAACAAAATATTTTAAATAAACTTTTTTTAATTATTTACCAAATTTTGGTGACCTTAGTTTCTTTTTCCCTGCTTTTGTTTCATAGCTACGGTAACGAACTTTGAATTTTCAAGCGATATCCGTATTTTTTGTTTACTCTTAGAATTTGCATATCTCTCTGCATTTGGTGACCCCAAATCTTACAGGGTTTAGAAGTGAAAAAGTTCGAGAAAATATAATAATTTCATAATTTTACCGATTCTCATATTGAATAATTTAATACTATTCTTAAACATGCGTTAGTAATCAAAATGAAATTTTTGACAGTATATCTATGTTCTTTTTTGGTAAGAATTTTATTTTAACTACTTAGATATCTTTAAAAATCACATTAACAAATGAATAATAAAAATCAGTAAAATTATGATGCCTCGAAATTCTCCAAATCTAACCCTTATAAATTTGATGTAACCGAATTCAGAAAGTTAAGATTTTTTCAAAAGAGCAAATAAAAAATGCAAGTGTCATTTGAACACTCAAAAATTAGTTAATTAGTTAAATGGGAAACAATTGCATAAAGTATTAATATTTGCATAAAAAAGCATTGCTTAATCTACTCAAGGCAGCTCTTCTACTATCTATCCTTCATATGGTGTCCTCTTTTCAATCGTCTCCGGTTTTAGTGCCACTTATCGCAACAGTGAGATATAGCGGGTTACATTACCAGACTTATTATATCATGACTGGAATTAAAAAAGTAGTCAACATTTTGATTTTTTTTTTAAAATTTAATTTTCAAGAAAAATGTTGAGGAAAAAGTGAAATTTTAAAAAACTGAAGGTTTTTAAAAAGTAGAAATTTTGCAAAAGTCCGAATTTTCAGAAAAGTCGTTATTTTCAACAAAAAATGCAAGCTTTTCGAAAAAAAGCAAAATAAGTTGAAATTTGTAAAAAAAATCGAAATTTTCAAAAAAGTAGACAATTTTAGATACAAATGAAGCATAAAAAAGTAGGTATTTTCAAAAACAGCTCAAATTGTGAAAAGAAATTAAATTTGTGCAAAAAGTCGATATTTCTAGATAAAATCGCAATTTTGGAAAAATCCAATGCTTCAAAAAAATCAATATTATGAAAAATTTGTATTGTTAAATTTTCAGAGAAATCTGAAATTCTAGAAAAAGTAAATGTTTTAAAAAATGTCGAAATTTTCAAAAAGGCAAGCAAGGTTTTGAAAAGTGAAATATTTAAAAAAAAACGAAATTTTGAAAAACGTCAAAATTGTGATAAAAAAGCTCAAATTTTGAAATGAAGTCAAATTTTTGAGAAAAATTCACAAAAAGCCAAAAGTGAAAAAAAATAAAAATGTGGAAATTTAAAAAAGTAATTCAAATTTTGGAAAAATATCAAAATTAAAAGAAAATCAATTCATTAACATGTTAAAGAAAGTAATTGGTGACCAGTAGCAATGCTGGGTAAGGTCAGATGACAGGCCAACTAGTTTGTCTCAAATATTAGTTAACGAAGCAAAACATTTGTCAACTGAAATTAGCAACATTATTTCATATATCTGATACATTTATATTAGCTTTGGTTATAAAGCTCCATAACATCCCTAGATGAAACACCAGAAGCAAAAATTCAATTTTAACCAAAAATTTAGTCAATTTTTAAATGTAACCACTAACCACAGGCTTATTGTAGTCCAAGGCTACTTACAGAGTGGAATATTGACAACTCTATTGTGGAATATTGACAACTCTATTGTGGAATCTTGTTTCACAAAAATAAATTTATTGAAGATTTTGCCAAATAATAAAACATGATTAAAAACACATTAAAAATTTTATTACATAATCTCATTTACAATAGCCTGAAACTAGAATCACTTTACACATACATAAGAAATAAATATTCTGTTATAAATTTGGATACATAAACTTATGTAATCTTTAAGTTTATTAAACAATGAAACGAATTTTTACATAATATAGTAAACTCCTTAAGTACAACAGCATAAGTAAAAAAAAAACTATAAATGGGGCTGATACCAAACGATATCACCAGCTAAGCATCCACTAACTAATTGCTTATGTGTAGGACTAAATTTGCAACAAACCACAACATCTTTATGATAATTACTCATTGAAACCAAAGTCGCAAGTTGCTGCGGCCGTTCAGGAATGCAATAACTGAGTTCTTGACACTTATCATTAAAACCCAACAACCTAACGCCTTTATCATATGGAGAGCAAATAACCCTACCATCAGGTGAAAAGCAAACCTCTTTTATATAACCTTTGCCAACGTTTTTCTCTTTAATAAAATGCGTGAGTCTTGGAGCATTAACAACAATTTTATTCTTATATTCCGGATTTTGCGACAAAAAGGCACTATAGGTATTTCTCCCTATAAGACCGCTGTTGATAGTGCTCATCGTAGGCAATTGAAAATTCTCCCATTCGTGGTCGCCTTGTCTTTCTTGCATATACTGATCGTTTGATATGTAACCAAGCCATAGATCTGTCGGCCGCCTGTTGATATGATCCTCGCTATCGCCTGAAGATGACTGCTCATTTTCCTCAGAAACGTATAAAAAGTCTTGATCTTCTGTTGGGTCTCTCGCTTGGATGTCATGCACACTTGTCCACTGGAAAATAATCGATTAATCAAATTGTATTTTCCTGGAAGAGTACCTACGTCTTCATTTTCTTCTGCGTTTATGTTTCTTGATAAAGCGTTCCAGCCATGGGGGTGAATTTGCAAAGAACTAATTACTTCTGCATCATTTGGAAAATCATCAATAAACTCAACCCTAGTTTTTCTTGCGACTGGGATGGAATAGGTAATTAAAAATGTTGCCAGCAGGGAAGTTTTGTTCGCTAATTTGCATCAGTCTGTAGAGGATGGGCTGAAAATATTAATTATTTACCTTAGCAGCAGGATATATTTAAATAACTAGGCACCGAAGTTCTGGTTTAGGTCAGTTTCGGTTTCAGTCCAAAATCGGTCGAAGCTTCGGATAAGTCACAGTTTAAACCCGAAATTATCAAAAAAATTAAATTTTCGGAAAAACCTGAATTTATGAGTCCAATTTCATCATTAAATATGAAATTCAAGATTTTGCAACTCAAATTTTAGAAAGAAACACAATTTTCGAGTTTGAATTGAAAACATTCAAAAAAAGTTTCAAATGAAAAACAATTCGAAATTTACAACAATTCAAAATCTCAAGTTTAAACTTGGAATTATCAGAAAAAAAAATCAAGCTTTTCTTGAGAACAACTTGAATTTATAAATCAAATTCGAGATTAAACTCAAAGTTTCGACTTAAAAAAATTAGAAATTTAAAAGTTTCAATTGGTAACATTCGAAAAAATCGAAATGTAGGCAAAAAAAACTTGAAATCTATAACAAAAATATTCTTCAATATATAAAATCAAAATATGGAATTTTGAGAAAACAAGAGCGCAAAAAAGGTATTTCAAAAATTTGAATTTTAAAACGAAAGTTTCAGAAAAACCAACTTTTCGACTGTTTTCTTTGAATTTCTAAAAAACATTTGAAGTTTACTAAAAATTAAAAGAAAGCAACTTTAGGTTAAAACGTAAAATCAAATAAAAAGCTCCATGAAAAAATCTATATTTTCAATGTTTAGGAATTTAGAGAAAATATAAAAAATTGTAGATTTAAACTGAAGTTTTTGAAAAAAGCTATACATTTTGAAAAAAATCGTAATTTATGTAAAAATAAATAATCATAAAACTTCGAGTTTATAGTATTTTAGATTTTATGTAATGTCCATATTAAATTTAGGTATTCCAATCTCCTCTCAAAATTCAGTTTAAATTCAAAATAAGTGTCAAACCATGATCTTGCTTTAAATAAATTTAGAATTTTTCTTGTAATTGAACTGTTTTCTAAAAAATTCGAGTTGAATTTTGAAATGATTAAACTCTTTATCAATTTTGAGCTTTTTTTAAAATGTCTTTTTTAACAAACTTTCCAACTTTTAAATTAAACATTTTAATTTTACGCAAAATTTTGCCTAGACCAGCGGTTCTCAACTTTTTTGGTGATGGAATTCTTTTAAAAAACTAAATTTTTAACAAAACCCTAAACCCTTAACTGAAAGCAAAACCAGATTAATGTGTATTCTTTATTAATATTATTCCTTTTTATTACATGTATTATATTTTATTATGACTGCCAGCGGAGCCCTACCGGAAGCTTTGCGAGGCACTGGGGCTCCGTGGAGCTTTGAGTAACACTAGTCTAGAATATTTGAGACTAATTTCTTCCATTCAATAACGCCTAACCAAGATTTTAAAAAAGTAAATCTGACGTTTTTCGATAAAATTCTACTGTTTTCTCAAAATTTCGAGTTCCAAACTAGAAGGTCAAATATCTGAGAATTTTTTAAATAAATTTCATGCTTTTTTTATAACATTACATTATTTTTTAACAAAATAGAACTTTAAATTTTTACTTTTCATTTAAAATTTTATCTTTTAACTCTTTTACTCCCTTTAACTTTTAAAGGCCTCTGCAAGTGATCTTTTTTTTTTGCTCAAAATTGGTGCTTTTGTGTCCAGATTTCCAATTGTATAACTTTTTTTCTTTCCAGCAGTTTTTTTTTTCTTAAAACGGCCTTCCCAAAAATCCAAGATCAAGAAACTTGAAACGTTTAAATCAAAAAATGAAGATTTTTTTTTTTGATAAATTTCAAGCCTTTTCCAAAATAATGACTTTTTTTTACAAACTTTCTAGTTTAAACTACAAATGCTAATTTTTTACCTAAAATTTGTTTTTTTTATATTAGCTGTCAAGACCATTTCAAGTGATTTATTTTTTTTTTCCAAAATTAATAATGTTTGCCCAATTTTCCAATATTTTAGATCCAACTTTTCCTAATTTCTATTTTTCCTAAAATTTTTTATTTAAATTCTAAATTTGGTGTCAATTAATGATTTTATTTTAAATAAATCTGGTTTTTTTTCACATATTTTGAATGTTTTTTAAAAATTCCGAGTTCAAACTTGAAGTGTTTAATTACAAATATTTGAGATTTTTTTCCATAAAATTTGAACTTTTGTCGAAATGTTGATTTGTTTTTAACAAAATTTTGTCACTTTAATGGTAATGTCAAGACCATTTCAAGGGATTTAATTTCATTCTTAAAATTCATATTTTTTGTCCAATCTTCTAATTTTCTAGATTTAACTTTCTTCCCACAATTTCTTTTTTTCTTCCCAACATTCAACATTTGGAATTCTCGATATTTCAACTTGAGATGTTTACATTTGAAAATTTGACAATTTTTCATAAATATTCAGCTATTTCCCAATTTCATGTTTTATAAATTATAAGTATTTTTTGAAATTCTCTATCTTTAAAATTTTGACAATTTTGTTATAAATTTCTGATGTTCTCTCCAAATTTTTACGATTTTTGCAACATTATTTCTAGAATTTTTTTTTCCTCAAACTTCAATTTATATCTCATTTCTAATTTATCAAGATTTTATTAACATGAAATTTGTTTATTTCTATGAATTTGCGATTTTACTAGAAATTTGTACTTCTTTGGCCAAACTTTTCTCAAATTTTAGACTTTTTTCACAATATTTCATGTTAAAACTAAAAATTGTTTGTATAAATTTCAAGTTTTTCACAAAATTTTGACAGTTTTCTTACACTTGAAATTTTTAACTGGTGAAATTCGAGAAATCTTTGTTAATTTGATTTAAATCTTGATGTAAATTTACATGTTTCAACTTTCATTTTAAACTTTACAGTTTAAATTTTTGAGAAAAACAGTATATCCTCCATGCACACTGGTATTTTGTGGGAAAAATCGTTTTAAAAACTCTATACTAATCATTGAGCAATGATAGGTAATGAATTTGTGATCTCATTTTGTAATTTTTTCATATTCATTTGTTAAATATGAAAATGATTTTTTTGATTTGAGAAAACGAATTTTGGCTTTTATTTTAGTTTTCAGTCAAAACTGGAACTTATTCAAACTTGTCAAAATTATACTCTCAAATTCAAGAGTTCAGCCCAAGTTTCAAATTTATTAGATGAAACTTAAAAGTTAAATAAAATTTTAATGATGCTTATGTACCAAGCCTGTATAAAAATGGAATAAAATTTCCTTAACACTAATAGTGAAATTTTAACTTACTTTAAATGATTTCAAATCATTAGCTAGTGTGGCTAAATGTAAATCATGTATAATGATCATAAACCCATTAGTAGTCGATATAACCATTTTAGACCCATCAGGACTAAGTTTTGTTCTCATGATTCCATTCATTAAGAATACTTTATCATAAAGTCTATTATTTTCAGGTGTAGGTCCAATATTCCATGCATAAATACTTCCATCAAATGCCGATGTTACCATCATGTTTTCAGCCTCAGAAAACTCGATGTTTTTTACCTACATTTAAAAACAGTTAGCTCCCCTTAGTTACACACTCATATAAAAAAATATACCCAGTTCGAATGCCCATAAAGTGTCCTCGTTTCGCTTCTAAGGTTTCTAATATCCCATAATTTTATAGACGTATCATCAGAACAAGTAGCAAACACGCGACTATCTAAAAACCTAACGCAATTGACGCAACTTGAGTGGGCATTTGCCACAGTCTTGATTAGTTTTTGATTGGCTGCATCATGTAACAATATGCTTTTTTCTTCACATGCAGCCACCAGCAGTCTCCTAAAAGTCCACATCGTGAATCAATTCAATCTAAAAGGCTGGATATGTTACCCGTCCTGGCTGAATTCCAAGTTAAACACTCCGCCATACTTTCGTCCTTTTGGGTCTGGATTCAATTTGGTGTTTTGCGGTGTGGTGTACTGGTCTAGTCTATTGTACAGTCTTAGAACGATGTCGTCTTCATAGCCCGGCTTTCTCTTAAATCCCAGTTCTCGATCCCTCAGGATGCTGCAAATGCTGTATTTAGGGCGAATTTTTGGGCTTACCCTTAATGGCGACGACCGCATATTTTCCCGTGTATTCATTTATGGCCTCATTCAGAAAATGTTGATGTTATGATATTTATAATAATTGAATTAATAATTAAGCCTTTCAGACATACAGTTAAATATGTTTACTTAGTTTAATAGTCATCAACAAAATCAGCTGTCATCATCATTTAAAAACACGTGCTGTCATTTATGTCATATGTCAATATTGTCAAAATGAGGAAAGGGATTTTTCGCCAATCATTCGGCACGATAGACTTATACCGGTATGTCGAGGCGTATCTGGTGACGTAGTAGGCGATGCATAAGCCCAGATGTTTACATTATACTTGCCGAAGTAACGAATAAATTCTATAAAGCCGCGAACAAAGATATTTCAAAAAAATGCTCGAACATGTCTATTTGTATTTATAAATTCCCATTTAAACATGAATTTTTCAACCACCTCTACTCCTTCGACCCTAAGAGGTAGCAACCCCAATTTTAAAAATTCAAATAGCAAAGCACTCCTTGCTATACCTCGATTAATAGATCTTTTTATACTGAATGCAACAAAAAAAGTTTTATTAAATCGGTTGATAAATAATGGAGATATTTGTTAGCATGTTAGCAATGTTCTGCTTCGCATATTTCCTTCGACGTCAACATGCGGGCACGGGACGAGTTTGCGTCAAAATCTCAGCATACCGTGATCATTCGGTTGTAATGTACGGGCTAACCAAAAATCACCTATAGTCGGAGAGCTGTCACCAATTTTTGGGTAGGTATTTGAGGCAAGCTGAAAACTTGTCCGATACCTCTGCTATTATACCCCAACACGGAACTGCAGACCTGGCTGGTGAGTAGCGGAGCTAAATCAACCCCTGAATTTTTAAAAATATTATTTTTTTTTCAAAAAATATGTTTGAGGCAATATGCAATTTTTATATGTTGTAGCTTAATGTTTAAAGAATAAAAAAAAAAAATAAGCCAGACGATTTAGTCGAGGTTTTAACATTGCCAGACGTGTGCAAAAATATTTTGCAAAAAAATATAAAAAATGTATTTGAGGCAACTTGAAATTTTAATAGGATATTATTTATAACTAAAAAATAATATTCTCAAAAAGACAGGTCATTTTGATGGGACTACTTAAAGTTAAAAACACTGACAAAATGAGTCCTATTCGTTAACAGATTTCCATTCCGTGCATCACTTTAGCTATGAATTGTTTAATGATTTTTAGATTATTTACTGTTAAGTTTAAAGTTTAAAGCTAGGTTCACACGTAAAACTTTTAGTGTTTAATGGCGACATTGAAAATAAACCAAGAATTGTAGTCAGCCTATCAGATAATAGCATAAAAAACATATTTCACTTTATTTTAAACTAAGATATGTATACTTTTTGTAAATTACACGAAAAAAAACCTAATAATTTCTGAAATTAGATCTGTGATGGGAACGTCCTGTGATTGGTTGTTCTCTAGTGACGTCACACGCAAGTAAACGTGGCTACATCGAATTGTAGTTTGCGTTTTATGTTTTCTGGTGATTAGATTCGAGCTTCTAGCTATTTCTGAAGCATTTTCTGATCGGGAATCGCCGCGATCGATATCTGGCAAAAGTACTCATCTAAAACTAAAATATTAGCAAAGTTGTAATACTTCCGCTTATACCGGAAGTTTACACCAATTGTGTTATTTTAAATAAGACACCTTATATATTTTTTCCATTTTTTGATATTATTTGATATTTTAAGGCCACTTTGGATAAGCAAATATTGTTCTTAAAATTTATAGTTTGCGACTTAATTGGATTTTTATAAAAAAATTGACAGGTGCAAGGTCCCACGAAATTCTTTGTATCTTTTTTCAGAAATCAGCTATTAATTTCATATATGTACGTGAGTACGTGAGTAGAACACATACGAGCCCTATCTTGCATAACTTTTAAAATTTCAAAAACATTATACCGAGTGTTGAATTCATGTCTGAATATGTTGATAAATTCAAATGTCATTTTAAATAGAACACCCTATATTTTTTTAGCTTATCTTATGCTAATTTTCAGAAAAACTCCAGCTTTTCAACTTTTTGCTGAAAAGGGTCCAACGGTTTCTCTTAAATTTGTTAACTAGATATTTTTTGGGCCAAGAAAACAATCTAGGTTAATGCCGATTTGGTAGGAATTCCAAATCATTAGCTTTTAGACAGTCCATATTTTTACAGAGTTAAATAATTTAAGATAACTCGTTCTGACACTGGTTTTAATGAATCCCTGTGGCTGAGGGGTCGTTTGGCTGAAAATAAGTAGAAAAGTCTTAACGAACATGTGCTCCAATCTCTAAGATTTACCAAGATATAGCGTATGCAAAAATTGTTAGTTTTCTATTTATAGATCGAAGGAAAGTTGATCAAATGGTTAGCGTCGCGATACTCGAACTAAGCCACCATTGCAATTATCTTCATTTCAGTGGTGTAGAAATGAATCAAGTTGTTTCTCTCTCTTTTTTTTTTCTTTCTTAAAATTTGTATGCCCTCGCCATTTATTTCAAAATTCTAATTGCTTCGCATATCCATTCAATTCGCCTTAAAATAGTGTTGCGCGTTATCGCGTCGAATGATTAACACTTCGTGAATTGTAACCACTTTATTTCCAACTTATTCCGGAACACTACAATTGTAATTCACTAACACTGTTTAATTAAATAATTTATTCATTGACTAAATAACTAACCAACTCAGGGAAAGCCGACCGCGTTTATATACCTTCCCGGTGTTCTAGACTAAATCCATACAGATGAGGCTTATCGTTCGTGGAAATTTTTGAAGCGCTTATCTGCCGTTTTCTTCATTATCGCGGCCGCTTTCCTTAGGTACTAAATTCTATAATTACATTTTGTTACAATAGTATTACTATTACAGCCACTTAACAACATTCCTGTGTACCTTTACACTTCATTTACGTGTCAAATAGAATAAAATTAATTTCCTGCAGATTTTATTAACCTGACCTCGTTAAATTACATTTTCTAGCTAAGAGAAAAACAGTTCGTTTTGATTTTCTAACTAGTTTATAACATTAAATTACAATATGTTTACATGATTTACAAGAATATGAGAAAATTTTATTCTTGTTTCACACAAACTTTAAACGAACTTACGACTATGAGAACAAGAAAGAATAACTATCACTGTGTTACTTTATTTGCATTTCTCATTTCGTACCTAACAGCAAATTTTACTAATTTGGAATTTCTCTCATAACACTTACTGCATTAATTAAAGCGATATCTAGTTCCTTATTTACAGTAATTAATATTGCACTAACTGATAAATCGACATCATTAAGGTTGGAGAGCTCCGCACACAAAAGGTGGCCTTAATAGAACATTTTATTTATTCGAATAAAAGAAAATAGTCGGCCGCAATCTAGATTTTTGTCTTACCACATGCAGTTTTTACAGTTCGTAACTGTTGTGTCTTGTTAGATACATTTGAAAATGAGGAATATGTTTTGCATGGTTGATTAAATTATGCGTGCCTTGCATTGTTATATTTATTAAAACTTGGTCAATGTAGCATCCGAAGAAGAAAAAATGGGATTCGAGGCGATGTTCAGAATATTAGGGTCGCGGTTTCATGTGTAATGTTTTATTTATTGAATCGCTTTGCATTTGACCATTATAAAGTTAAGTCAAGATTTATAAAATTGTCATTTATTCTAATCTGCAAATCTAGACCTACAAAACGTCAGTCATCCTTCATTTATTATGGTTACCGTGAGTGAGTAATTCCACTTTAGATATAGACACTTAAGGTTGCTAAATGACGCCTAACTATTGGTTTGTTACAAATTGAAAGTATGCATACTATGATAATTTATCAATAGCCATGGATCGATGGAGACCCTTTGGAACTGTAAGTATAGATATCGTCTGATGCTTTACTGTCTATTGCAAAAAAACCATTAAAATTGTCTACAATCTAATTAATTAGGAAACCGAAGAAAGAGGCAGCATTCCTTGTAGCCACTTGAAATATATTGCGCTGTTTTTTATGTGCTGAGAATCAAAGATACAAAAGTACCTGGTAAAAATGTTTCCAAGGCAGAAGTGAGAAGACAAATAAAATCTAGAAAAATACCAAAATACAACAAGAAATACTGTCAAAGGACAGTATTTCTTGGTATAAAATTATGCCATCGAAAATTAGGAATAATTATGAAAACTAGCATTGCGAAACTAATTTAATTGATTAATAAGAGCAGCATCGAATTTATCTATTAAAATTTACATATATAGGTAACAATGAAATCTTGCTTATTTTTATTCGATTTATTAATTCTAACATTCCAAGATATGCAAAAAAACGGTCACTTAAAAGACGTTGCCATTTATAACATTTTTTTTTCGGATCTAGTAACCATGCTAAAGAAATGGAAAAATCTGAAAGTTCGCTTATATTATGTACTCCAAATATACTTCGCTTTTAAAGCAATTATTAAACTACTTTAATAATCATATTTTGTTTTAATACAATCCACTCCTAAAGGGTAACCCTATTATGTTCTTGGAGCACTGCGAGCAGGAAGGGAGAAATGAAGATAAATCGATATGAACTACTGTTTTAAACGCTTTTTTCGTGAAAAATTCTGCTTGACAAGAATTCCAAGATATGGAAGTCATATAGAAAAAAGTGTCTCCACAGATAGAAGTTTTTCCACTGTGCCAAGTTGGACTGCACAAGAATTTGCTCCCTCTCAATGTCTTGTATGACTTGGAATATTGCTCTTGGAAGAGTCAGACTTATTAGTTCTTGCGAACATCTGCCGTAAAAGTATATTTCTAAAAAAGTTCCTAACTACCCGTCTGTGCTCTAGTATTTGGAGAAACTAGGTCTTGGTTTAACCTATTTATCATCAATTGGCCGAACTGCTTTTCTTTGGATTGAATTCAAAAGAGCCAATGTGTATTTTGGGTCTGAACTCTAACAGTTACTATAGAAAATTAGTGTTGCATGAAAAAGACACACACGATACAAAAGTAGTGTAATGTTAATTCTTTGTTGATCCCACAACCTAGTTGTTAGTTTTGGCGTTGTTAAGACTTTCGAACATCCATTTTTTTAAGGAACAGTTTTTTTGTGAAGTTGTGTGATCTCTTTTCCTATTTAACAATATTTTTTTTAACTGTTATTGGTTACTTTTTTTAGTTTTATAAGAAATGTCAAGCTCAAAGTAGAAACTTTGCGTTTTAAGTATAAATTTAGAGGTTAAAACTAAACAGATCAAAGTTGAAAGAATCATAGAATATCAATTTTAATATTGAAATTTGAGTTTAAAATTCCGATAAGAAAATCGAAATTTCAATAAAAAAGTGAGTTCTTCAGAAGCAAGTTAGAACTCTCCACATAAAATTACTCTTGAAATAAAGAATTTTAAAACAATTGGGCAGTTATGGGGACTGCCGACAGAAGTGAAAACTTAAAACTATGATATAGCAGGTTTTTTTAAATTTTCCGATTGTAATATCAAAAATAAAAATTTTATAGTTTGTAAATTAAAATTATTATTTCTAGTTTTTATATCTTTTATATTTGTATACAATCTAGTCTTTAATCTTGTCTGTTTTGGGTTACTGCATATTAAAAAACATGTCACATTACCTAAATTTTATATTTGAATAGAAAATTTCAAGACATTTCAAAAAAATATGTTTTCAGTGTACTGATTTTTCGGAGTGGGGCAGCGGATTAGCGAGGTTTGAATAATTAAGGTTCGGATATTCGAGATTTGGGTAATCAGATATTTGAATTAGCGATGTACGGATAATCGATGTTTGTATAATCGAGGTTTGGAAAATCGAAGTTTGCATTAGCGATGTTCGGATTAGCGAGGTTCGGATTAGCGGGGGAAATTATGCAGTCATTCGAAAAAAAACTGCAATATTCCATATTTTCGATTAGATTATCTGGCAAGTAGTTCAAAGTAGCGTTTTTTGGAAACGCAATACCCATATACCAGGTCATTCAATAAGTCCGTAGGATAAGTAAGAAAAAAACAAAATTTTTACAAAACTCGATTTTATTATTCAACATAGTTGCTTTCGAGGGCGATACAACGAATATAGCGATTTTCCAACTTTTCGATACCACTTTATAGTACGATTTCTCTTTCTCTTCAAAATAGTCCTCAGTTTCAGCGATTACTTCATTATTGGATTTAAATTTTTTTCCAACAAGCATTCTCTTGAGATCTAAAAACAGGAAAAAGTCGCTGGGGGCTATATCTGGAGAATACGGTGGGTGGGTAAGAAATTCGAAGCCCAATTCATTCAATTTTGCCATCGTTTTCATCGATTTGTGACACGGTGCATTGTCTTGGCAAAACAACACTTTTTTCTTTTGCAAATGTGGCCGTTTCTTTGCGATTTCACCCTTCAATCGATCCAAAAGTGCACAGTAATAGTCGCTGTTGATGGTGGTTCCTTTTTGGAGATAGTCGATGAATATTATTCCGTTCGCATCCCAAAATGCAGAAGTCATCACCTTACCGGCCAACTGTTGCGTCTTTGCTCGCTTTGGATTCGGTTCGTCGACTGCTGTCCACTCAGCTGACTGTCTTTTGGATTCTGGTGTGTAATAGTGAAGCCATGTCTCCTCCATTGTCGCATATCGACGATAGAATTTCATTTCATTGCGGTTTAACAGCGCCAAACACTCCTCTGAAGCAGCGATTCGTTGTTGTTTTTGGTCCACTGTGAACTTACGCGGCACCCACCTTGCACAGAGCTTTCGCATACCCAAATGTTCGTGTAAAATGGTAAAAACACTACCATCTGATATCTTTACAATGTCAGCTAGCTTGTCCGCCTTCAATTTGCGATCGTTCATAACCAATTTGGGGAATTTTTTGAAATTTTCTGGAATAACAGCCTCATTTGGGCGTCCCCTGCGCTCTGCATTCAGCATTCAGCATTCAGCAATTCACTTCTCTACCATTTGTCTCGATGGAGTAGAGTTCGGATAATGTTTATCAAGCTATTGTTTGGTTTTCACTGTATTTTTTTTTCATCAAAAAGCAATGCTTTATCAAAACTCAAAATTCACTTTTTTCAATTTTTTTTTCAATAACAAAAGTTGCTTCATACAAAATACTATAACTCACTAGTCAATAGTCAGATTGCTGTCAAATTTATACACGTATCGTTTGAAGGTTAGGACTAAATAAAAATCATATGGAAAAAATTCTAGTACAGCCATCTATGTGGATATTTTGAATGGACTGTTATGTGATTAAATATATGGAAATACCATCCAATTGTCCCTTATCTTAAGTTGCTTAGCGCGTCTAAAGAAGTTTTCATTTCAAAAAAATGTAAATCTGTTCAATAAATTAAAACTTTGAAATAAAAAATCAAACTTTCCTGTTATCAACTCGAAATGTAGAGATTAAAGTATACAACACTTTAAAATTTCTGACAAAATATTTGTGGAAGTTTTCGAATCAGTCAAAATCTGTTAATGTTAAATATCGAAATTGCAATAAAAAACTTTGGCAAAAAAAGAGATTTTAAAGAGTGCTGTTAAAATTCACCATTTTGTATTTAGGATGGGCATTGAACGATAACGTCTGGAGATCGAAATTGAAAATATTGCTGACTATCTTAAGAAAAATGTTCTCTGAGATGTGACTAAAGCCGAAATAATTGGTGATAATATTCAGCAAAAAAAGTTTTCAGTTTATCTACTGAAAGTAGAATTTCTGCATTTAAATTTAAAAGTTCCACCCTAAATTGTAAATGTGAAGATTAAAATAGAAAAAATTTTAAAATTTCTAAAATGAACTTTTTCAAATTTTTAAATTTAAAATTGAAATTTTGTATTAAAAGCTTAAATTTTGAGACTAGAGTCAGAATTTGCAAAAACAAATATTCGAAATAAAAACCTTTAAATATTATTTTTTGAATTTATGATATTAAAGTCAAATTTTTAAGCAAATTGTTTTTGAATTTTTGAGCTCAAGTTTGAAAGCTAAAGAATATTTCGAAAGTAAGTTGAAATGTGAAGATTAAGGTCAAAAATCTTCGGTTAAACCAAAAGTGCTCACCAAGGAAACTGGTTTTATAGCTTACAGTTACATTTTCGACATTTGAATCTTAAATTGAAGATATTTAAAATATCTGTGAAACGAAAAAAAAACTTTTCGTTAAAATAATTTTTCTCGAAACGAAAGAGAATTGTAGAATGGAAATACTAAAGGGGCTAAGTGTCAAATAAGGAGTTTGAAGTTATTAGAGAAAAACTTTCTGTTATGATGTATTACTTATTAATTAATTAATTAATTTAAGGTAGTAGCCAAACAAGAAGAATTAGCCCTTGGCGCTTTTGTTGGGATATTGGCGATGATATTTAGTGCCTTTTTAAGATAAAAACTGAAAAACGAGTTTTTCGGCACTTACCCCTTTTGTTATTTTTACTCTACAATTATGTTTTCCTCCTTTCCACTTTACTTGAGAAAAATTCGACCTACAATATGTATAAAAGTTAAAAGGATCTGAGATTCCTAAGTCCAATTTTTCTCTAGTAGACTAAGCTTTACTTTAATAAAATTTAAACTACTGGACCAATCTCTTTCAAACTCAGCAGAGTTCTATTCTGAGAAATTCCAAATCGATAGAAACAAGAATGGCAAACATCGGTTAAGAATTGGGAAATGTAGCAAGATAACGGGCCTTTACACAGACTGACAATCGTTTTTCAGTGACAAATTTTGGAATTAAGATCAATATAAAACTGTACTAAATAACATCATCGTCTAGAGAAAACTTCTCTCTATCTAAAAAGCTATATTGCAGCTAATTTGGTGCAAAAATACCCAAGATGTAATCAGTTTTAGGGCAAAAAGTCGTGTTTTTGGTATTTCCCGATAATAGAGCAAATCACGACCAAACAAATACCTAAAAAATGTTTTTCGAAATTTTTAGTTTGAAGTCAAAATGTAGATTTTAAAGTTAGACTTTGGAATTGAAAATCGATATTTGAGTTTAAAGTCAGACTTCTGAGATTGACGAAAGGACTTTGGGCATTTTTCGAAGTAGACTAAAAATTTTAGGGGAAATATTAATTTTTCAAATCTTTAATTTTATAGTTGAAATTTTGTAGTAAAAGTGGAAATGTTGCATTGGAAACTTTTCTTTTCGAATTCTTGGGCTTATTAAAACCCAAATTTTCCATATGAAGTCGAGATGTGGGGATTAAAGTTGAAGATTCTTAAAAACCGTGTGGTATTTATTAGTTTTAAGCAGAAGTTTTTCGTTTAAAATCTTAGAGAGATATGCAGATTAAGGGCAGAATTATCGTTCATGGTTGAGTTTTCGAGTTTCAGATACCCCAAGTTTTAGAAAAAAGATCAAGAATTTTGGCTGCAAATTACGTAAAGATTAAAACAAAATGGTTTTTATTCGAAACTTCGAGATCCAAATTTTTTACATAAAAAGTAATTCTGGAAAAGTCAATACCAATCCTGAAAGTTTTGAAAGTGGATTTAAAGACTTTAAAGTTAAAAATATATTGAAAACCTATTTTTTCCTTAGATTAAAAAAACTGTAAAACGTGAAATTTCCAGTTGTAGCTGAATTTTTCCACTTATATTATTGTCGAAAAGTGAAGTTTATAGGAGAAATGTTTGGAATTTTTAATATAAAATTTTTTAATTTAAATAGATATGCGCCAACTAAAATGACAATTTCGAATTATTAGATTAAGGACGTTTAAAAATTTTTATATCAAAATTTGAAAGAAATGTCCAATGTCGTATTTGTCCAGTTTTCTAGTTAATGATTAGTAGGGGGTAACGGTTGGATAAATTCGCCTTTTTTATGTTCAATCCACTCGCAAAGGATAACCCTATTATGCCTTCAAAGCACCTCGAGTAGGACGCGGAAACAAGGATAGATGGCGATGAACCGCCTTCTTAAACAAGGATAGGTTTAATTTTTGGGAAAAATTCCGTTCGGCAACGAGTTCCAAAGCTTGGAAGTTCTATACAAAAAAGAGTCTCCATAGACAGAAGTCCTCACTGTGTCAAGCTGAACCACACAGGAATTTGCTGTCTCCGACTGTCTTGTATGCCTAAAATATCTTGCTCTTAGGGATAAATACTACTATTTCCCGTGAACATCTTTCATGAAAGAAAAAAGATAAATCACCAGCCATCTACCTGTGCCCTAGTGTTTCAAGAGAATCGGTCAAACTCTCGTTATCAGTTAGGCGAAACGCTCTTCTTTAAATTTAATCTAAAACAGCTAAAGTGTGCTTTGGGGCTAAACTCCAAACATGAGAACAGTGTTCTAGTGTTGGCCTAACTTGAGCTTTGTATATTGTAAGTAGCTGATCAGATGTGAAGTATTTTTTAGATCTAAAAAGAAAGCCTAGCTTCTGAGAGGAAGATTTGGCAATGGCGCGCATATGATCGTCCCATAAGAAGTTATTGTTTGCATTCATTCCTATAATAGACAGACTAAATTTCATCCAGAGAATTTTACCGTCCATGAATATGATTGTTGCATTATCCTTTGATGTTTTCTTAGACAAAACCGCGGCCTAAGTTTTTGAGGCGTTGAGGTTGACTAGATTTCCAGATCCCTATTAATTCTTTGTATCTGCTTTTCTCTTAGTCGATCTGAAGCAGTTACGGATAATGGTTTGTCGGAGAAAAAAGATGACATCAGGCTACTATCATCTGCGTAATTGTATATCGGATTGGAAGTTGATGCTAAGAGATCGTTTATGTGTAACAGAAACAGAGTAGGAGACAGGACAGACCCCTGAGGCACCTCTGCATTAATCGCAAATGTCTCGGATAAGATGCCATCGACGACGACCTGAAGAGATCTGTCAGCCAAAAAATTCGATATCAAAGGACAGAGTCCAGAAGCAAAACCATAAGATGTTAATTTAGCGAGAAGAGATCGTTGCCAGACTCTATTAAAGGCCTTTGAGATATTCAATGCCACAATTCCAGCCTAACCATGTTTTCCCATAGCTGAGTTACAGATATGAGTCACATATATCAGTAAATCACCAGTTGAGCTTTGTGGGCTTAAACCGTTTTGCGTCTTTGAGATAATTCTATTCTCCTTCAAATATTTTTCCATTTTTGGGGACAAGCTGCATTCTAGCAGATTTCCAGATGTTAGGGAATACACCTTTGTTATAGGAGAGTGTGAACAATTTGCTTAGGACAGGAGTCAACTGTGGAGCGCACTTGTTCAGAACAATAGGGGAGATACCATCAAGGCCAGAAGCTTTCGATGTGTCGAGCTCGAGGAGAACCTTCCTGTTAGTGCGTTGTCCAAAATTAATTTCAGGCATCGAAGTGCCGACTTGAGGAAGAATAAGAGGTTCTGCGTTTCGAGAATCAAGGTTGGACTTTTCAGCAAACATTAAAGCTAGCATGTCAGGCTTCTCCTTGGAAGTAGTCGCAATATTGTTGTCATCGAACAAAGGTGGAAAATTTAAAAATGTAAAATTCTTTCCAATTGACTTTGCAAATACCCAAAAGGTCCTGGAACCGTTGGGACAGTTGATAAACCTCTGGCGCATTTTACGATCGAAATCACTTTTTGCGTCGTCAATAACCTGTTTACAAAAATGTCGTGCATTTACAAAGATGATACGAGTCTCGACTGAGGGATTATTTCTCCTACGATGATATTTATTGAATGCCGCTGGCATTGAAAATTTAATTATTTTTATTTTTCCAGAACTTATTCCTAATCTTGTCAGTAATTTTAAACTGGAAATTAAGAAAAAAAAAGGCGAAATTGTAAAATTAAAATTCTAATTTCAGAAATGTAAAAAAAAATTAATTTTAAATTCACAATTTCAAGATTTGAAGATTTGGATGATTTGAAAATTATTCAAAAGTTAAAATTTGCAAAAAAAAATTTTCTTAAAATTTGCAGCAAAAGGCGGAATTCAAGGTTGAAGTTTAAATTTGGAAAAAAATCTAAAATAAGTCAAAATATACAGAAAAAAAATTTAGAACTGCTTTAAATTTTGGAAAGAAATGTAAAAATCGTTGGTAAAAGCAAAGTGAACATCATGAGAATTGGTTAGTTTAAATTCAAAATTTTTGCTTTGAATTCCAAACTTTTAGGAAGAAAATAAAGTGCTTCTTCAAGCTAAACTTATAAAAATCTAATACTGTGTCTAAAACTATTCCTAATATATACTTTTACCTTAGCATTTCACAAAATATATTATTCTTCATATTGCGTTTCCCCTGTAACCAGTTACAGTGGTTGTAAATAAAAATGATTTGTTCTGTTAGTGGACTTTCTGCAAGGGATTAAAGACAACAATGGTAGCTAAAAGTAAGAGTTCAATGAAGGCTAATACATTAGCTGTCACAAGGCGGCGCCCCATGCAACTCAGGTACCATGAAAAAATTAGCATTTGCTTGTGTTGTTTATCATCAGTAGATTTAAATATTTACTCTATCATAAGGAGGTGATAGTGATATAACCTGGCAATTTGGTTTTTTTCCGAAATTTTGGATTTAGATAAGAAATAATAAACACTTTTTAAAAAGTTTCGATTTTCTTTTGAAAATTTCAAGCTTAAACAATTAATTTATTTCCTAAATTTAGATTTTATATTTTGGATCTTTTCTCAAAATTTCTAGAAAATATGAAAGTTTAACTTTAAAATTTCGATTTTAATTTTCGAAATAATATAAATTGGAAGCGCAAATTCTTTTTATAAAAAGAAGAAATGTAAGAAAAAAACCGAAAAGTATAAAAAATCAGAAATTTTTTTCGATTTGCTTCTGTTTCATTTTTTAATAAATTTTGAGTTTAACCACCTTTTGCGACTTTCTTTAAGATTGAAAATTTACACTTCTGATTTTTACTTTTTTCCAAAACTTCGACATTATAACATCTTATAAATCTTTTTTCTTGGGATTTTAGAAATAGCTTTTGCACATACCATTTTTGTTTAATTTAGATGTACTGAAAATTTGGGATTTGAGTATATTATAAATTATGAGTTTTTTTTTCACCAAGTTTTGTCTTTTTCTCCAGATTCTCGGTTTTCACATTTAATCTTTACTTTTTTTTTAAATCCTTCTTTTAACTGAAAATCTACCCAAAGGGTAGCACGACTTTTAGGTCTATTATAAAATATCTGCGACAAAATATCCCCGAAATAATATCCCCATCAAACGAAATATCAAACAGACAAAATCCCTTTACATTTGCACTTTATCCCGCGGGTTTGGAACGTGCCGTTCAAATGGTATCCTTGTAAAACTGTCACTTGGGACAGCCACGCATTACAAACACGCAAGATTAACCTGCGGTAAAAGATCTTCCCGTTGTTTTTTAGTGTAATTAGGCCCCTTTACACTTACAGTCTTTTTGAGCGATCTTGTCAGGACGCGCCAATCGTACCTTCCAAGTGGTAGGCAAATAACGTGGCGTTCCAAAAGTGTGTCAATAAATGCAATGTTCCATCCGTGTATTTTTTTTCGTTCCGTACAAAACAAAAGGATGTTTATATCGAAAACCTCCTTCTTTCGAGAGATTAGCGTGGCTTGTAATGTTTAAGAATTTTAAAAATTCTTGTTGACACTTTTAAAACAAAATGTATAAAATTAATCTGTACTGAGCAGGTATTTAGAATTTTTGATGCACGTGATCTTTTGACATAAAGTAGAAATTTCGAATTTAAAGTTAAAACTTAAAGAGAAAATACAATCAATTTCTTTACAATTTATTCGGAATAATAGCTGGCCTAAATGTACAAAGTAAAGTTTCTTTATTGTTAGACCATTTCATAAAAGATAATGATATACTGACAGTACGAGTTTTAAGCAAAGCGAATGATCTAGAAGAAGCTAGAAAAAATATACTTTTTTAAATTATCTAATTATTACAAGTATAAGGGGAAAAATTACGTCTATGAGTTTCATTAAATCTCCGAGGAAATATATCAATTTACGAATTGTAATTTTTTCCTGTAATTTGCGATATGTACATATTTGGTTACAAAAGTTTCTACGATGATATTCAGTAAAAGATAAACTTTTTCCGAGATTAGACCATGCCAAAAAACTAATAATAGTGTTCGACATTTCGCTCGCCATCGAAAAAGGGGAAAACCAAATTCAGGAAGAGGGTCATGTCAACCACGCCAAACGCGAAACTTTTTCAAATTGTACAACAAAATGGGACGAAGGAATGTAGTCAATACAAAAGCGCTTGGTAACGCAGTATGTGAACCATATCAGATGCGCCGAAATGAATTCCAAGATTCAAGAGAGAAGATCAAGGTCACTCTGTATCTTAAGCATATCAGATCCGAAACTCTTTTTTAACATTTTTATTAATATTGTTACACTTTTTATTAATTTTGTTGAAATTTATTACTGTGTGGAATTTTTTGATGTTCATAATTCATATTTCACGGTGTAACCGAATATCTGGAATCGTTTGGACCGGTTTCACTTTGGAACACAGTTGGTCAATGACATTAGTAGTATTTTTTGATAATCGACAACTTTAAATTGTTCCTAACAGGATTAGTTCTTCATTAAGGAGGAAATATAAATTAATACAAAAACTTGAGACTAATTTTTGAAAATTGTTACGAATACTTAGGATTTCTGCTTTATTCGTAAGTTTGCGTTTTGGATCTAATAAATGTTAAGCAAAAGTTGATCTTCCTGGAAGGCAGCAAGATTTCCCTTATATCAGAGACCTGACTCAAATAAGGACTACCTAATTTAGAACGCTAATATCTCAATAAATATAAAAGTACAAAGATAATAAACTATTTTTAATCTCTTATATCTTAATGATGAGTAATGAATGAAAAATTCAAAATATTTTAACTAAAAAGTAGGCAAAAATCAACAATTCAAATCCCTTGCCAAGTGGCCATATTAAAGTGAGGTCACAAAATAAGGCTTGTAAAATTAAATGTAAGATAATCTTGTCAATTATTATGTATAGGTCTATATGGGGATATGCCTTATTTTAGTAAAGTACCTTCTAAGGCAGGTTAACAATTCTAAACAAATATCATCATCGGTGATAAGGTTTAAAACAACTAAATGATTTCGTTGGTATTTATTAAATACTTACAAATTAATGAGTGTATCAAAATATCTTGGCAAACATGCACCCGGGTATGCGAAGAGGCTTAGTCTAGATAATTCCATCCATTTATCTATTAAAGTGCAGTGCTCTGACCCCTTAATCTGGCCAAATACGTTAGTTAATTCTGGTTTAATTAATTTCTGAATTGCGTGTTTAAAATGGAGGATAAGGATTACTGGGCTTATTGGAGTGCGCCGGGGAAATACAGGGAACCCAGTTGTAATATTAACGAGTTAATTTGCATCGACAAGCGTCTCTGTAACGGTTTATCTTTAAGCGCAACATTTTACGGAATTTCTTACCGTAGAAAAGCCAAAGCGTCTTTGTTGACTCTTCTCGCTTGTTCTTCTTAAGCAGGCAGCCAAAGATATTTGGCAATTTATTTGAAAGTTTACTTTTTTCCAGTTACGAATTTGCGGATTTAGAAAAACCTCAGGGGGGCGCACCAATGTCGGTGTCCGTCTAAAAATACGCCAAGCTATATAGCTATTTAATTTTTCTTTTCTTGATGTTAAAGAGACGATTTTAAGGCTAAAATAGTGATGTTCCACTTACTGTAAATGTTTTGTTTAAAAACTTCAAGTCATGTACGCTTACAACGATACATTTGCAATATGAAATCTGGTATACAAATTTTCAAACGATGTAAAGTAGAGAAGCTTTTTTCTCTACCATGGCAATCACTATAGAATTGAATAGGATAGGTATCTGGAGCTTGTGGAGGTAATCGATGGTCGTGCTTCCAATTTTCATTTTTGCTTTCAGAACTCTATACCAGCAGCCGAGGTTTACCAGCTTTTCCTTTTAATGAAACATTTCCAAGTTTCGAAATTGAACAGAATATTACCGACTAGGGTCGCGAAGAATGGACATAAGTTCAAAGATTGTTCTTTATTTTGGAAATGAAATTTCGTTTTCTGTGGTAAAACTTAAACCATTTTTCAGACTAAATCAAACTTGGAATTTAAGTTTTTTTTTATTTTGAGATTTAATTTGATATTTTAATAAAATGGGTCGAAATTGTGAGGTTAAAGTAGAAACTTAGTTCTAGACAGTGATTTAGGTAGCCTTCAAAAAGTCCTGTATAATACATTAAATTTACGCCAATAAAAGCTCTGGAAGCCAAAAAAAAATGCATCATCTGCATTTATGGGTTTTCTTATTGCTTTGAACCCTGTGTGGATGCATCTGCTGCACCTATCTCGCTACGTCTTTGGATCTACAAAAATTGAATTTCTAAGCTGAACTCAAACTTTTGAGTAATAAGTCAAACTTTCGAGAAAAAAAAATTTATCATTATACAGGGTGGATCGTAAGTAATAGTACATAGAGCACAAGTGGATTTTTCGTATAAAAATAATGTAATTTAGCCACATTTATCTTATACCAAAAGTTGATATTAACAGAGTTACAGGGCGTCAAAATTCAAGAATACATGATTTTTTTTACATAATTGATGAAGAAATTTCAACTAGACAAGAAATTTGGTATAGGCGGATTTTTTTATTCGAGCAACTCTAATTTGCTAACATATTGCCAGTAACTCGTAATGTATCTTGGTTGATATCAACTTTTGGTATAAAGTAAATTCAACTAAAACACATTATTTTTATACGAGAAATCCACTATTGCTCTGTGTACCATTAATTATAGCCCATTCTATATATTTCCTAAAATGTACTTTTGGATGCTAGATTTCTTTATTTGCGATTTCTTTTCGAATATTAGAATTTAATATCGAAATTAAAACGTTTTCATGGATTTTTGTATTTAAATTCTTTCTGTTAAAATTTCCATTTTTTTATCGAAAGTTGAACTTTTTAAGGTTAAAGTGTGTAGATTTGTTTTATACAGTGGATCTTCTTTAAAATAAAGACACCTGGACATTTTTGCAGTTACTTAAAATCTATATTTAAAATTGGGCACAAATTTATAAAGTGTACATTTTGAGGTAAACAACTAATATTTAAGTAACAGACTGAGATATTGGCAGCCACCAAATTGAGGCTCACTTTCGATATTTTGCTTCGCCCTGAA
Organism: Dastarcus helophoroides; assembly: GCA_028583605.1. Classification (NCBI taxonomy): domain Eukaryota; kingdom Metazoa; phylum Arthropoda; class Insecta; order Coleoptera; family Bothrideridae; genus Dastarcus; species Dastarcus helophoroides. The sequence goes on along the minus strand of CM053332.1, from coordinate 706,482 downwards.
GATATAAAAGATATAGGATGAAATAGTAAACATATGTCTCAAAAGTTTTGATCCAAAATATTTAACCACTTTTGTGGTAATAAATAATTTCATTGTAATATACAAGGTGATTCTAAATGTAATACCATAAATACAGATTCGAATTTTAGAGACCAAAATAAGACGAAAAGTCTATATAAACATATGTCGTAAAACACTTCGCTTGCGAGTTACAGGGTGTGGAAAGTTATTTTTTGATTATAGTTTTTTATTAATAGTTTCGAAACGTGTACAGATAATTGAATTAAACGTGACACAACTCCATGCCATTTTATGCCGTTCCTAAAAATCTAAGAATTAATTAACACAAGTGAATCAGTGATGGGTATATCTTGGGAGGCAGTATTTAAATCGGGCTTTATTTAGTTTGTAAGCACTTTTGTCGTTGGTTCGTAACAAAAATATAAACCATAAACGTTTTTATGTAAAAAAGGCACTTTTACAAAAATTCGATATTGGCAGCGGTTTTCGAGTAAAATGCATTTTTATAACTCGATGCACTAAAAACACTCGCCTAAAAATCTGGGATGTAACATAGATTTGGCTTTAAATAGAAGAAAAGTTATGATGTGTTCATTAGTCAAAATATCCTTTCCAAAAAAATATTTGTAACTAATATTTAAATTAAAAAAATGTTTCGTAAGTATTAAACAAATAACAAATTTAAAAACATTAGCTTTTGTTTGCAGAAATTGCTCAAAGTGGCCTCCGGTTATTTTATTTCAGTGTCAACTATGTGTTACATTCGATATTTTTGGGGAAGCGTTTTTAATGCATCGAGATATAAAATTGCATCTTATTCCGAAACGGCTAACAATATCGAATTTCGGTAAAAATATCTTTTTTATGTAAAAATGTTTGCAGTTTATATTTTCGTTAGGAAATTGCGACAAAAGTGCAAGCAAAATAAATAGGGCACGTTTTAAGAACCGCCCCCCTTGATATACCTGCCTTATGAGAAATAAAGGGTAACTGTAAACATGTTTTTTTGAATATCCAACATTTTTTAAGTTATTCGGATAAAGTGTAAAAAAATTCATTACGACTACGGCACACATCATGGACAAATGATTTTTTCACAAATTATTCACAAAAAATATTGTACAGGGTGCTCAAAAAAATTAATTCGCTTTTAAAGAACTTTAAATGGCCAAAACTCGCTTATTTTAAATGGAACATCCTTTATTTTTTTATGTTCAAATCGGCCACTTACTTGTCTACAAGTTTTATCAAATATCCTCTATGCCAAAAAATACTGGTAGTCGAGATATTGTCACTTTTCTTGATCAAACGGTAAAATTTATAAACTTCGAAAAAGATTTCGACAAAGGGGGCTTAGCAGTGAATATTTTGTACAAAACTGGCAATTTAGCCACCGCTAAGAACTCTTGACTTATTATGTCTCGATTTCTTTCTGTTGGAGTTTATCAAAGATACTTTTATAAACTATAAAGAAAGTCCAAGAGATATTGAAAATGTGTGAAAATTAAAATCAGAAACGATCCAAGTAACTTGGGTAATGTTGACAAATATTTTCAGATAATTTCGCAATAGGATTCAAAAATGCCTAGAAGAAAAGGAAAGACATTTTGAACGTCTTTTATAATGCTGCTCTTTTTTTACATTTTGTGGGGGCCGTTAAAGGTCCTGTCACCTAGATTCAAAATCCTTTGTAACTTCCACAAGTTTATTCGAGCCTCAGTTAGCATGCTACTTTAAATTTACTTTTTTTCTGATGCATAAAACATTTATAACATTATACTTAAAAATTTATATCGAAAATTAAAAATGCTTATCACAAAAAGCTAGAGTTATTAGGTATTTAAATATAATAATAGGTACTCACACTTACATACTTACATGCATTAACTTTAACTTTTTCATTTGCTTCCACGTTGTGTCATTCCTGTATTAAAGCAATTTTTTAATAAAATATTTATTTTATTATTTTCGATAATATTATTAACTTCAGTTATTTATCTATTATCCGGAAGGTCAGTTTTCGTTATCTTGGCATATTATAAGCAATTCATTTTAGGGATTCTTCTGCGGATAGTGTACTTTATAATTTTATCATTTTGATATTTTTGTTTAAAGTCAATTAAAATAAATTTTATAAAAATGATTAACGAGTTTTTATTTGATGGTTCTGGTAACATTTTCACTCGATAACAAGCATATTAGCGGGATCCCCACCATAGTTAAACTCAGGCACGTAGCCAGGGGGAGGGTCCAAGGGGTCCAGACCCCCCCCCCGAAATGAATATTCGCCAAAAAATTTACGATGATACGAATTGAAATATCAATAGAACAATGGCTGCTTGTATATTTAAGCATGTAAATAATTTCCGAAATTGCTAACTATTAAATTTATGATAAGTAAAATCGCCATGCAGGCATTTTAAGAAAAATTGGTAATGAGCTCAAGGCTTCCCAATATATGCTTCAATCGTCACGTACGTGCAGCAGCGGCATTGCAGTCAAAGGATATATTCTTATACCTAATCTACTTTATTATATTAACTCATATTTCATATTGCCAAATTGTCATAGAAAATACAATACAAATTATGATTATGGTACGAGTTAAGAATTAGTCGACAAGTCGACTCTTGCTCGGTGATGAGTTAAATACGTGAACTTAAAGTGGATATTAGGAAATTTTGTTTCGGTAAGTTTCACGTTTTTATTTGTTAAATTTATGTAATGTTAAGGTCACTAGATTTTATTCTTTATTTTTACTAATTACCAAAATGAAAAAAAAATAAAAGAGATAAATACGTAAAAATAATTAATGTGTTTTCTTATATTTTCTGAAGAATATTTTCTAGACATTTTGATAATTTAACAAAATTTCGAGATTAAATTAAAAATTCTAAATTATTTTCTTCAATTTTACATCCCTGTAAGCACATAATCGATTTCATTAATTTATTTTTTTTAATTCCAAGGACGTATGAATAATTTTTTGCCGAATTCTGGTGTTTTTTCTCAAAAATGTTTTACTTTTAATTCATAAATTTTCTATATATTGCAACGTTTTTCTAAATTTCGATTATTTTTAGAAATTTTCGAAATATCAACTTCTTTTGTAAAATCCTTTTAACTTTCTTTTTATTTTTGATTCAAATTCAACATTTCAACTTTTTCAGAGATTTCTCTCTTTTGATAAACATATTTATACGCATTTTGACATTATTATTTGTGAACAATTTTTGCAAAATTCATTTGTCCATGATGTATGTCATACCAGTAATAGATTTTTTTACACTAAGCGGTAAATTGCCTTTTTTGTACTAGCATCTTAAGAACTCGAAAAAGGTTGGATATTTGAAAAAACTTCTTTTATTTAGTTTAGGCTAATAATTTTAATAGTTACTAAGCTGTTAATTATGGTAAATAGATAATATAAGTTTAAATTAAGTTATTTATTACAAATGAATATCGTTGAATATTTTGTGCCAAAACTTTTAAAACATACGTTATAAAAAAAGTTGTTCAAAGTTTAATTTTGAGTTTACATATCAAATTTTTTTATGCAATTTGCATTGTTAACTGTTGCAATATATGTTCCCAAAATTGCATTTGAACTTTAACTTTTACATTTTTCCGAAAGGTCTATACCAACATAAAAATATGGATTATTTCTAATTGTATATCCTTTTTCTTAACATTTCGTCTATAATTTCAAAACTTTGACATTATTTTAGAAATTTCGAATGAACATCCAAAACATCAACGATGTATTCTATATTTCATCCTCCTGAACTCTTACGTTTTGCCGCTCATTATCTGACCAAAATGCAGAAATGTAGAGCGACCAGAGGCTCTCCTTTCATAACTAGCAGCGTCGCGTCGGGCATGTAATCCAAGCGATATCCTTAAATATTAGTCTTTATCGGATATTTGACGGTATGTTGGTGAGCTTAGCAATCTCTAAGGTCAAAATGTCGCCTTAACAGAAAATGTAACCTTTGTTCAACCTGATTTTAATTTTCTTTAATTTAAGCATAGAATTATTCGCTTTTGAGAGAGTAGCAGATTGGAGGTAGTTGCTACTCACATAACTGAATTTCTTCTCATCCTGTTTAGAGCAGGTTTGACGCAATCAAAGTGTGGGAGTTGACCTGAATATGGCAACAATAAACATATTCCGTTTTTTTTATGAAAACTCTCTTCGATTCTCATTGGAAGTAATGATCGACATTTATATATACCAAAAATGTTTGTCTCCACTCCACAACGCAGGTTTCGAATTGCCTTTGGCAACCAAGGAAATTATTTTTCGTTTTAGGTATTTACATAGCAAAACTAATCCAAAAGATACCTACCACACGTTTTGGAATAGATGCCTTTACTTCAAGGTGTCAAGCGATCTTATGATTCTATATTTTTTCCGTATCGTTGGAAAGAAGGACTTGGATATGAATACTTATTGCGCTTAAAAAAGCGTAAACTTTCTTCTGACACAGGCTTAATATTATTTACCCAGCTTTAAGTAAGAAAGCGAACATTAAGTCCTTTGCCATCAGGTAGATGCTGATGGCAAAGTTCAGCAATCATTCTGCACAGGTGCAATAACGTAATAACTACAATCACCGAGTGATAGAAAAAAAAATGAATGGATTCGAATAATTGATGGCGAAACATTCTTGCGAAGACAAACAATTCTATATTAGTATGAAGATATTGTCAAACGGGTTTGTCTTATTACAAATGCACGGCGATAACTGAATGTATCCTTTTATTTTTGTGGTCATTAAAAGGTTAATCAACTTTAAACACGAGCTAACAGTACATTTTAAAGAATAACATATTGGTTTTAGCGGATAAATATACATTGGGAAGTGATACAGTCATTTGAATATTTGCTCTGAATTAATAACAATAATTTGGCTTCTGTTCTGAATATTAAAAGCGACATTACCGCTGACTGAGTTTTTCAAAGTTAAAAACCGCTATTGATAACTTTGCTTTTTGCGGTAAGTCTACATAAAAATTTAGTGTTATTTCTCTTGCCAGTAATTTGCAGTTTCATTGTTATTGCATTGAAATTACACTCTAGATTCATTAAAGTCTAAAATTAACTGAAGAGAAGCAGCTAAGAGCATATAATTCCATCAGATACAATAGACAATCACATTTTTCCCATAATTATGACATTAAGGCGTCTGAAGATCTTCTACTTATAGGTAACAGTCATGTACTTTGTACGTTCTTTCATTAATCAGCTGAAATCGTATCGTTAGTGCTTTATAATTGAAGTTCGTCGGCTTTTACACCATCGAGATTTCAGATGGATAAATTTAGGATAAAGCTACTTTAGATTTTAGAATTTAACCTTTGGATGAAGTAAAAATAATACTTTGACAACAACATAAAGAAATAGAGGTAGAAACCAGTATCAAGAAGTAAATATTTAATTTTATTTAATTGGTGCAGAAGTTTTCGGATGCTATATTTTTTTAAGTTTAATTTATCAAGCTTTAAGCTTATGATTAGCGCTTGTTTAGGTATGTTTCTCAAAGTTGTTATAAGGTCTAGCGATCACTAGTCTATTACCAAAGATAATATGGGTTAATCGTTTGAATCTGATAAAGTCCAAAGAAGGTTACCCCTTTACCACATCCGTATAAGCTATAAATATTTCACTCGCGGGTATTTTCAAGCTTACCGAATTGTAAATAACTGGCAAAAGAAGCATCGAATTCATTTGCTCGAGATTAAAATCCATACGGTTACCAATCAGATAGTACCTTACTTTTAAATTAGTAAGAAATTAAATTTTCGAAGTAGGGTTAACAAAAGTAATATTAAGTTTTCAACGCAGCTTATGTTAAATATTACTTTGTTGATAATATTATAACATATTATTGCCCAAGTTTTAAAAATCTCAATAAAGAAAATACAAATAATTAAGACATAATGCAAAGAGATGTGAGATATGATCTCGGAGTCCGCACAAGTAAATTTTAATGGTCTGCGTGGTCAAAGCAGGTATTTTGAAACGAATTCTAACAAGAAACAGGCAGGTTTTTAATTGTTTATATTTCCTTTACATGACAGATTAGTTCTCTCATATTTATTTTTGAAAAAAAAAATATGTGTAATAATAATATCAGTAGAGTAATATTTAATATAAATTATTATAGAGCCTGCTTTATTTGTTTTATTTTAAAAATTTGTACAAAAATTTCACATTTACATAACTTAGAATAAACGAACGAGAAACTTTGAAGTCAAATGTCTTGAAAACGGTCGCTTGTATCAACAGTCAGAAAGTATGCATTTTTTACGTAAAAAATGTAGGTAAATAAAAATATCTATTTAAAATAAGTGTAGAGGGTGTTCACGCGAAAACTATAAACTTTAGCGCTTCTGTATCTAGGTTATTTTCCATTGTATCAAATTATTAAAAAAAAGTGTTGATCATGATTTTTTATGGATATTCTTGATGTATTACTAAAAAACAATTGACGATCAGATGCATGTTCGAAGTAATCTAACTTTATTTTGGATACCCTGTATATTTTTATATTTTTCGATGGCGCTTTTTATGCCAAATTCATTAATAAATAATTTAGATATTTTATTTTCAAAAATTAGCTAGATATTGACAAAAAAATATTATATAAAAGCACAAAAATATCTACTAGGAAAAATTAAATTGGTTTTATATTAAAAAACTGGAGTTTTTAAATATATTTACAACATAACAACATATTGCGGCTTTGCTATTATTTTATTAGAAAATTGTTTCAATCTTACGCAATATTTTGTTTGTTGATAATTAGACAATTTTTGAGGTTAAGATATATAAATTATATATTAATGAAATTGGCAAAAAAGGCATTATAAAATACATAAAACTACACAATGTGTCCAATTAAAAAAAAATAAAGTTAGTTTATTTTGGGCTAGCATCTAAAGTTCAATTGTTTGTTTAGTAAGATATCAAAAATCATGATAAACACTATTTTGAATCATCTGATGCGATAAAAAATAACTGAGATATAGTAGCTCAAATGTGTATAGTTTTCGCGTGGACACCTTGGCAATCTGTTAGCAAATTAGGACTTCTCGACCAAAGAAACTTCTTTATGTCAAATTCTTGCCTATATTGAAATGTTTCATCAGTTATGCGAAAAAATCATTTTTTTTTTAAATTTGACACCGTGTACCTCAGTTAATATCAACTTTTGGTATAAGGTAAATGTAGGTAAATTACATTATTTTTATACGAAAAATCCACACTTGCTCTATGCACCATTACTTATTGTCCAACCTATATATAAACATATGTCTTAAAACGTTTCCGAGTTATAGGATGCAGATAATTGAATTAATTAAATTTGGCAAAACTTCATACGTTTTCCTACCCTTTTCAAAAATATAGCAATTAATTAACACAACTTAACCAACGTGCACTTTTGTCTCAATTTTCTAACAAAAATATCAACTACAAACATTTCTACATAAAATAGGCACCCTTATTAAAATTAATTAAGAAAATGTATTTTTATATCTCGATGCATTAAAAACGTTCGCCCAAAAATATCGAATTTAAACACATAGTTGGCATTGAAATGAAAGAAACTAAATAGCCTTGACATTTCTATATTTTCTTGTCACCGGCGGCCACTGAGCAATTTTTGTAAATAAAAGTCAAACATTTTTTTATATAAATACTATTAAACATAATATTTCTGTGCAAAGACGTTTGTAGTTTACATTTTTGCAACAAAAGTGCACACAAAATAAATAAGCCACGTTTTAAGCACCGCCCTAGATATACCCGTCATTGGTTAAGTTGTGTTAATTAATTTTTAGATTTTTGGAAAGAGCACCACAAGGTATAGAGTTGGGTCCAATTTTCATCAATTATCTGTACACATTTTGCAACTATTAATTAAAGACTATAATCAGATTAATCAGGAACCAACTTGCCACACCCAGTAACTCGGAAACGAAGTGTTTTACGACGTATGTTTGTATAGACGTTTGTCTTATTTTGGGCTCTAAAATACGAATTTGAATTTATGGTACCACATTTAGAATCACCTTGTATAATAAATGTTACGTAAACTATTTAAGGACCGTCAAATTAACATAATTCTGCATAAGGTAGGGAAATAAATTAAAATTATGAACTATGCTTATAAATCCCAGTCTTATCTAAATTTTTTAATCTATTCCTATTCTCTGTCGCGATCAGGGCATCGTTTGTCTGTATCTGACAAATTAAATTAGAGGTGAGAATCTAGAATTTTAAGATAAACTTTCGATCTATTTTTAAAATCTTGAGCTTTAAGTTGAGGTTTGAACATTTTAACCGAAACTTTGATATGAAAGTAAGAATTGAATTGAAAAATGACATTTGTTGGTTGGTCTTAATGTTCCCGCTACAAATAGCAATTTAGCAGAGATTATCGTTTCTATAGATTGGTTTTAGAGATTCGGAATTAACCATAAAACAGAATTAAATTAGTTTTGGAAATGTTTGGTCAATAGTTTACTTTTTATTGAGCAGTCATGTATCAACAAGGGATCTTCAAATTTTAATGTCAAAAATCCTTGTAACCTTTATACGAGTTATAAGGTATGTTCTTCTAAAGAACAGTTTGAATGGGTAAGATGAAATTAGCTTTCACTTTATAAAAAAAATCATTTGAAGAAAAGTTTTTATTTTCATGTGATAACAACTGTTTTGTGCTTTTTATTCAAGTAATCTATATACAATCAATAATGATGAATCTGCATTGTGAAAGCCCACTGACACGGTGACACGTTAAGACTATTTTAAATGTTACTTATTATTTATGAACAGTTGTCACCCACAAACAATCAACATAGTTGATACTTAATAGTGTAAGATGGCTGAAGCAAATAAAATAAAACAAATTTATTGATACCCGCAGATTTCTCGGTGTGATTTAGAAACTTTCTGAATTCAGAAAACTTCTAAATTAAATAGGAGGAGCAGATCCAACAAGAAATAAAGTTCATGATGCCTTCTCGTCAGCTTTTATAAATGTTCTGGACATTTTTTCAAATCGCAGAAGTAAATCAATTAAATGATTGAAACAATTAATCAAGCAGCCATAGGAAACTGGCGGCAACGAGCTGGATGTTGCAAGACTTGTAATTGCTACGTTCCCCGCAATATATCATCTAATAAACGGGCCCCGACCGTGCACAAACGGCAGCTTGCGACAAACCGCCAAACATGGGGATTCAGAGTCAAAACTCTATCGATCTGTTTCGAATTCAATTGTCATGTTGTACCGAAAAGTGTGGAGAGATGAGACGCCCAATAAGGACGAAGGGTTTCCTGCGGGGTCGACACTGTAGGGTCCTGCTGGCAACTCAATTTCTGCCTCTTGATATTCCTGCCGTCGTAACGTCTTTCAGATTCATTCATAGCGCGCGCCTCTTCGCTTCCACAGCCATCCTCGAAGAAGTTCTTAGCTGTGTCGCAAGTTGATGATACGCGATCTTACGTTTCACCGGTTTATTTACTAAAATAACGCGGTGTTGTTCGGTATACGCGATGTTTTTTTTATTGCTGCGTTAGCGCCGTTTGACTTTTAATTTGAATAATTTTGAGTGAATTTCGGAGTGGTTGTGATTTTTTTTAAAGACATGTTTAATTTAAACATTATTTTTGTCGCAATTTTTCTGGTAAGGGGATTTATGGAATTTTAAATTTAACTACATTCAATATTTTTCTACAGGATGCCTCAAGTTCTTGGTGCATTACAATATATGAGCAAATATTTTGATTTAAATTTCTATATTGAAGTTGTCGAATGTGATCTTCTCAAAGCAAAACGTGTTTACTTTGCAACATTTGCAATTATACTAGAAGTTGTCCCAATATTTCTCGTTTAATTTTGAATACGTATTTTTTACTTGGCTTATTATCCAATAATTTTTAAGACAGATGCACCTTTATTGAAAAATATTTCTTTTGAACACTTCTATTTAAACATTAATATCTTGAAGTAATACAAAAGTATAAAACCAACAAAAAAAGTATCTGAATTAATATTAATGAGTGCTTTTGATATACAGGGTGCTTAAATATAGCAGAAAATTAATGTCAATTAATCAGAAATGCATTTACCATGGATTGGTATTTGAAGAACAACGAAATATTTTTTATATATATCAAAATTTGAATTGTGTGTAAAGCCTTGCAAATGCCAATTAAATGTTAACTCGTTCAACTGTTTCATTATAGAATATTTAATTGATATTATTTGGTAAACCCTTTAACGCCGAGGGCGCTTGTATTTAATTATTTGTATTATTTAAATTGCTATAAAGCTAAAAAGCAAATTCATAATATAAGAATTAAAGTTATTCGCACATTGATCTTATCATACTTTTGTTTTTAATATTGCAATTTTTTCAGAACTGCTAAGATAAAAAAAGTTAATAATAACATTACTTATTTAAAATTTTATGGGAAATTTAAGAATTGAATCTTATACAAATTTAAAATTAAGGTAAACTTTTGGTATTATTTCCAAGTGCAATAATCTGTAACCATATGCTTTTGGGGTAGCGGTAAATTGCCTTTTTAAATGCAGATAAGTTGTGATTCTCTTGGAAAATTCTGCTCGGCAACAAATTCCAGTAAAAGTGGAAATTCTATAAAAATTGTCCACAGACAAAAGTTCTCGTTGTGTTTGGAATTTGCTACCTAAACTGCCTTACAAGCTTTAAAAATGCCGCTCTTGAGAAAATCAGAGCCATCGGTTTTTGGAAACATCTTCCACGAAACTATTAGTGAAAAGAAATAAGCATTAATCTCCGCATGTGCTCTGACAAAGTTTTATCATCAGTGAGGCAAACTAATTTTTTGAATAAAATGCAAAATAGCCAATGTGTGTTTTGCAGTCGAGCTCCAAATATAACTTTGTTTTAATTGGTCTAACTTTGAATTTTTAGGTGTTCGCTCTATTTCTTAGCTCGAAAAAGAAACTACAGCTTTAGGGAAGCAAAGAGTTGACAATGGTTCACACATAGTCGTTTCAAGAAAAAGTTATTTTGCATGGATTCGTAAAATGGACATATTACTTTTATAAGAAGGATTTTACCGCCCGTAAAAATATTGGTTACATTATATTTTGACGTTTTCTCAGAGAAAACAGTGGCCAAAGTTTTTGAGACATTCAAGTCAATCAAATTTTTCGATCCCATTCCAAAATCTCGAAATTATTTCAGAAGGGATGCCATCAGCAACGGCCTGAACAGTTCTGTCATTTAGAAAACTGTATACCAATGACAAAGATCTGGTATTATTCTGCAGAGAATTGATTGATGCCAGACTTTGTTGAAGGTCTTTGAGATGTTTAATGCTACAATTTGAGTCTCACTGAATTTTTCCATGGTAGAATTTCGGTAAAACCGGATAATTCCTTATTAATTTTTTTTAAAAAGTTACATATGAAAACTCTTATAATTAAATTTTCAAAATTTAATTCAAAGTAGTTTCTTATATATTCTAATGCACGATAAGCGTGAGAAACTCTGTATATGTGACGAGTACAGTATCGGGGTTAAAGCGAGTATTTAAATAAATACTTTTGGCTGCTATTCGTGCCGCATATTCTCAATAAGCTGCACATATTAACCAGCCAACGGGACGAAATTGACTATCTGCTACAGTGTTTGTCTACTAAACAATAAGAAAAAACATTAATTGCAAACAGATGCTGGATGGTAAAAAAAGTACAGTTTTTAATTAGCAATTTAAGAAAATGTTGAAATGGTATTGTGATGAGCATCTGCTAATTTATGAGATTATTATTTCCTTTCCGCAACTAGAGTTCTAATAAATTTCCGGAACTACTATGAGCATCTACATTAAAAAAAATCAACTAAATCATTCACATTTACTTAATTATTTTTTCTTACTGTTTACATGCTTAAAATAATATCCTTTTCTGTTTCAAGTCATAAAGTAGTTATTGAGAATATTCATAGGAAAGAAGTATTTCTAAAATGCGTTTTTGCTCTTAAGCCTCTACATTACTTTATTCGCCTTTTGTTTCTATTAGTAAGTCCATCATGTGATAGATTTTATAATGAAGCAAAAATTTAAGCCAAAATTCAAGAAGATTCTCAAAATTGATTTTATTTTCTTGCACTTAATGGGATATTTTTAACAGTTCCAGGAAATAATTTATTAAATATTGAAATTATCTGCATGTTTTAATAAAAAGGCCTTGCGATAAATTACATAACTTGGCAACCACACCTGTTTCGCCCTTCTACAAGAGTATTCTAGGGAATAATGTTCTCCAGAATAGATTGCGTTCTGAAATTTTTTTCTGTTTCATATTTTCTGAAGTCGTCATTTGCAATGTAATTTTATTATTTGTTACTCAAATGCCTATTCATGATGTACTAATTATTTAACACGCTAGCGGGCGTACTATTCCCTGGAATTATATAATTGGTTATTACTAATAGACGGGGTCAAATTTTCTAATATGTATATGTTTCTTGTGGACACAACCTCCAATTTCTTTACTTTTTTTGCCAAGATGTCACAAGTAGCGTTTAGCTGCAAATAATATGTAGATGTCAAATATAATGCTGCTATACATTACTGATGAATTCAAATGAGAAAACAGCAATATCTGTTTGCAATAACCCCATTCCCTCCATTCCCTGTCTTACATTTATATTTTTTATCTGAATTATATTTTTATTAATAATCTTGTACTAAATATTTCGATTTTTCCCCTTAAGTCCCATGGAGAACCTTATTATATTTTACCATAGAAAAAAAATCGACAGTATACAGTTTTTATTATTGTCATTTTGAGAAAAAGATCAAATGGTTTCTCGTAAAATTATTTCATCATTCCTGAATCCACATGTCGAATGACAAGAAACTGAATACGTTTGCTTAAAATTAAAATAAAACATTAAGTTGCCTTTTAATTGGATTACCTAAACTGAAAACTTGCAGTAGCAGATAACCTCTCCTAGGTTGCCGGTTGCCTCTTCTGAAAACACCCTAGCTACTCCAGTGCCTTCTACAAAGTTTATTTAATAAAATACAGAAAAGTTTATAATACAAAAGGGTTTTTCTTAATTTTTTCTAATCTGTCAACCAAACAAAAAAGAAAGACAATCGCAAAATGGTGGAATTCTATGAAGGTTGGTTTTTATTAATGGAACATTCTGTATATTATTTATTTTTCGAAGTCTCCGTATTTTTCTTATTCCAAATATAGCTTTCGCATGGCTGCATATTGCAGCCTAATATGCACCGAACGCATAGCAGCCGATCGTCGAACAGTCGAACTGCGTGCGTCTGACAGACTGATCATTTTGGAAAGTTTCAAAGAACTTTAATACTGTTTAACTGACAAGAATAAAAAGATCGAAACCAATCTTTCGTTCCCAAATTCTGAATCTGATGAATACCGCAGATGTAGCCTATCGATCCGAGAGTTCTCAAGAAATCGTTGGGCAATTTGCCTTTTCACACGAAAATCGGCCAAACCTTTTAATGAATTACCATTGATATGAAATCGCGAAAAGTTCGGAAAATTTTGAAAAGAAATGATATGATAAGATATGAGTTTTGACGACTACCTACTAATGTCCTGAGTTTTGTGAATCTATGAGACAAATAAGCGATGCGAACGAAATATTTTCAAACTGACCTTTAATTAACCGACGAATCATCTTTTTTTTTCATCTATATTACAACCGTCCAATATAGTTCGGTATTGTTTTATCAAAAATGAGCCCTTCGGCATTTATCTACCCTGAAAAGATAAATGTTTGGGCTAATTCAGTTCTTTCCATAACAGAAATTCTAACTACTACTAGAGAGATATTCAATATTCCCCGAAACTACATAATTTCGGTTGTTTGATCATTGACAAAATTTGATAGGTGCGCTATTTTTATATTTTAGAATTCGTGCTTTAGTTTTCATCAGACAGGTCAACTATTTTTGTACACTTGTACACTGCAAATGTTCTGAAAACTTACTAGTGACTTTTCAGCTGTGTCAAGTAGGCGTGGTCATAATGTGATAAGAGACTCTATCGAGCTACGAAATAGAAAAACAATATCCAACGTAACCAACTATGCCTATTCTTACATTAATCATTATTTTGTGCGCTATACGCTGAGCAAATGAACTAGCAAATTTCCCATACATCATATGAATATATGATGACAATATTAGAAAGTTTATAAACATAAAAATTATACACTTACATTATGAGTACCCGATTTATTGTTACCTTCTAGATCACATTTAATGATTTGGAAAATAGTTTTCAATCACATTTTTTATATTGTTTTTTAGTAGTCGAGATATTTTAACATTACCGTCAAAGAACAGAGTGATTTTCACTTCATTTGTGTTATTAGAATAAAACTTAAAGCCGTGCCTTGTTAATTACTGTTATTTACAATAAAATTAATTGTCCGCATAAATCATTTAAAAGGCGCTTTCTTGTCCAGTCGCGCTAATTAGCGTGCCGCGCTAAAGAAGAATCAAACAAATCTTCCCAACGAAAGTCTTTCATTACCTTCGCGATAGATTTATTTTGTCAAGGCTACAGTACTCCGACAGTTACATATGCGATACGCTCTTGTGCAAGAAAACTACGTGCATATGAAAGCAATTTACCGCTTTTCGGTAGATGTCTCGTTACAATTGTACGTGTGAATTCAAGAAGCCTGTTACTGTATGGTTTATTAACACTTGAATAGCGTTTATTGTCTTTTTGTGCCAAATTAATATAACTTTTGATAATTTTTTAACTGTTATGCATATTTTCTACTATACTGCTACATGCATAATTATATAGGGTGTTCAGCGAGCAGGGACGGACTGGCTCTAAATTTTGTGTCAGGGTACCTAAGTCAACAGCCCCTTATTAAGGGTTTATAAGTCCATTATTATATTTAGAATCCAACCGTAAATCCAATTCGTACACTGTACTGAAAACCTTAAAGTGCTCATGTCTTCAACAAAGGAATACAATAAAGGATCTGCATTTACTTTTGGGGTCAAATAAATTGTAGCTTATTGTTATAGTAGAGTTGAAAAATTTTTGCTTGTAGAGCAAATATATTTTAATATTTCATTGCTCTCGATTTGGAGCAAAATATTTATTTCAAGTGCCATGGACATAGATGTTTCAATATTATTTTGGTTTAAATGATTTTTTAGTCCGTTTGGTTACATATTTTAATTTGGAAAATAATCTTTCAAAAGAAACTTGGCTAACTTAAAATGATAGAAAAGTCGAAAGAAAAATATTTAAATTTACACTCGAAATCTCGAGTGAAAGATCAAATACTTCAAGATTAGGGTTAAAAAAAGTAAAAATAGTTAAACATTGTCGAAATTCTAAATTCATTAAAAGTTTCAGGAAAAAAAGTAAAAGTAGAAAGTAAGGCTTTCAAAAAATTACAAATGTTCTAGAAATTTTCTAACAAATGTCAAGCATTTCAAGGTTGAGGACAAAGTTTTGCACCAGAAATCAAAATTATGAAAAAAATTAAAATCTTGCATTTAACTTCAAAATTTTGAATAAATAGTTTGAGTTTTGAGAAAATAAATCCAAATTAAATTCGAAATTTTAAAAATAAAAAGCCAAACTCTGGAAATTGTTAAGATCTTTATCGATTTTGGGAATAAGAGTAAAAAGTGAAGTTTCAATTTTGGGATTTCAAATTTCATATAAACTTATTATTTATAATAAAATATGTTCCTTAAATTTCGAGAAAAAGAAAGTCTTTAAAAAGGTTTAGAATTTATTGTTTAAAGTCGAAATTTTGCATAAAACGTAAATATTAAAAGGTTAAACATGAAATTTTTTGAAAAAGTAAAAATTTTGAGAAAATGCCCAAATTTATTTTCTTTTATACATTAAGTTAAATTAGAGAGGCTATATAATGTTTGAATTTCCAATAGTAAAAATCACAATTTCTAAAAAGAGTTAAAAGTTCGAAGTTGAAATCATAGTTTTAGGAAAAAAAATACAAAATTTGCAAGTTTAATGTCGGAATTTAGAAATTTTGCACAAAATTAAATTATTAGATAAAAATTAATATTTAGAAAATTGGACTTTTCAGATTACAGTCGTATTTTTAAAACATTCAATATGTCGATATTAAAGTAGAAATTTGGAGAAAAGTTCACCCTATTTAGAAAAGGTTCAAATTTTGTGTTTGTAATTACATTTTTGAGGAATTAAAATGAAAAGTGAAAATACCAACGAATAATTTTGCAAAAAAAAAGTAAAAGAAAGTGCTCCAAATTCATTTTTAAGAAATTCCCGTCAATTTGAGTTAAACTCCATAGATGGATGTCTAAAATACGAAAAATAATAATCATTACATAAAGTTTTGAATTTGAAAACGGAATTTTAGATAAAAAGGACATACAACTTGTTAGTTTAATGTCCAAATTAAAAATAAGTTAAAATTTGGAAAAAAAAAGTCTCTGAAGATTTAAAAAATACATGACATATAATCGCTATAATTATAAAATGAAAAAATACAAGCTTAAACTCGAAATTTCAAATTTAAAACGGAAGTTTCCTAGTGAAGGTACATGTAATGGTAAATTTGAAAAAAAACTTATTTTTTTCTTTATGTTACAGTTTTACATTTTCTAACATTTACGAACAAATATTTGATTAAATTTAGAAATTACCAGATAATAATTTTATAGTTATATTTTTTCATTTAAAGTAAATATTTTCAAAATACGTTAGGTCGTTTAAATTTAGTAAAATAATAATAGAAAGCATCAGCCCTACAAACTACTCAGGAGAGCGGACCACCGGACCCAGGCCGTCGCTATCAACGAGAAACGGGTCAGTGCAATATCTCAGGAACAATGGGTGATTTAGACAATGTGAAAATATGATAATAAATTATCCCATAGAGGACACATTTGCAATTAAAAACATTTTGTTTTTTTTCTTTATACCTGTCCTTTAATGGAATGGTAATGAATTTATTTGAATGCCATATTTTTATTAATATTTGGATTCCTTGTAACTTTTTTGACAGCTTTAAATAAAACGTATGCTAATCTAAAACCCATAATTTCTACGAAGTAAAATATTTTTTGAATAAAACTTATATTTAAGATTCAGAATAAGAAAGAAATAAAAATAAGAAACAATTACCGCACTTTTTAATAAATGTTCAAAGTAGTCCATTGCATAATACGCATTTTACATATTTCTTAATTAGTATGAAACCAGTTATCGCTTTTGAGGCTTGTGGGAAAATATCTGCACATACAAGTCGAATTCTGTTTTGCAACTCTTCAACAATCCTTGATGGAGAGTGATGTACTACAGTTTGTAACATTAAGTTTTTAAGTATAATCTCCAAAGCACGTAGTCTAGAGGACTAAGATCGGCCATCTAATAGGATCGTTTGTATTTATTGAATGTTGAGGATGCATAATCTTTAAGAAATTGATTACAACATGACTGAAACTATACATTACATCTTGAAGAATAAGAGGACGCTAAATCACCAGATATTCTAAACATGGTTTATCGCTTAAGGCACCATTGAAACAATATGGGCCAGTGTTTTCTTTTTGAATTTGATTCAATTGTCTGTCAAATTTGCGTTTACTTTGAAAAAAAAAGAAAGCGGAAACTATGCGTTAATATATCTATATTTCGGTAAAATTTGTCAAGAAAGTTAGCAAGAAACCAAATATGCAATGAAAGATATGACATTCCATTAAAAAAATGGTTGTCAAGGAGCCATCTAGAGATAAAGAAATGGAATTAAATTTATACCTGTTCCTTATGGTATAATTTAACATCATATTTTTAATTTTTTTAAATCATCTTTTGTTTCTGAGATATTGCACTGTTTTTTTCTCACTGAACCACTGTCGCCTTATCTACCAATATAATAAATATGTAGGTATGCCGAGTTAATAAATCGTCAAATGCTGTCTTTCCTTAAAATATAAATTTATTTAAAAATAATATTTTTACATTTATTTTTCTTATAGATAAATATCCACTGAAACTAAAAACCAAATGGTGATAAATTGAGAACAAGGGCAACTGTCTCTAACATAAAACATATAATAATAATAATATTATAAAAATTTAATTATATTACAATTAATGATTTGAGCCGAATTCTATATTTAATTACCTTGTCCGAAGCTATTCTCCATAAATTCAAGGAAAATTTTGCGATTTGAAAGGGAACAGGAAAAGCTAAAGACTACAAACCTGCGAGATATTACTATAGTAAGTATACATACATTTATTTGGGATCCAAAGCTGAACCTAAAATTTCTCTTATTCTTAGTTTTATATTACTCTCGTATGACTCCTTAATTATCTTCAATAAAAGCCAGAATTCTGACAAAAATCGCAAGACTTTAAACCGATGTTAAAAGTGGCAAGTAAAATTACTGAAATAACTCTCGTCTGCATGTCAAATTGTCACTGTCAATATTATACAGAAAAAGTGCGCCAAATAAACAATGATACGAAGAGGGGTGAGACTTGTTGAAGAGCTAGATTTAATATGTTTTCCGCTCGTCACGAAAGCTTTAAGGGGTTGTAAATTGCAAACATTGCAACTTGTTGCCAGCAGAGATGAGAGACTTTTTATTTTCTGTAAAAGACGCTAACTCCGGGACGGAACGCTTTGTCAGGAACAGCAGTTGCAGAGAGAAAGTGAATTGAAAGGAAATCAAGACGGGCCATTTACCCTGAGCGAATGGAGAAACCCTTCCTGTAAGTGACGTGCATCAGCGACTGTTATTATCGTATTTTTGTGTCTCATACAAAGTTCGGTGTTATAGAATGTTTTTTTTTGAAATTTTTAAAGAAAGCTACAATTTAATTTAATTCGCAGAAGATATACTCAGCGCAACTTTAGCAATATTTTGTAAGAAAAAAATTTGTTTACTTTTAACATGATCCAGTGTATTCGAGTTTGACATTACGAGAACAGTCAATACGTGAGTAGTAAACTATGTTAAATGACCCTGTGTCGTAAGTTCGTGGTGACAGAAATAAATAATTAAGTTTAAACGGAAAGTCCTTATTATTAACGAATTATAATAAAGGGCATATTGCTAGTGCCTGCAAAGGACTTATTAGGAGATATAGATTGACGCATCACAGTGTTATATCGTTCTATTGCTGGAGTCACTAATTGTAGCAATTCTATGTAGGCATCTTCGTCCCTTCTCATATAATTTCGCCAATCATTAGGATCTTTTCGTAAATCTTTCATTAAATTTATGCGTGAATGGCTATTTCTTATAAATAACCACGATTTACACCACTTTGATCTCTGACGTTTATTAGTAATAATTTTGTTTTTCATCAATAAACAGATTAAATATAAATTTGATAAAAGAAGTTCGTCGCTAGTCGCCATGACTGCGATGAAAATTTAAAGTAGACGGAAGTTTGCGTGTACTTATCTGCGAAGTGTAGACTCATGAGTGTATTCCGTATAATTTGTGCAAACTATACCGTACAAGTAAGTCGCTGTGGTGTGAACGGCCCTTAAAGTAACAAAACAGCGATGTGGGTTGACAAGTTCATACTATATTTCAACATTCAACTCTAACACTTTAATTACTTTCGAACCGCCCTTAAAGTATTATTATTATTGGCTTTTTATTTTTTGTAAAGTGGTTTTATGTTTCCAATAGATTTCTTTGCTAAATAAAGAGTCGATTCTGGTCTAACGACGTATCTGCGAATTCTTCGCAAGGTATTCAGAGTACTGTAGTACATTTGGTCAAATTGTAAGAGCGATGTCTATCGTGACCTACGTGAATTATCAGACAATCAAGATAGACAATTGAACAATTAAACATTCTAACTGAATATTTTAAAGAAAACGTTTGCACAAATCGCTTTGTATCGTTAGATATGAAATAAATGGATTTCAGTTCGACAACCTTGACCTCTTTAATTAGAGTTTAGAAAATGAAGGAGTTTACAAGGGAAATTGCATCTCACTTTTCCATATGGTTCAGATATTGCCCTATATTAGTTTTGCATTTCTTTTATTCTTCTTTTAGAAGAATAGTAGGATGAAATAGCCTCGGCGTTGGGGATTGATCCAGTTAATTGGACAATGGTAGTGTCCAAATTAAAGGTAGTATTTATTGACATCTTAGTTACTAAACAGTCATATATTGAAATTTGTTTTATGCTAACTCAATACCTAAACAAATTTATTGCAATTTCGATAATGTACCTTCGTGTTGCTCTTTGAACTGGGAATATCGCTAGTGTATGTGTACCGTGTTCAATCAAAGGCTTGTCCTTTTTGAAAATCATTCGCTGAGTTAATAAACCAATGTATTTGGTACGTTATAATATAAATGCTTATTTAGTTTTTCCAAATTTTTCATTTTTTCACAACAATTAAACGTAAAAGAAAAAATACGAATATACTTTTTATTTTTTAATGGAACACCTGTATATTTTTACTTGGTTGAATAGAGAATTATTTTTCTTTAAAAACGTATTACACTTGATAATATTTTTTCCCACTCCCGCCCGTATATTCACTGTTTTCTTTATACCTTACGAGCAGGATAGATAGACCATATCAGTCTAGTGAACGGATATAATGAAAGTCGCGCCGTGATTGGTCGATTTCATATCCACACTAGTGTGGATATGAAATTGACCAATCACGGCATGCGATAAAGACGAATGTCATTTTTAGATTCCGAATTTTACCATAGAATCTGTCAAACTGACTTCGGTATTTATCAAAGAAAATATTTAAAATGAGTGCTTTTAGTGCAGAATCAGTTAACTTTATCCCGGCGGACATTTCTGAGGCTGCAAGTGAAATATTCAAGATATGATTACCTTAAAAATCAAATAGTAAATATGAATTTTGTTGCGATAAATTTATGACATTTCATTGACACATGGAACTATATAAAATATATTAGAAACTGCAAATGCCACATGAAAAATTATTAATTTGCTAAATCGTATTTTAGTTTTTGATAGATCGTAGTCGTGGGAAAAATACGCTGTACAACTCGAGCGGATTGTCCATATCGCACTCGAACGATTGAGGCACTCCGCCTTCGGCGTCGTGCTCAAACTTCGTTCTCGTGCGATATGGACATCATATCCGCTCTTGTTGCACAAACTACTATAACATAACGTCACAATCAGTAATTTTATCAGAGGATAACAATGGACAAAGAATAGTATCTTTACGCAACATTTTTACATGGCTATCAGTTTCATACAAACAGGTAACGCTGTGGTAAATAATTTTTAAAATTTAACAATTTTTACAATTCATTAAACATAACAGAGAGTAGAATTATAAGTACATTTAAATCAGAAACATTATGGGTCTCGGCCGAGACCCATCGATTTATGTTTTTGGGGGGACCGAATGCATAGTTTTTGAAAATTGGTTGTAAATTAAAAACGAGAAGTTGACTAACCGACATTCGTATAACAGTATGAAACGCAAAGAGGCTCACCTATCTATCGTTTTTATAAAATTGATTTTATCAAAAATAGTATACCGCCATTAAGTGGGCCGTGGTGGCCTCTAAATTAAACGTATTCGTTCATATACAGGGTGACTTATTTTGAAGTACCGCAAAGCATTAACATTTTTGTTTTGAATGAAAACAGGTATTTTTTCGTCCCTGTAGGGTATGTTTACTTAATGTCTATTTTAAGTGATTATTTAATTATGACTCATTAAATTTGCGAAAATTTTGCATTTTTTTGTATAAGGGTAGCTAGTATGCTCGAAATTAACTGAAACATGTAGCATATTTATTCCCAATTATCCACAAATAATTATTAATAATTATCTCAGAGCACACCAGCCATTTTTATAGAAAAAGAAATGTAATTTGAATATATATAATTGGAATAACCATTCAAAAGAGATATCAAGTATATTATATTTTTGAAAAGCTTTCTGGGGGTGTGAACAAATTGTGATTTAATTTAAAAAAAATTGAAACTTTGTGATATGATACTGCAAAATGAATCACCCTGAATATAAGGAATACGTCCGATTTATAGGTCATCACGTGCCTTTTAATGGGTATTTAATTTTATTTTAATTTAAATTGATTTTATAAAGCCGAAAAATAGGTGAATGCTTTTGGCGTTTTACACTATTACACGAATATGGTTTGGTGAATTATTCGTTTTTAATTCTCAATCAATTCTGAAACACAATACATCAGTGTATTTGCAATGAAAAGAGCTTTAAAATAATGTACCACAAGTAGCTAGTTTTATTTGAAATTTTAAAATGGGGATTGATAGGGGTTAGGGGGATGAACTTATAAAAATGGCTTGTCCTTCAAAAATAGTCCCCCAAAACTAGCAATCGATGGGTCACGACTCACGTTGAATTCTAAAATATTTCTTGGTTTTCCAATTATAAGAGGGGTCAAGTTTTCAGTGGGAGATCCTGTACATATCGTGTGTAACAGGATCATGGTACACCCCCTATTTTTTCTTTATTTATGAAGACAAAATTTTTGAAATTGCCACACTCAATGTATTTCTAAAATGTTAAATTTTGACATAAAATTGACATTTCTACTGCTGTCACTTTCGCTATAACTGATACCACCTTTTAATTTTTAAATGGAATAGCCTGTATATTAGTACACTTTTAGAATTTGTGCAATTTTCTGGATTTAATACACATAAAATGAGTAATTTTTAAAGGATTGAACATTTTTTTGGTCCCATTTTATTTTTTAGTCTAGAAGATCATGACCCATCCTAATTAACGCTAACTGAACACAGTAGCGCTGCAAAAAAATTAAATTAGGAAAGCTAAGGAAGTGTATTTTTTCTAAATTTGAATCCCACAGCTATCTTCTGTTCTTATTGAATAAATCTTCACATAAATTGAAACCGAATATATTGAATTCCTTTGGCAGTAACTTCAGTTTTATTGATTTCACAGCAAAAATAAAAATATGATTAGATTTTCCATCAATTATACTTTTTGGCGGTACCACAGTACCAATATGGTGCCATTTAAGAAAATGAAGTTATGACATAAAAACCATTTTTGTTAATTTTATCGCATGATAAAAGAATGAAATACTCCTTTTTGCACCTGACTTGATTTTTCTAGCGATAATGTTGTCCCTAAGAATTAATTAGAATGATTTACAGTCTTCAACGACGAAAAATAAAATGAAACAAAAAAATTTTCGATTTATTTAAAATTCACTTTTCTCAAGTGTATTGTATTCAGAAAATTGTGCAGTTTCCAAAAATGTAATAATATGCAGGGTGTTATATTTAAAAATCAAAAGTTGGTATCAGTTTTAGTGAAAGGGACAGCAGTAGGAATGCCATTTTTATGTCAAAATTTGACATTTCATAAGTACATCACGTATCTTAAGTTTGAAATTTTTATTTCTATAAATAAAGAAAAAAAGGGGGTGTATCACGATCCTGTTACACCCGATATATTCGTTAAAGAAATTCAATTGTTTATCGATTCACAGAAAATATATAGGCTGTTTTAGTAAAAAAATTTTATATCCGTACTTTTTTCTGTGATGTTTATTTTAAATATGTAAAAAATAAAATCCTTGGATAAAATTATATAATTCATACAATGTAATGAAACTATTTGGCTTATTGTGTAAATGACCTTTAGATTAGTGACGCCTTAAACACCCTGTACACGTAAATGACAAAGAGAACCTGGTTCATTGACATTGTTAGCAACTATTTTTTTTTTTGTGGAACGGATTGGTCCTTGGTTATCTTTAAAAATTGGAATACAAATCTTGTCCTCTGAAACCAAGAACGATTAAAAAACACAACAGAGTTTGCTCTAACGCGCTTCGATAGCCAAGCTATCATCTTCAGAAAATTAACCCTTATATACTAAGAATATTTACTTCGTGGATGATCGATCGTGCAGGATCGCATCTAATCATAGACGTCGTAGTGTCACAATTCCTTCTCTATCAACCTTAACTATTTTTAACAGAGATGAGTGGCCCAAAAGCAACTATTACATCAAAACGCAGACTGTGTAGCGTTTTACTACTCATTGTCAAATTTTCAGACACCTGATAGTTTTTCGTTTAAATTGGAAGATAACAGAGGGAACCATTTTTGATTTTTGAATGTGTATACCATTTGATTCTGTTGATTTTGGTGTAAAATTGCCTAATTTATTCACTAAATTATCTAGTAGGTCGTGCTACATTTTTTGAAAAACTATTAGTAAAATTTCAGGTTTTCTTCTGAAAATTTTAAAGACATGGAACTAATTCTGAGAATTATCTAGGGTCCTTATAAAGGTTAGAACATTTGATATAAATTTTTGAGAAAATTTCGACACTGTGGAAGAAATACCTAATATATTTTTAAATACAGATTTAAGAAAGCCTTAGAGACAATCATTGTAACAAATTTAATAAAAAATGATTTGGACTGATTTTTTTTTGTATTTAACTTGTTAAACCTAGTACTTTTGTTTTAAATACATGTTATTTTTTTGTTTTGAAGAAAGTTTCCTGTTCATCACCATACTTTGTTGTACATTTCTTTTTAAGTTACGTTCCTTAAATAAGATTTCTATTTTATTTATTTGGGTTCCAATTTTAGGTGGACTAGAAAACGATTCAAGTTTGAACTTAGGTCAATTTATTATGTCCAAAGAAGGTTTCACCCCTTTACCACATCGGCAATTAAATAAATAATTACGCATACGTATTTCGCCAGCAGAACTGGCATTTTCAAGCGCACTAATCTTAAAAGATTAGCAAAAGATGCATCGACGTCATCTGCATTGAGATTCAAATCGATACTGGCGGTCTTTTGCTTTCTTTCCTATTTCTTATTGTTTAACACATCTGGTGCATGCAATTTTGACCTGCCACAAATAGCCTTCAATAAACTGGAGGCCGCCAATGGTCCTTTATCTCCGTTAAGGGTAACTGGCCTCTGATTGAAATAATTTGTTTCGTATGCATCAAGTTCTCTGCTATTTGTGACCGATCTTAACAATTTTAAATTTTCAATGTTAATTTTGTGTCCTGTATTTATCATATGTAGGGCGACACTTGATTTTTCTTCTCTATTGTATCTGAAATGAGCGATATGTTCTTTAAATCTGGTTTTAATGGATCTCTTGGTCTGTCCAACATATGATAAATTACAATTGTTACAGCTTATTTCGTAAATTCCGGAATTCTCAAGCTTGTCCAATTTATCTTTAGCATTACCCAAAGTATTGCGGAGACTGTTGTTGGCTGTGTAAACTACTTTTACGTTGTTTTCTTTTAAAACTTTATTAATTTTATTAGTGATATTTGGGTAAAATGGTAATTTCACAACGGTTGTCGGAGTGTTATCTTTAGATTGGTCAAGCTTAGAGCAATCCTGAATTATTTTCTTAAATCTACATTTTCTTAACATGCTGTTTACTGTTTCTACGGGGAAACCATTAAAAATCGCAACATCTTTAATGTAAGCTAATTCTTTTGTATATCTGGATTTACTTTACTTTAAATTATTTAGAAGAACTCTTGACATTTAATCAAATAGACAAAGAAGTAATTTCAGAATATTTAACTCTAACTTCATTATGCATGAAACAGAACGTCTTCCAGTTTGACAATAAATTTTATAAACAAACAAATGTTACCACCATGGGAAATCCATTAAGTCCATTTCTAGCAAATCTTTTCATGGACAATTTTGAACAAGAAATCAAAAATGAATTAATAAACTTTCCTCGAATTTGGATACGATACGTAGACGACATTTTTGCAGTTTTTGACACCAGTAAATATGAAGTTCAAGATTTCGTTGATAAGTTAAACTCAAAATACAATTCAATTAACTTTTACATTTGAAAAAGAAACCAATGGATTACTCCCGTTTTTAGATATCTTGGTTATCAGAAATAAAAATAATTTAGAGTTCGATATATACAGAAAAGAAACCAATACAAATCGCTTTATCACAGCTGATTCTAATCATTGTCCACAACAGAAATTAGCAAGTATACGTTTTTTAATCAACAGGCTTTTAAATGTTCCTCTAAGTAAATCCAGATATACAAAAGAATTAGCTTACATTAAAGATGTTGCGATTTTTAATGGTTTCCCCGTAGAAACAGTAAACAGCATGTTAAGAAAATGTAGATTTAAGAAAATAATTCAGGATTGCTCTAAGCTTGACCAATCTAAAGATAACACTCCGACAACCGTTGTGAAATTACCATTTTACCCAAATATCACTAATAAAATTAATAAAGTTTTAAAAGAAAACAACGTAAAAGTAGTTTACACAGCCAACAACAGTCTCCGCAATACTTTGGGTAATGCTAAAGATAAATTGGACAAGCTTGAGAATTCCGGAATTTACGAAATAAACTGTAACAATTGTAATTTATCATATGTTGGACAGACCAAGAGATCCATTAAAA
The DNA here is from genome assembly GCA_028583605.1 of Dastarcus helophoroides. NCBI lineage: Eukaryota > Metazoa > Arthropoda > Insecta > Coleoptera > Bothrideridae > Dastarcus > Dastarcus helophoroides. The sequence continues at coordinate 679,944 of CM053332.1, read as the reverse complement.
CCAGATTTAAAGAACATATCGCTCATTTCAGATACAATAGAGAAGAAAAATCAAGTGTCGCCCTACATATGATAAATACAGGACACAAAATTAACATTGAAAATTTAAAATTGTTAAGATCGGTCACAAATAGCAGAGAACTTGATGCATACGAAACAAATTATTTCAATCAGAGGCCAGTTACCCTTAACGGAGATAAAGGACCATTGGCGGCCTCCAGTTTATTGAAGGCTATTTGTGGCAGGTCAAAATTGCATGCACCAGATGTGTTAAACAATTAGAAATAGGAAAGAAAGCAAAAGACCGCCAGTATCGATTTGAACCTCAATGCAGATGACGTCGATGCATCTTTTGCTAATCTTTTAAGATAAGTGCGCTTAAAAAGCCAGTTCTGCTGGCGAAATACGTATCGCGTAATTATTTATTTAATTGCCGATGTGGTAAAGGGGTGAAACCTTCTTTGGACTTAATCACAAGCCACAGTGTTTAGTTCAGTGCTTTAGTCAATTTATTATGACAAAATCGATCCGGAAATTAGCTTCATTTTATCTCTGTTGTCTAGAACCAATCATATTATCACATGGTTCCCACAATGTGGATTTTGAGTCTTTTTTTAACAGAACAACTAAACAATTTGTTCGTAACCCTAATTTACAACTGATTAACTTAACTATTGCATCAGGCATCTAAATCTATAAGTAATTTCTTTAGTAGTCTCGCTAATTTCTAATGGCTTTTTAACAGTTTATAATAATAAATAATTACTATAATATCATACCATAAACATTTAACTTCACAATCCATTACAATATATAGATAAATGAGAAAATATTCAATCTTAGCATTAAATGATTCTTTCTGGTGCACATAGAATAGAAGGGATTTATTTTTTGTTTTGCTACTAAATTTAAATATACGGTGTAGTTTTTTAAACCTTACATAGCCTTACTTTTTTATGAAATGAAAGAAAAGTATTTTTAATACAGAGTTGTAGGAAATAATTTGACTAAGAAAAATGTATCCTCAAAACTTTCCAATGTTGCCATCTTTTTTGGGTAGATACTAAAACAATATTTTTTTAATGGCAACCCCGCATTTTTAACAGTTTGATCTTTAAATTCTAAACAAAAAGTGTTTTGTTACATTTTTTTTATATGAAGTAGTCCTCGAGTAAAGCATTAAAAATAATAATTTTAGAAGACAGTTATTTAATATTAAGTTTTATAAAAAAATTTTTTAATGGGAAAATACATTTATAAAAAATATAAAAAAAAGTAACGATTTATTTCTAAAAAAATAGTATTTTATCAATGGTTACATTCCAAAGAAGAATTCCCAAACAAAATTTGATCAAAAAATTCAGAAAAAGTAGAAATTTTGAGAAAACCTTGAAATTTTAGAAAAAATCGAAACTAAGAAAAAGTCGGAGTGTTTAAAAAAGCAGAAATAAACTATTTAATTGCTACGACCAGAATGGACAGCCATGCTTTTTGCATCAAATCCATACCCACTTACTTCAAACATCCTTTTTGTGTATCTTGATAAAACTAATTCTTTATTTATGTTCTTACAAGACTTTTTGTACTTCGTCTAGAAAGTTGAAAACTACTGATGCGAAATAGCTCTAGCAGTATTCAGTAAAGCGCCCGTCGACCACCGATGTCGCCTAGCTGTCAAATTCTTTTTTTTAACAGTCGAAAAATCACGTACATTATAACAAAATGGATTTGTCATCATTTTATTAAATTACCTCGAGCTCCGGCATGGCTTTATATTTGTACTGTTTAGCGGAGCATAAAAACTGCAATCGATTTCTGAGTAAGAGGAGTCAATCATTCATAAAATCAAATCACTGCAGCGGAAAATGTATCGATTGGCGACGTCCCTCGTGTCAAATAAATGTTTAGAAATGCATTCGAAAAACATCGACATTCGGACGTGGATCTCCCTACAAATATGAATTATTGCTGCTTTAGCGTGGGCAGTGCAAGGAATTATTTATCTCGGCTTCATCGAGTTTAATCCTCCATTGTTCGCCTGAGAGAACGAGGGTAATGTTGCCCTAGCTGTGCTAATTCGGTGAAATCAGCTTATTTGTATTCACAGAAACTATGAATTTTTTATATAATTACACTACCCCTGGAAGTGTGAAAAGCAGATTTATTGAACAGTTGTTTATTTATTCACTACAAGGCTTGGGAACGGAGCCACATTAAATATGAATCAGAAATTACTGGATATTCAAAACATAATCTGAAATAATAACACCCCAGCTGTATTTAAATCCATTAAATTGTTCATGTTAAGGTGACAATTGACTTTTAAAAAGAAACGAAAATAAATCTTGGGCAGTTAATCCTTGCACTAAACAGTTTCAAATGAAGCCAAATTTGAACAGATCAGCATAATTCTCCTTAATCTATAGATATTATTATCGATTGATAATCAGATAATTTACTGTAAAAACTATTTTCCTTATCTTGGTTTGTTTCTCCTACCTTTTACCATAAAAAAAGAAAAACATCTTAATGAGCAACAGCTGAAACAAGGCGTACTCGTTTGTGATCAGCTCAATAAAAAAGACAGGAAGCAGCAATTTCCTCAGAATATGATTATTAGTGAAGGAAATGTATTCTGTAAAAGAGCGTTGTCTGTCGCAGATACTGGTTTAATAAGGACAGTGATGGAACACGAAATAAAAAACAATGTTTATACAAAGCATTAATAAATAAATATTAATTCAATAACATATTAAGTTATTAATTAACTAATCAACGAAACATGTTATTGGAGTTTAGTTGCAAGCTCCGTCAGAATTGCTTTCAGAAGAAAATCCGCTTACAAGCTTTTTTAAGAAGGAATTCCACATAATCACTCGTAACTTAATAGAACAAATTTTTTTATTTCAGCTATCGTGATCTCGGCTATTTAAACAGATGTGGATTAAATTATAGCAAAGGTGCATATTTTAGCATTGAACAATATGCAAAGAAGAAATCTGGAGAAAGTTAATAAGATTAATATTTTTTTGATGAGGTTGTGAAACGAAACTTGGCCCGATCACAGCAAATATTCATAAAAATATCGTGGAATTTTTAATACCTGTTGTTGTTTTAATTGTTAATAAAATGTAATAATTATGAATATTGATGAATTCCACAAAATAAGGGTGAGAATGTCAATTATTTAAAAAGAAGTAAAAAATTTGAATTTCCTTTTGTGAAATTTTCTGGAAAGCTACAATGGCAGAAGTTTTTATTGAATACGTCAGGACTTAAAATTAATGCCTATTTATTTTGATTTATTTTTTTATTGAACATCCCAACTACAATAAACATCATTTTTTTATGGATTTTTACAAAGAGCTTTTTGTGACAATAGCAGAACTCTGTTGGTCCGACCTCGGATGGTCCGACTCCGATTAATTCGTCCTTCATTTTGGTACTATATATAAAATTAATATTTTTGAATTTGTAGCTTGTGAATTTTTTTACGCAAAATTTGTAAACAAAATTTGTCTTTGAAGTGCCTAAAGCACATATGTACTCCTTGTGTTTTGATACAATTAAAAATATGAAGTATTAGATATGCAAAAGCCTATCATTCAAATCTGCAAAAAAAACAATTTTGGGTTTCTTTTAATGTTTAAATCAAAAATATCACATACATATCGAATAAAAATAAAATATGTATTATGTTAGGTATGATCTGTGTGTAGGTAATTCAGAAAATACATTTTTACTTAAAACTTTTCTTGATTTTTTATACTTTGGATGGTTTGACCTTTTTTGTGATGCGACCCACCCTTTATTCTCGCCATGGTCGGATTAACGGAGTTTTGCTTTATATCGATTTCTTTACCTGACTGTTTGAGGGTGTTTTCTAAATATTTGATTTTTTCTCGAACTTCCAGATTTAAGCATGACTCCTTTCGAGGTTTAAATTTTCAGTTTCATATCGAAAGTTGGTTTTATCTTATTTATCTTCGAACTTCTGCCTTTAAGCATAAAAGTTGGACTTTTTTCAAGATCTTGAAGATTCTTATTTTCTCAGAACTTCGATTTTAATCTCGAAATAAGAAGATTGATGTCAAAATTTTGAAACAAAATAAAAATTTTGAGTTTTTGAGGAATTTTAAAAATATAAGATCAGTCTGTTAATTTAAAATTATTTCAAGTTAAGAATATAAAGCTGAAATTGTCGAAACTTTTTCTTCTAATCACTTTTAATTTTAATGTTGAAATTTTGGCTTTCATCCAAAATTTAGATTTTAATCTCTCAATTTCTCGGAGTTCCTAAATAAGTAGTTCTTTTTTAAATTGCTTCCGTCTTATGCTTTCTTAATTTCTCTAAATTTTCACTTTGCTTTCAACACAGCACCTTTGATTTCTAGATTGTTACTTTTTTATTCAAGAACTTTTTAGCTTAGAGCCCAAATCTCGATTAACTCTCGAAATTTTTTCGCTAGAATTTAAGAAAATATTTATTTTTTAAGATTTAAAGTTTCAGGCCAGTTTTCAAACTTTTACCTAGAAATTTTGTCCTTTTTTTCGTAATTTTAAAGTTAACCTTAAAATGTTGACTTTAATTTTGAAATTTCCGAAGAAATAAATATTAGTTTAAAATAAAGTTGAAATTTCGAGAATTATATTGTTCAAAATTTGAAGAAAAAAAAATGAAGTTAGGAATCAGATTGAAAATTACAAATATAGTGGAGTGATAAAAATTGACAACATTCTGAAACATTTTTGAAATGCGATTATGTGATGGACAGATTAAGAATCTCGTTACCTCCTGAATTCCTGATAGCTAGTAAGGTGTCTTTTAGAGAATTTATATTTTTTATCACGTAGTCGCATTTCAAAAAATGTCTCACAATATGGTTAATTCACATTGCTAGAAACTGGGCTGCATATAAATTAAAAAGCATGAAATATGCATAAAAAAGCTTAAAATATGCACAAAAAGTCCTAAAAAATGTAATATTAAATAGTGAAAAATGGGAATTTCTTGTTTTTTTAATTTAAAGACAGATTAGAAAAAATGGGAGACCTTTGAATTATAAATGTGAATTTTGACTTGAACTTGAAATGTCGAGAAAGAGGCTGAAATTCTGGAGAATATTCGAAGTTTTGAACACAGTTCTTCTCGAAAATAACACTTTGCGCTTCGAATTCTTAAGAAGAAACTAACTTTACAAAAAATGTTTCTCGAAATTTCGAGTTTAGGGTAAAAAAATTATAGAAATTTCGAATTTAAAAACATGTAGAACGAACAAAATCAAAATTTTAAATTTAAAGTAAAAATTTTAAATTTGCAAGATTTAAGTCTAAAAGTCCAATTTCCACAAAAGTTATGAGAAAAAAACGAAATTTCAAAATAAGTGGAACATTAAAAATATCAGATTTTCAAGAAAAAATAGAAATTTATAAACAAAATCCTCTCAAAATTTTGAGTTTAAAGTGAACATTTATCTCATGAGGTCATAATTTCGAAATAAATTCTCAAAATCTACGCAAAATATATTTTTCGAAATTTCTAGTTTAAAGACGAAATTTTTCATTTTAAGTCAAATTGTCAAAGTCAAAATGTCGAGTTTAGAATCGAAACGTAGAAATTAAAATCGGAAAAACTTTTTTCTAAAGGTTAAATTTTTTATATTTAATCTTTTTCGAAATTTTGAATTTCAAGTCAGAAACATTTTAAAATTACTAAAAAAAGTAATTGATGACATTTCAAGATTAAAATAAACTGAAAATATTTTGAAGTTAACACTTTGAGACAATACTTCTAAAATTCGATATTTTCATCTAAATCGTAAGTTTATGATTTAAAGTTGAAATGTGGAGAATAAAGAGGAAATTTTTATTTCAAAGTCAACAATTTAATCTAAAGTTAAAATTTTGACATTTTGTAAACTTTGTCAAGAGGTTTAAAACCGTTCGAATTTAAATTGGAAAATTTAAGAAGTAAATTTTTTTGGAGGAAGGTTTTAAGATTAAAGTTAAACGTTTTAATATACCATACAGTCAAAATGTTGAGAAAAAAAATCGAAATTACATAAAAGTTTGAATGTGGCTATTAAGTTTTTTCAGTTAATCAGAAATTGTTTCAATTGCATGTCTGAGGAATCCATATAGGTATTCCTATTTTTTTTTCTATTAATAGCTCTTTAGGTCAACGAAAAATGCTCTTTTGCCTCTCCCAGATATTTAGATTGAATTAGAGCTTGACGCCAATTCCCTTCAATGTAAAGTAACTAGTTTGTTCTGAAAACCTTAATAATTTCAGGAGATAAATGATATTCGTTCAATGGAGTCTATTATAGCGTGACATTAGATCGATAATGAAATCGAAAGTAATACAGATTTGTTCGCTTGTCTTATTATTATAAGTAATTGGTCGCTTTGCCTATTTACAAGGATGAAATTGATGTATTAGTTCTGATGCTCCAAATATAACGGCATATAAATACGGTTTACGCCTTTTAGTTGACGAATACGATGAAACGAGATAAATCCTTACAGCATTGCTTTATCTTAGAGTTTCCAATAAAATGGAATTCCGAAAAATTAACACCTTTAAATTTAAATTATTTGTTCAGCGACCTATAAGTTAATCTACTACCTACTACTACTACCTACAGTGATTTTCGATTTTCCTCTAAAAATACGTGCTTCGTTTAGAAGATTCCGAATATTTAGAGAATCAAGTTCCCTTAAATTTTCTTTGACAATTTCGTTCCAAGTATAACCAGCCGAGTTATAAGGACCGGCTCGGAAAAACAAATTATTGACGATCAATTTCTGCAGTAATTTTTCTAGGATAATATTATCGAGAAATATTTTTAACAGTTTCATGCACACCAACGTAACGAGATTTATTAAATGCAGCTTTGTTAGACAAATTTAATGCATATGGAAGAGTCTAATATGAATATCTGTCTATATGAAAGTTTACAGTAGCTTATCTTTCATTTTCAATACAAATTTTCCGTGAACCTATCCGTTTTAATTATTAATCACAATACAACAAACTTCAGTGATATTAAACTGACGTATTAACAAAACGTCATGGCAAGTCATCAGAAAAACCGAAATATCTGCTAGTAGGCGATTCCAATTAGCTTGACGTAGATATGTAGAGATAGGTCACAAACGTTTTTATAATTTTTTTGTAGATACCGAATTTGCGATTTAGTGCCATAAATTAAAATTTTAAACTTCAACTAATATAACGTTAGAAGGATATCTTAATATTCAGGGTGAGTCTGTGAGTCAGAAAGAATGGGCCAATGCTAAACTGGGGCTACAAGACATGAAAATATTACGAGTGAGCTCAACATGCCTATTACCAATGTCGCTGGTTTATGAGATACAGGGCGTTCAAAGTTTAAATATTATTCTGAAATTTTTCAACAATTAAGAAAATTTTGATGCTATAAATCCAAAATTCGGGAGATTTATGTTACTAGATGTAAGGATTAGAAATTTTGAGCTTAATTTGACCTTTCTCCTTTAGGGCGCTAGTTGCGCCCTATTACTTATGTAAATTAAAACTTTTTTTTTTGTCTGTTGAGTTACGCTTAAAAAAATAGAGAATGTAAAAGAATAATCAATTTTATGAAGAAAAAGTACCCTTGTTTTAATTAATTTCTTTATGGCTTTTTAAGGCTTAAATTATTACTATATTTTTTCAAATTTAATTATTCAACTGGAAAGAATTAAATTTTCTTTAATAAATAATCCAAGAAGTCCCAAATACATTTTAAAATAATACGGACATTTTGATTTTGACATTTAAGATAGTGAAATTTAAAATTTACTGAAATGAGTGATAGACACTTCCTCATTGGATTTCAAGTTTGTCACTATTTCTATTACCAATAATTATTATTTATTTGCTGTTGCTTTAACTGCTTCTCCGTATCTGTGCATATTTTAAAAATAAAAAAAAATCATAAGAAAATACATTGAACCTTTAAATGCAAATAACTTGAAAACCGATAGATTTAGACGATCCACACAAGAGTACCCTTCCTTTGTAGAGTTGTCGTTCTTTTATAATATTTACTTATTTTAAGCATAACTCAACAGATGAAAAAAATATGTTGTTATTTACGTAAGTAGTAATGTGAAACTAGCGTCCTTTAGGGGCAAGGTCAAAATAAACCTACAATTCATAATTCTCACACAGAAAAATGTAAAATTTTCAAATATTAAATGCATAGTATTAAACTTTCTCAGTTACTGAGAAATTTGAGAATAAAATTTAAACTTTGAACGCCCTGTATCTGTTAAACCAGCCACTTTGGTACAAGGAATGTTGAGCTCTTTGGTGTCTAGTATCTCCAGCTTAGCGTTGGTTCATTCTTCTAACTCATCCTGTATAATTTAGAGAATCAAAATTAGAATGTGTAAAAGATACGGATGCACACGATAAATCGATGTATCAAAAAGTTCGATGTTTGATCTTTTTGCAGCGATACTTTGGTTCCGATATATCGAAGGTATCGATATATTTTTTTCGATATATCGCGGCGAAAGATAAGGGGTATAATTTTAAAATGCCGTAGGTAAAATAATTTTTCTTTTGGAACCATTCTGAATTTTGCTATATGTGTTTGTGATGTGGTGTGATATTACTGTGAGGCTTAGTATTTTTTTGATACATCGAATGTCGAAATATATTTATCCATGTATTGAAACACCTCGATACACTATATTATGTTTTTTGATGAATCAATTGGGTACATTATCAATGTTTTAATAATTTTGTGCTTCCCTAGTAGAAGATATTATTATTTCCTACTTAGGTTGTCGCCGCTGAACATATGATAAAAAAAAAACAATGTGTTGACAGTACGGCTTCAAAATGCTCTGTATTGAAATCAAGAAGTTATCAAGTATTCAAGTGTGCTGTAATTCTTTGTTAGAGCATAATGTAGTGAAAATGGAATGGGATTAATCATTATTTGTTTTGTTTGACCTTTCAAGTACGTTTAATTTTATGCAAATTAGGTTCGAATGAAAGCTCACAGTACAAATGACTGATTCTTTTTCTCCTTTATAGTTGTCTTTTAACAAAAATTAGCCAGTACATTTTGGATATGAACGGTATACTCGGTAAAGATTGGCTGGACTCTGCAGTGCTTTTATTACTGTTCTTATAAAATTATTCTGTCAAGATTCGCTTGAAAGTTTTCTGTGGTTTTATATAAAATGACGTTGATTTTCTCTTAGACTTTTTGACAATAATTGAAATGTATTAAAATCTTTCAGTTGTCAATCAGCGATAAATCTGTCTAAGAGATATGTGAAAAAATAAAAAAATTCCACTGCCAGCTAGATGACTTACTCATTTGAGTATCAAATATATGTTTGTATCGTTTGTCAAATGGATTTAGAAACGTTGGTCTAGAATAAACAATTTTCAAGAAAATCAAGGGTACAATATTGATGAAAAATATATTTTATCGTATCATTAAACATTAAATATCCTTAAAATTAAATCCTTATCGGTAATTATTAACCTCATAATATTTAGCAGCTTCATAATTACTTAGTAGCGCATAATACGTTAGTTACAATTATAATATGTTAATTACCTCTCATAATACCCTAAATACAAATTTCATTTTAAAATTTGTTGATTTTTTTATGTCAATGTTGTCAATGATGCGATAAAGCTTTGAATGCAACTCGATTATAAGCAATTTAAACAATCTCGTACGTGGCCAGACGACTCGGCTAACGCACAATAATTTCGTTACATTAATAGCTATAAATATCTAGAGCCACAAATCTTTAAAGGAAATCTTAAAAACTCTTAACTTCTCTGAGAATGAATATCTAAATGGGCTAGGTTCCTCAAAATATTTCTTTATTTTCTATCTTGAACTTTTGAAACATCATCTCCCTAACGAACTAAAATCGCATTAAGAATTTTAAGGTATCGATGAAGATGATTTCTGTATTTAAAATCCAAAAGAAACTAATATGCAGTACAAGGGTATTAAATTTGAAGAACTTAGCTTTCTAAGAGAAACTAAGTAGACATTTGCACTCTTGAATTCTTAAGGAAGGTCATCCATAATTCTGAATTTGGTTTGCATTTTAAAGCCTTAAATGAAGTATTTTAGGTTTTAAAATTCAAACAAAATTAATCTAAAACAGGAAGTTCACAAGAAAATTGACTTAGAGCTTTAAACCTAATGCAGAGCACTACTGTTGTAGTGAGACTCTTGTAGACTGAGCTTTCACCAAAACTCATTTTGTTAAAAACATTTCATGTAGTTGCCCTTTTTTGTCTTCGTTCCTTGTTATGCACTGTCGATGGGCTCAAATGAGAGCGAAACATCAATATCCAGTGCCGTAACCTTTTTTTTTAAACATTTTTTATATCTATAATTTACTTAAAATATTTTCGTGTCTAAATTCTGATCTCCTATATTTTATTAACTAAGCTAAAATAAAAAAAAAAAACATGTGTAACTGTCAGCTGTTATAGGTGACGTTTTAATAATTAACATATCACGTAGTTATATTCTAAAAAATATTTCCAAACTGGGTCGAAAAAATATGAAAATGAAATTAATAATAATAATATTTCGGACTAATAAGATTCTAAAAAGAAAAATCATATTGTTGTTTGTTGTTTTGAAGCTTTGTTCTAGAATAATCAACATGTTTTACAAGTCTCAAACAGGTTTCTTTTTTGTAGATATTTCGGTTAAAAGCTTTTGTTGCTACATCACTGAATGCATTAAATTCACTCGAAAAACCAGATTATCCATTATGCTTTTTCGCTCTAGAACAGAGTAATTAAGATTTTGTATTAACTTTAGAATTTTCTCGCAAATTATGAATCATTTAGACTTATAACAAATGACATTCATTATTATAAGACTGAAGGCATTAAATAAAGCAAGTTGCCAACAAACGAAGTCATGACTCTAATTTATTTAGCGAGTGCGATTGGAAAACGATAAGAACATCCATACTTTTCCGACACTTCTGATTCATTATGCAAACCGCAATTACAGTTATATTTGCGAACATCGATAATTATAAGGTTTTTCGATTACAAAAGCATGACCTCGACCGTGGCAGGTTTTACAAAAGAAGCGGAAATCGCGATAGAGATTTTCTATATTCATATTCAAGCGAAATAAACTAAAATATGGCAGCAGCAGTTGGAGAGTATAGTTCTTCTTTTTCATAAACCATAATTGATTACTAAAACGAAAAAATGGTTACTGGTTAATTTAAAGATGCTGCTGTTGTTTTATTGATGAGATTAACCAAATAAAGTTGGTCTTATCTACAAAAAAGGACATGAGCACTAGATAGATTTTTTTGAACATGCTGCTACATTGTTATTAGTTAAGACGAGTTACATCTATTGATTTTATCTACAAAAAATGGCCACCAGTAACTCTAAATATTAGTATTTATTAAAGAACTACATAGATTTTAAATTTTAACGGTGCAAATGTTTATTTTTGGTAGATAAGATTATTACGCAGAGTGAAAATTTAAAAGTAACCATCGGGAATATCTCCTAAACAAAAAATGCTACCATGAGGAACTGAAACGCATATTGGAGGGTTGGAGAAAGAACCAAAATAAAGTACTTTTTGACTCACCCGGACTCACCCTAGGGGGTAGCTACATCAACGTATTTTTTTTAATACGACCCTATCTTGTATGGCACATCGTTGAAAAGCTAGTTAATTTCTCTTTACAGTCCTATAACAAAATATTTAATCCTACGATTAGTTTTTGAGATATCGTGTGTAAGCAACATTTTTTGAAAACTAGTAATTTTAGCCATCTCTTACACAAAAAATTCTGACAAAAATCTGAAATACACATTAGCGAAACCAAGAAATGTGTTTTTTGACTCACCTCTCCCCTAGAAGCTCAGCATCACTATTAATTTTTCTAAAAAATAACCCATTATACGTCGTTGGAAATGTTTTTTATTCCTCTTTAAAGGCATGGAGAAGCTGATAAACCTTTATATACATATCAAAGGGAGTGGGTTTTATTCTAGAAGAATTAATAGGGGTGGCTAGACCCTAAGACGATAGAGGGATGGAAGAGTCAGTAAAAAATACATTCTTTGGTTTCCCTGATGTGTTTTTGAAACCTTTATGACATCATTTTTTGCTAAGAGATAATTAAAATTATTTCTTTTCAAAAATGTTGCTTACTTTAAACATCGATATCTCAAAAACTATTCGCGCGATTTAAAATTTGGCTATAAGGCTGTACAGAGAAAGCAACGAGCTTTCCAACAATGTGCCAAACAAGATAAATTCATATTAAAAAAAATAAATTGAGGTGGCTGCCCTCTAAGAGGTGAGGAAAGGTGATTAAAAAAGTACTTCATTATTTTGGTTTCCACTTCCATCCACCGATATGTATTTCAGTTTTCTTAAAAGTAATTTTTGTCTAACAATAAGCGATATTCCCGATTGCTACTTTTCAAATTGTCACCTTGTATATGAATGTGGTTAAATTCATCAATAGGAAGCAGCTGCAATACTTTTTAATTAACCAATTTATGACTGGAATAAATACATCTAGCTTCTCTCCCGTTAAATTAGCAAACAACGATATACAGTGTGTCTCAAAGTAGAGTACTGGAGAGGGATTTCTTCTTTACTTCTGGAATTACGAGAAAATATCATTTTTTATAAAAACTTCTATTTAATCTTAAGTCACTAAAAGTAGCATTATTTTTTTATAGAAAGTTCAGTTATTTTTAAATTCTAGAAAATGACTCGTATTATTAAAAATATTATTTGGAAATATGGTTGAGAATTACCACATAAAATGACAAAAAAGTTAAAACCTAAGCTAATTTCTTGTTATTGACAAAAGGAAAACAAAATTTTGTAGTGTTGTTTGATTACTTGCCGTGTTCTTGTGTCAAAGAACATAAAACAGAACTGCTAGAGATAGATATTATCACCAAGATGATTTTTTCAATTCCTATCACAGTCATGATTTTTTTCCTCTCCAGAGAGCACAAAAGACTCAGTATCGTCACAAATTACATCGGGAACTGTTTGTTAATTTTTAGTGTATACCTTCAATCGTAGCATTTCTTAGGTTACTCTGAATTCGCTAGGTAGCACGACTTTTAGACCGATGACAAAATATCCGCGACAAAATATCTCTGAAATAATATCCGGAGATAAACTATCCAATACACAAAATTTTCAACAGACAAAATATCCGGAGACAAAATATTCGCTGGCAAAAATCCAAATGACAAAATTTCCAAGCGATAAATTATTCGGTGACAGAGTAACCGACAGACAGATCTATAAATTAGATGCGTTAATTTTTTTTGATCGAGCTACTAAATTATTATCAAATGTCAACAATGATACATTTTTGAAATGAGAAAAAATGACACATTTTTATACTTTTGACTTTGCAAGGCACCCTAATATTTGATGTTATGTCTAAAAGATAATACATAAAAAATTGTTTAATTTTTGTATTTAAGGTTTTCTTGTAGCTCCTCAATTAAAGTCCCCACTTCATGTAGGGTCCAAAATATAAAAAAAATCCCGTACATATGTATATTATACACCTGTACCGTAGACGTAAATAGTAGCGATTCCATTTTTTTCCGAAAGTTAATATCGTTTCCCTAAGTAAGTGTGGCAAAAGATAAGCTGAAAATACAATAATTCCACGAAACGTAGAAATTAAAGTATTTTAATAGGATAAGCACTCTAATTCCATATATTTACATTTTTAAAAATGAGTGAATTTCTTTCATATGTGAAATTAGTTCATTTACAGTTTATCTGATAAGTTTCTTCTGTTGATTGTTACACGCCATGTTAGCATTTTATTTTATTAGATAATTTTTCGTAAATATTTTGTTCATGGAGATTTTGTCCGTTGCATATTTTGTCTGCGGATATTTTGTCTGCGGATATTTTGTCTGTTGGACATTTTGTTTGTTGGATATTTTGTCTATGGATATTTTGTGGAGGAATTTTTGTCCTGGATTTTCTGTCGTCGGGTAAAAAGTCGGGGTACCATTCTCTAAATGTTCAAATGTATGGGTCTATGTACTAGAATTCAGAACATAAAACGATAGATACGAAATGCTCAAAGGGTTGAAATTGCACAAAAGTAGATGTTAACACATTTAAATAAGTTTAGTTTAATCGCCTATTGTTATTATCAAATATACATTAATTTTCTTGTGTTTCATCTTGATGCGTAACTTGTTTTGCCTAGTTTTTAGAAAATAAACCAAAATTTTGTTTTTAAGCCGTTTTTTGTAATTACAAATTATTTTTCTTTGCAACAATTTTCGATAACGTCAAAAATAACAACAATTTACTCTTGGCTATTTTTTGAAATTATTAAATAATTAAACTCCTTGTACGAAAAATAACGAAAATAATGTATTTTTATCATAACCCCAAACAAAGAAAACAAACAAATAAAAACCAAATAAAAACCAAATAAAAACGAAACCCTTCTTTAGTACTCTATCTTGGGACACCCTGTATGTATGTATAGTTTTAATGATGATATTTCAAAAGATTGCGACAATGAGAAGATTTGTCAATAAACGAAAATTAGCATTCTGCAATTTATGGAAAAGGTGATATGAAATATCTAGGCAATAATAGTCAACAACCTAATTTTTATGTTACTAAAATTAATAAGAAAAATTACTTTAAAAAATGTTAGTGTGAAGAGAAAGTAAAATGTAGAAAATATAGTCCTATTAACAATCAAAATATTGTTTGAGAGATATATTTTTTAACGTCCTCATCGATAAGAAAACACGCATATGAAGGAATCTTTACAACTAAGAGTTAAGAAGATCTCTGAAAATCGGTACTAATCTAGTTTACACAGCTAACACTTAAAAACCGCACAATATAAAAGTATATGCAAAAAAGAAAACCGAACATATAAAACAAGTTGGAAACATTATTCAAACATTATTAAGTAATTGCAATATCGCACGAATAATAAATTTTGGCTAAATGAAGCTAAAATAAGGCTGATCAAAGTATCCGCCAGATTACACTATTATTATTGTTATATTGGATAAAAGATCTAATAATTACCTAGAAAGCCAAAAAAATGATTAAGTTTGTAATTCAAAAGGGTTATCTTTTTCTAAAAAATCTTTTATATCCTAGAAGAGTTGCGAATAAAAGGTAATAGATAGGGATGGTGAGGAGTCGCTATTTAACATGCGAGCAAGTTTCATTACTCAAGGAAAACTTGATTTGCATATCGGCAACGAATTCCAAAGTTTGAACACTTTTGAACATTCAACAGGAAAAATAAGTGTCCATGGTCTATAAATATGGTAACTTACAACAATTGACAAACTGAGACTGTTTTGTGTGACTTAAGAGTGTTGATCTGGGTGAAAATCAGAGCTTAAAAATCTACTGAAATCCATCTATGAAACTACTCGCAGAATAGAGACAAATGAGAAACCATCCGCCTGTGTTACAGTGACTGAGTATTTATAGAATTAAATTAAATGCGTTATCATCAATCACACTGCTTTAAGTGAACTTTAACGAAACCAGAGAGCGTCTTAAGACCCTACTATAGAGACGATACTAGAAAGAAGACCATACTGTAGTGTTCACATAACATTGGCTTTGTAACGAGTATGAGGCATATTATTTAGCCTCAAAGAAAAAAAGCATTTTTTAGAATAAAGATTTGGAAAGTTTGTACAAAAGTAACCAATACTCAAACTTGTAACCAAAATGTTTTGCGAAAGTCATCGATGATAAAGATACCATTATAATTAGCAAGTTTTTTTCAAAGTAACAAAATAAGCATGCTAGGCGCTACAGAAAATGTATTCATGTAAAAGCCATCAGCTATTACTGTGATCGGCTTTGATAAATTAATATAGAAAACCGACATTATTTTTTCTGTCAATCCAATAGTAGAACCACGTATTATAATAGGTATCTCAAGCGATTGTATGAAAAAATAATAATTGGATATGAAATAACTCTCCTACTTTTATGTAAATTTGTGAATTCTCGCTTGATGACTTGCAGTGTTCTTATACCAAAGAACTAACATAAAACAGAACCGCTTACTTATTAGAGATTTATTATCAATTTAATTTATTCTATATACTTATAGACAACTACTCAACTGTAATTTATTTCTCTGGCATGTAATTTTCTTTCACACTTGTTATTTAGTTTCACTGGTTAATAAAAAGTAAAAATTTAGAAAGAAACTGCATTAATATACCGCCTTGGTACCTATCAGTTTTCAGTTACCATTCGCTGTTGGGAATTTTAAATATAATAAGCAAATTCAGAGTATACAGTTATTTTGCCAAGTTTAGGCTCACATAACGTTACCCTCTTTATCTTAATACATTTGTCTCATGTTTATTTCAGATTTTAGTGGAAAAGAAACGTTACGAAGTATTCCGTTGAAATAGCGGACCGAACCCACGACAAACCACATATTTCTACTTGAACCAACACAATATGACCTAAACGGATGTCAACAAGATCACAGATTCAACATATTGTTCAGTGGCTTTCCCGTAAATGTTCTAGTTGTCCAGTAACATAATATACAGGGTCCGCCATTAGTGCGTGAACGGAGAATAGCTTCCTAAACCTGAGAAGACATTAAAATGAAATTTTGCCCAGTGGCGTACATCTATAGGGAGCACATTTTAAAATTATTTTTATTTTATTGTACCAATCATATACAGAGTGTTGATATAAACTTACTTTTTTTTTAAATAGAACAACCTGTATATTTTTACATATTTGGATAGCCTTATAAAAATGCAGCAAAATAGTATAGGGTTTACATAAATAAGGGATACTTATTTCATACCGATATCTCTTTACATTGGCATTGTCTCTAGGCATTCGGGGTATTTTTCTGTTTATTTAATATCGAAATTTTAACTTCTGTCTATGCTTTTCGACTTTGGTTTTCAACATTTTAGGAAAATATTTTTCCAAAATTTCAAAGTTCTTAGATTTTAAACTTAAACATTTTTCGAGTCATATTGAATTTATCCCTTCTTCTTGAACGTTAGAATTGTTTTTCTAAACTAACACTACAATTTTTTTGTCAAAATCTCGATTTTAAATTGCAAGATTCCATCTCTGAACCAAATTTAGAGAATGAATTCTATTGAATTGGAAAGTTTTTCTGGAAATTTCTTTTCTACCTTTTAAGAATTTTTTAAATTTTTCTCTATTTTCTATAGCTGTAAGCCTAATTTATAATTTCAAGGCGATAATGTAAATAAAAAATGTAAAAAAATTATATACAATAGTATCATTTAAATAATATTCGTTTAAATATTACTTACCAGAGGCAAAAGTTTTTTGAAGCAAAAATAGTCAAATTATTTTCGAAAGAAGCCTTTATGACCCTAGTGTGGATATCTACTCCTATATTTTTATTTAACATTATAAATCGTTAAAAAGAAGTTTAGAAAATAATAAGGAATTGCTTTGAACCTGTTAGGGACTGTTGTTGTTGCGTTTTAGGTTCTTTAAGTAGATTGATTTGTGCCTATAAAGAAATCAATACATACATTCCTACCAGTGAATCTAGAAAATGGTTATGGTGGTAATTGCTACATTGCGGGTAATTAATAAACCTGTGTTAGCTTCTAATATATATATATATATATATATATATATATAAGCGTTAACGTCCTGGAGTTCCTAGCCTTATTTTAATAACAAAAATCATTTTAGTACAAAGATAATCTATCACGAGGCGCCAAAACAAACTTAAAATTGATTATATTGAACGAATGTTGAACCATTCACTAGTTTTACCCTTATTTTCTTAAATAATGTGGACTGAGCAGAGAACATAGATGTATAGAGTTTCGGTATGGATGATAAGTAGCATCCAAACCAATATGTTTTCTAAATAAGGGTTCATATTTTTTAAGTTATATAATTTATATGATTAAAATTACAACAATAGTGTGTTTTAGAAACATTATTTTTGGTTAGGTTGAAAAAAATTTGAGAAAAACGAGTTTTACTTAAAAAAAATTTAGAGAATTCTAATTTTTTTAATTTAAAATTCAATATCTGCCAAACTATAAGAATTAGACTCACAGAGTTTTTTATTAGATAAAAATTAGTACCATTTAATTCAAAAAGCTTTGAAAATTAGACCCTTACTTTTTTATAGTTTTTTCTTCAGTAACTCTTACAGTACGAAAAAAAACCAGTAGTTTTTCAATAATCTATAAGGCCCGATATTTAATAATTTACTTTCGAGCTCTATCATTCAAATTTCGAGTTTATATCATTTAAGAGCTAAGTATACTAAAAAAACAAAAAAAAAACTAGGAATCCTATAGCCCTTTCAAATGATATCTTACTGTATATTAATTAAAACTTGATATTTTATCCGATTACGCTAACGCCGCAAAGAAGGGTGATAATTTTCACAAGCTACCTTTTTATGTATTTTACATATATGAGATATTTGTTACCCCGTCCGGCCTAAAATATTGAACCGATTTTAATGAAGAGGGTATCATTCCATTTGTTTTTATGTAAACAGTGCTATATCAGGCCTATCTGTGGGTATTTGGGATAATTTGTTACCCCGTACACCTTAGACCACTGAACCGATTTTAGCGAATAAGATGTCATTCAAATAGTTCAAATAGTGTCTTAGACTATATTAAATCACAATAAATTTAATCAAAAAAAGCTACATGCCCTACTTTTAATGATTTATTTATTATATTTTATTATCTGGTTATTAAGGAACATGTCGAATGAGTTTTCGTGGCTGAGTTGGTTAAAGCATCACGCCATTATTTAATGGGTCCCAAGTTCCAATCTGTTTTAAGACAAGCATTTTTTTTATTTATACTATTTACAACTTTTTTTCAAATTGAATAAATTACAATTAAATAACCTTTAAGAATAGATATCAAGTATATTATATTTTTAAGAAGCTCTTTCAACACAATTTTACGTTCATCGCAAAAAATACGTGTTTCTATTAAAAAAAATGTTGATGCCTTTTGTTACTGCGAAATGTTACAACCTGCATATAAAAGAATATGTGCGATTTAATGGCACATAGAGTTTTTTTTATGAAACCGACTTTATATGCCCGAAAAATAGATGAGCACTCTTGACGACTCATACTTTAGTGCTCTTTCTTGCAGGAACTTCCTTACGAGTGAAGGTTGGACAATAATATCAAACAAATGTAGATTGCTCTATATAGTAGGACTGGATTTTGTTACATATATATACTTTCTGTTTACAGCAGATATTCCCAAGGACGACTCTATGTGCAGCTATGCAGAAAAAAAGTTTTCTGAAAGGATATATATATATATATGTTATTTTCTGTTCTTTTTTCTTTTTTGTTTTGGCCAATTGTCAATGCCTAGGACTGTTAAAGGTTTTTCCCGGTATTCCTTTTGTAACAGATTGCATGATGGCTGCATGAGGGCTACAGGAGGGCTGCATAAATTTGCAGTCTAGGTTGTATTCTACTTGCATACAACATTGGTGGCGATGGCCATAGTTTTCTCTATGGACCAATAGGCGGCGGTAGTCTGGCTGATTCTCTAGTACTCACTTGTCGGAACATTTCTTAGCATTCGAGCTGGATATACCAAACTGACGAGATCTAACAAGACTGAAACCGGTCTTTGGTTTCCAAACTTCGAATCTAATAGCAGTTGAAACCTATTGGTCTGTGCATTGGAAAGTATGAAACAAGAATGAAGTGAAGTTTTTTCTAAAATTACGTCTAAAATTCTTCCGTAGACTTAGAAATTTCAATATTTTGAAAAAAATATTTAATTCATTTAAATATTCGTAATAGTCCGAGTAAAATTTTTAGAAAATGAAAAACTGAACATGTTTCCAGATATATTGCAAAGTTCTAAAGAAACTGAAGGTGCTTTTTTATGATATTTTTGTATGAAATCTAGACCATAACTCACGATTGGAAGGATGGATATGCGTAACTTTTATTCGTTTTGTTTGCTGTGGCCCCAAGAAAGTGTTCAGATGAAGGAAATTCAAGACAAATTCATACAACGATAACTTACAAATTTATTGAAATTTGGGGAGGACAACTGCACAAAAAATTTACTTTAATTTGAGACTACTAAAGAATTTTAACTTTCGAGACAACCTGAAAATGTATTAATAGATAATAATAATAATTATAGTAATAAGAATTACAAAAGGT
The DNA here is from genome assembly GCA_028583605.1 of Dastarcus helophoroides. Taxonomy (NCBI): domain Eukaryota; kingdom Metazoa; phylum Arthropoda; class Insecta; order Coleoptera; family Bothrideridae; genus Dastarcus; species Dastarcus helophoroides. Next base: position 659,677 of record CM053332.1, on the reverse strand, counting down.
CAGAAATGATTAAAGTTGCAATCTTCGGAAATGTCAAGAATTTGAGTCAACTTTTATAAAATTTGTCTTATTTTTGAAATTTTAATTTTTTATCGTATCATTGAAAACTAAGTGTCCTTAAAATTAAATCTTTATTGATAATTATTAACTTCATCATATTTAGCAGCTTCATAATAACTTTGTTGTACATAATACGTTAGTTACCTATCATAATACCCTAAATACAAATTTCATTTTAAAAGTTGTTGAGTTTTTTATGTCATCGTAATCACTGGTATGATAAAGCTTTGAAGGCAACTTGATTGTTAGCAATCTAAACAATCTTGGACGTCCTCGACTAATATAAATCGCATAATAATTTCGTTACATTAATAGCTATAAATTTTCAGAAAACTTAAGTTAAAATTGGAAACCTCTAGAAAAGTCTTTTAATTTTATTTTTCACTAGTCCGATTTTAAGCTTCTAATTTTAAATTTTTGTTCCAGAAAATTTCGGTTTCAGACGAAATACCTACGTTAAAAAGCCTAGATATTTTAATTTCGAATATCGATGATCACCGATGTTGATAGTGTCGATATCGATATTTTATTTTTCCCGATTTTCATTATCTCAAAGTTTTATCTTAATTTGCTTATCCGCTGTCTTCTGCAGCATTTTACCACACGAGAGAACGATGCGATGCGAAAACTTTCAGTGCAAGTGCTCCTCGCATATTCCGACGTCGCTAAATGTGGGAGCTGTCTTCGACGATCATCTCTGTGGCAGCTTTCTATGAGATAATGGTTTCAGTAATAACGGTTATTATAGTCACTGGAAAAACACGCAAAGACATACGCCAGAAGCATTCATTATCTTGGCTTTTGCGGAGAAACCAAACCATCCCGAAGATTATCACTTGAAACAGACGGTGCGTGCTCTCATCTTCGGCCAATTCGATTTTCTTGATTTGTTTTGGATGCCGACAAAGTAGGACGGATTTTCTTGTAACTAGTGGGTACTGATTTCACAACTGATTAAATAAAAAAAGCTTTATTGGTCTACTTCCCCAAATAACTCTAAATTAATGTACATCAAGTTCTATTATTAATTACATGGTGGGCCGAAAAAAATATTTACATTTTTTTGTTCAATAGTTTAATCATTACTGGGTAGTTCTTTATAAAATTTTTTCCAAATTTACAATAATATAATAATAATTAAGCAATCAAGTGAAAAGTGTCACAATTACAAATAAGTTTCATACAGAGGGTTCAAAAATATGTCACTGACTGTTTCGCAAAAAAGTAAGTATTTATATAAAAACAAAAATAATTTAGTTATGTGTTGAAAAGCATTTTTTAAGTGTAACATTTCTCCATTTTTTTTTAAAACCCTGATATTGCCAGGTTTATGACAATTTTCTTGAAGTCGTGGATAATAGTAAGATTGTGCTAGGAGCCATAATTTGTGAACAGGCAGTAGCAGACTTTGAAAATGATAATTAATATATCTAATTGACAAATAATTGTTTTATCCTTTGCTAATGTTGATGTCAAAGAGCTGGAAAAATAACATTTTAATAAAAACACTTTTTTAAGAAAAACAAATTGGAGCTAGAAAAATTGTTAAAGAATTTCCCCACAAAAACTGGTGTATAAGGTTTGTACCTCGTTTGTTAGAAAAATTAAAAAGAAAGATGAAGATTACCGGATAAAAAAATGAAGTGAATAAACAAAATCTGAAGAGAAGGTAATACCGAAATGCTACTGTAAAATGTGCGAAGTCCAGTTAATTTGTTTGGCTCTGGCAAAGGCCTATGAATTATTGGAAAGAAGTTTGTTATTAAATGTTCGTCTGTTTGACGTATTATTAAGTGTTATCTGTAATTACAAGCATTTAAATGGATTCATAAAATTTCCAGTAAATTATTCATTGATTAGAATTGGTAAGTTTCAAAAATAAAAAAAGTTTCACTCAGAAAATGTAAGTCTTTTTAATACATAGCTTAGGCAAATTATTAATTCTTTTGCGAAAAGATCTTGATTACCTGAAAACCTAAAGTTATTGTATTGTTGCTGAGAATTTGGCATAAAATAACACACTAAAAATGCAGGGTCCGCCATTAGTTTGTGGACGGAGAATAGCTGCCAAGTCCAAAGAGATATTAAAATGAAATTTGGTTCAGTGATGTACGTCCACCGGGAGCACATTTTAAAATTATTTTTATTTAATTGTATTAGTCATATACAGAGTTTTGATATAAAGTTACTTTTTTAAAAAGAATACCCTTTATATGTTTACATATTTGGATAGCCCTATAAAAATGCAGCAAAATAATATAGGGTTTATGTAGGTTTTGATGGGTCGTTTTCCAAATAGAGGATCACAAATCTGGAGGCAGGGCTCCAATGAACATTCAATATATGGCGCTATTAATCAATTTGCAACATAAATAATCATTGATAGTATTTTAGTTTTCATAAACCATAAAAATATGGTCTTTTATTCTTTAGTTATACAGAGTGATGCAGGCTTGTAAATCCACTACTAAAAATTGTAAATGGAATGACCGTTTTTATGAGCTACTATGAAATAAAGATAGAATTATCTTTCCAGCAATACTACTTTATGTGGAGTTACTTTTCATAGTTTTCATGCAAATCAAATTAACTTTTTATTTAAAATATATTTGTAATTATTGGATTTGCAAACTTGGATCACTTGGTATAATTAAAGAATATATGACAATATTTCTATGGTTTATCAAAAATATTGACTATCCATGATTGCTATAAGGAAAACAACTTATCAAGATACCCATAAACCCTATATTATTTTGCTGCATTTTTATAGAGCTCTCTATATATGCAAGAATTTACAGATTGTTCTATGTAAAAAAAATTAAGTTTACATCAACACTCTGTATATGATAGCTACAATAAAATAAAAATAGTTTTAAAATGTGCTTCCTATAGGTGTACGCTACGGTTCATTTTGATATCTTCTTAGGCTTAGGAGCTATCCTTCGTCAACACGCTAATGGCGGAACATGTATAGCTGTAACGATGAAGTGGATGTTTACTATGGTGTTTAGCAGGTAGCTGCTTTAAGAGTTAAATCTGATTATTTACGATTTGTCCTGTGAACTAAATAAGGAAATTCTAAATAATGACCCGTAGAATCTGTTTTGTTTCGGAATCTCATCACATCTTTCATTAAATGAGATAAAATTCAACGCGTCGTTGCTTTGATGTGATGTAAGCAATTTTTTCCTAAATTTATCTCCTTAAGCCGCTTTAATAAAAGGTTTCCCAAGAAGGTATAAAGCGTCAGTGACCTCTAGTAACAATATCGCCGAGTATTTGCAGGTCTTCCACTGTCATTTGAGAACTACACGTTACAAGTCTGGTCTGATTTGTTTGTGTGATATATTTGTCAAGAGGTCATCAAAACTTATAGTTGCCAGGTCATAAATCTCCCGTTGACTTAACTGTGAGCCCTAAAGGTATAATTCCTGTTAAGTACCTGGGCACTCGTAAACATTTTTAGCCTTGAGTTAAACAATTGTAAATTCAACGCTTATTTCTTGACTTGGTTTTACGCAGACTGCACTATTGACCCAATGTGGATCAAAGATTTATGTAATCGGATAACATATTGTTATAAAATAGCTAAAAATTACAAAACGTCATGTCATTTTTATCATTCGCACGGAGGGCATTAGATCCGCAACAGGACCGTCGAGATAATTTCCGGGCCTTTACAGTACTTTGTCTTGAAAAGATTGGGTGGAAGTGAAGGGGCAAAAAATTTGATGAGCAGAAAAATTTCACGATACAATTATTCTACTTTTGACGACTAAAAAGAGAAAAGTCACATGAAGTTTTACTTGTGACCACTAAAAGGAGCGACTTATAATTTTTGAAATTCACGAAGCTGCTCACCGCGGATTTTCTCCTTTCTCATAAGATGTGTTTTCTTTAATGCAAAACATTAGGGTAAAATTTTTGCATTAAAATAATACAGAAATTTTCGCAAATTTCATTGACAACCACTTGACTGTACAGCATGGAACCATGCAAATATATTTAGACTGGAAACGATGATATTGATGTGAAATTGCATAGGGTTAAGCTTTTTAATTTCGAGATTTTTAAATCTCTAAAGAATAGACCTAGTTGGATAAACAATACTATTTTGGCCAAAAGTTGGCAACCTCCTAGCATATGTTAGCAATGTATGGAATTCACCTATGAACAAATTTGGCAAAGCTTGAAGTATGGCGTTGGATATATTAAAAGCCTTGGACAGAGTCTGGTAGCAATCTATCTTCGCCACTTCTACCGGGGCTCTGTTATCTGATAACCAATCATCTTTCATTTATTGCATTATATCTGATACATTGGGAATTATGATCAATTGTTTCTTTAACAATAAGCTTTAACCTTGCTAATTAACCTTTCATTTATTAGCTACTTTTTTAAAATCGGAAAAATTTAATTAAAATCAAAACCAAATCTTCCTGTTAAATCCCTCTTTGGCTTTGGACTTTCCCGATATTCGTCTTCCAAGATCGCATAAGATGCTGTAACAGATTTCTAGTATGAGAAGACACTTTATATAATTCAACGATTTTAATTAACCAGTTATGTAGTAGTTATGTAGTTGTTTGGGCCAGCTTCATTATTATTGAGTCTATGATCAACTGCCCTTAGAGCTCAGTGTATTTCTGCGGCTTCCCTTTTGTTCAAACTCGAGTTAATTATTATCAGAGCAGTGGCCGTAGATTTTGTTATTTATAATAGATGTAGTTTGTAGAAGACCGATTAGCATGTTAGAGGCAGATAATTGCCCAGGTCTTCATAGCAACCTTTCTTGTGCTTTAAATATATTATTCTTACTGAGGAAACTTAGGTATGATGTTGGAGTCTGTTAAGAATTTGTTAAAAGCACGAGCTATGGCTTGGTATATAACAGTAAATTTCTTTATCCAAATATTTTGTATTTGGTCGGGTCCTGGTGCTTTCCAATTTTGAGTTCAACTAACCCACAGGGCTACATCCTCTGGGGTTGCTTAAGCGAAAGCCATTTCTGGGGTTTTGTTACTTATCTTGTCAACGATATCTTTAATACAAGGTGCTTCAAGGTCTGCTTGGGAATCACTTTCCCAGAAGTTTAGAATTTGATTTGGTTTTGGTTTAAGTATCTATTCTATATTATATTTGGATCTAGGATTTCTAGGGTTTTATAGGCTCTTTGAATTTCTGAAACATGACCTTTTGTTTTTTACGTTTTGTTGCTAAGTTACATCTTCCTAGTTTTGCACTTTTAGCCATACTGTTTTTCCTGAGAGCATCTTTATAGTACCTCAACTTCTTTTGTATTTTGGGGCAATCTGCTTCTTAATCTCATTAACTTTTCTCGTTATGTTTCATGATGTTGTTTTACCTAGGTACTCATCCAAGACGTCTCGTTGGGCTCGTAGGTGGTTGATATCATTTTCGAGGCGGGTGCTTTTTTCGGTTTTCTTGGTCTACAGGAGGTTTCAATCGATAAAAGTTCTTGATTTTCCTTATTATTATTATTATTATTATGGTTTATTCTCAGCTGTGGCTGGTCTATCCACTTCAGCTTGCGGGTTTGTTAACCAAGCAAACTAAAGGTCTATTGTTTGTTATTTAGATAAGTGGATTTTACGAACAATGGTGCACGTTTTGAGTATGACGGCTTTCTGTAAATTTATGTGTATTTTTTTTGAGACATCTAGTTTCTAGAGGTTCCGTACAAATGATAATCGTGTTATTCCTGTTGGAGACAGGATCGTCGGTACGATTTTGACATGGCGTTGCTTCCATAGCTCTTTGACTTCAATTGCCAACGGTGTGTATTTTTCTATTTTCTCTTGTTCTTTTTGTTGAATGTTGTTGTCTAATGGTATGGCAAAGTCGATAAGGTATGTTGTTTGTTCCTTCTTTATCATGTATTTGATGTCAGATCTACTGTGTGTGCCATTGTCCTGTTAGTTAGCAGCCTTACATCCCAATACACTTTTGCTTCTGTATTTTCCAACAGTTGTTGCGGGAAATACTTGAAATATGGCTGCCTTTCTGTAACTAAGTTGTGCTTCAGAGCTATTTCCTGACTGAGAATTTTGGCTGCTGCATTGTGTCTGTCTGTATAGTCTGTGCCTGCAAGTAATTTGCATCCGCTTACGATGTGTTCAATGGTTTTAGGACATATTTGGCATTTCGTACAGAGGTCCGACTGCATGTCTGGTTTTTTTAATATATACTTGCGATAGTTTTTGTCGCTATTACGTGGTCCTGTATCGCCAAAGCGAATCCTTCTGTTTCAGGGTGTAGTTATCCAGAAGTCAGTCATGCGTATAAATGTTCTTTGCTGATATGAGGTTGTTGCACGATTTGGTAGTGACGACCGTGCAGAGCTTTCTGCGACCATTGTTGTAGTTTTTCTTGTTTGTGGATGGCTTCATTTCTGTTGTTTTCCTCAGGTTGTTGTGTTGACATTTGGTTCAGATTTGGGAAGGTATACTGCTTGTCTGCTTTGATTATCGCTTTATGTAGTTGACTCTCTTCTTTCGACAGAAAGTATGCTTTGAGTTGTTTAATTTGGTTTTGATGTAGCTCGGTAACTCTATTAGTCCTTTTCCTCCTTGATGCCTTGGCAATGTGATTCTTTCTGTACATGCTTTTGGATGGTGCATTCCAAGTTGTGATAGTTGGGTACGATTTATTCTGTTTATGTCGTCAGTATCTCTGGTTGTCCATTTGATGATTCCAAATGAATATGTCAAAAGTGGTATTGCGTAGGTATTGATGGCTTTCATAATATTTTTCGAGTTTAGTTTCGAGTTTAGAATATTCGATATTCGTTTTTTATAGTTTTCAATTATTTGTATTTTTATTTGTTTGTGGTCCAGTCTGGCATTTTGCTGAAATTCCAGATATTCGTGTTCTTCCATCATCTCTATAAATTCGTTGTTCATTGTTTCTATGAGTTTCAGCCCATCTTCCCTTTTCGACTTTGAGGACTTTGCTTTTATCTATTCCAAACTGCGTGCTCAGGTCTTTACTGACATCTTCGGTTGTTTTAATCAGGTATTTGATTTGAGTGGGTGTTGAACCATATATTTTGATGGGTCATCCATGTACATAAGGTGACTTACTTTGTGCTCTATTCTTGTTCTATTTTTTAAATGAAAGCCGTATGTTGTCTGATTAAGTGACCTCGATAGTGGATTTAGGGCTGCACAAAGTGCGCTTAAAGAGTCAGCTTGAAAAATGCCCCTCTTTATTGATATGTGGTTAGTGTGTACGCGTGTGTCTTCGTTTCCCGTGTTTAGGTGTATAGTTGTTTTCCACGATTTCATTAGGTGTCCTTAGTCTCCTTGGGACTTTATATATTTCTAGAATCTGTTTCAGCCAGCTATGGGGAACGGAGTCAAAAGCTTTTTGGTAGTCTATGTAGCAAGTAAATAGATTTTGCTGATGTTTTTCTGCTTGTTTCATTATTAAAGTATCGATTACAGGTTGTTCTTTGCAGCCTTAACTTTTCTTTTTACTTCCTTTTTGTTCTTCTGTCAGTATGTTGTTTATGTGTAAATGTGTGTCCAATTTTTTCGTGGTTATCGAAGTGATTATCTTATATAATGTCGATAAACATGTAATCTGGAGGTAGTTTGCTGGTTTTTGAGTATTTCGACATTTTGGCTTTATATAGGTGAGACCTTCAGTTAGAAATTCTGGTGTTTTTTCAGGATTATTTAAACTATCATTTATGGCTTGTGCAAGTGGTCCATGTATTGAAGTTAATTGTTTGTACCAAAAATGATGAATGCCATCTATTCCTGGGGCTTTCCATCCGTGTGTTTTCTTTAGAGCTTTTTCTAGTTCTGCTATTGTAATTGTTATGTCTTCGGCTACTTGAATATGTGCGAAGTGTTTCTGCTCTTCTTGAATCCATTTTGCTGTTTTGTTATGGTTTACAGGATTACTCCATATGTTGCTCCAGAGCATTGATACTTCTTCTTTGCTAGGTGCTATGATTGTTCCCTTTTCCGTTGATGTGATGTTAGCATCCTATAATGCCTTCAGGTCGTTTTAATCATGCTCTAAAACAAATTATTTGTAATTTAGATGTTAAGTTTTAATGTGTCTTTTAAATTTTATTGGTATGTACAATGTTTTTTTTTTTAGAGTAATTATTTAATTATAAATTTCTATAAAATAAGCATGTAAACTTATTGTTTATATAATTAAACTCATGAGTAAGGTATTAGATCATTTACTAAATAAAATATTTACTTACTTACTTACTTATTGTAGAAACGTTTCTCATTATTTCGGAAGATACTGTCTTGTTTTTTGCCGTTTGTTTCCTTGTACCTTCTTAGCCTTGTACTTTAGACCGCTAGTTTTTATTTTAGGTTGTTTAGCTTAATTTCTGGAGTGTTTTGGTTGTTCGGTATGCTAAGCTTTTTAACTCTTTTTATTAATTTATTAGATCCGTTGATATATTGGTTGAGTCGTCCTATATCTTGTCTAAGGGTGTTTATTTCCTTTTCTAGTCCCTTTTGCCAGTCAGGAATTTTTGGTGTGTTGTTTCTTTGGAAATTGACCTTTTGTGCATATGCCGCACTGTAAACAATGGTGTGTAGTTCTTCTAATGAGTGAGCACAGTTAGTAGCTATAATTGTTGTTATAATTTTGTTGAGATATAGTTTTGTCTTGTATGTGTTTTTATTGCATCTTAGTCGAGGGAGTCTTGGTCTTTTTCTTAGGTCGATTTGCTCCCATCGTGTGATCTGTTTACTTAGTTCATCTTTTACTGACTCTTCCGTATTTCGCATTGCTTGTGTTGTTACGCTGTGGCATTGTTGGGGATGGTAATTCTGTGATGGTCAATTGTTAAATATGTGTCGTGGGAGGCGTTAACGCTTGTGCCTGTTCTACACCTGGTACTAGATTTATCGATGTTATAATTTCTTCCTTGATCTTTTGAATTTGATTTGATGGTAATCTATTATTGGTTGTTATAACCCTCTTTTGGTCCATGAGTATTTGTTCAGTAACGTGTCTTAGATGTGGATATTTCTTTATAAACAAATTATGCATTTGTGGTCGAAATCCTGCTCTAATGGTTTCCAGTTTTGTTGCGATGAAATAGGAGCGCATGACGTGTTGGTTTACCTCTTCGGTCCAAGCCATGCGTTGTTTTGTGAGACCTGCTTTGGTGGTTGCCGGGATATTTCCCTGCAAAGCATCCTCAGCTGATATGTTGACGTTTTCGACTGTAACAGTTTGATTGAGGTTTTTTGAGGGATTGAGGTTCATGAGGTTTTAATCGGTAAAAGTTCTTGATTTTCATTATTTTTATTATTATTATTAATATTATTATTATTATTATTATTATTTGGTATCATTATAATAAACAGCGTAAAAATACACAACTTTGCTAATTTAACTCAAGTTGTATCTTTAATAATAGTGCCGAGTTTATTTTGAATATTCTGCATATGTATATAGTGCTAGTCTGTAGCTTCAAATAAATGCGGTAAATCAAAGACAGTTTTTTTTTTCGGAAATATGCTCAAATACGTCGATGTAGGAAAATTTTATACACCATGTACCAAGTTTAAGATATGACGTCATCGACAATTTTTTTAAAAAGCAATCCTACTTTTCGCTTGATTGTTCTTAAAGGGTATATCAAGTTACACTTGCGTGCTAAATTTTAATTTTTTATTTCTTGTCATTTAAAAGATATTTAATTCGAAAAATCAAGAAATCTGATTCAATTCAACACAGTTTTCATAAAGTTTAAAAATCGCGTATCAGAACGTTTTATATTCTTTGTTTAACTAGGTTGACTTCTTACCCTATATCAAAATCTTATAAAAAAAGCTAATAAAAACAAATAAGAAGAGTAGTATCGTATTGATAGAAGAGGCTATTAGTTTGTCGTTTAGTGAGAAACGCCAATTATTAAAAACTCGAGAAAAATGCCGTACTTAACTAAAACCCACGAGATTAACATTTTAATAATGATTGGCTTCGGAAATAGAACAAGAACACAAAATGAAGTTATTCTTTTATTCAGAGAGAAGTATCCCGATTTACCACCCATATCGGAAAGTACCGTAAGCAAGATTGAAAAACAGTTTTGGGAAAATGAGCATTTAAGTAAACAAACAATTAATTGTGTCAGAATGCGCTTAATGAAGATGTCGAAATTAATGTATTTCTATATGTCCAAGAAAATCCTCATTTCCCCATTAGTCAGATAGGTAGGGAACTTGAAATTAGCCAGTCTTCAGTTGCAAAAATTCTGAAAATGCAAAATATTTCATCTTTATAAAATGGCAATCCTTCATGAATTCTTAGAAGATGATACGGATAGAAGACTCCAGTTTTGCAAACAAGTGATTGATCCACTGCACAGAAATGTTCTAAGCATAGAAAATATGTTGTCTTCAGATGAATTAACGTTTACGTTGAATAGTGTGTTAAATCATCAAAATTGTCATTACTGGGCAGATAACAAACCATATGGGATGAGGGAAGGCCACACTCAACATCCAGAGAAAGTCGATATTTGGGCAGGGATTGTTGGTGATCGAGTTATAGAATCAATTTTCTTCCAAGGAAATCTCAATGGAGCAGGATATTTAGAATTCTTGCAGGAAGAGCTAATTCCCGATTTAGCTATTTTATTTCCTGGTCCGGTCGAAGATGATGTCCGAATAGAAACATCTGGTTTCAATAAGACGGTGCCCCTCCACATTTTTCAAGACCTGTCCGTCAGTATCTGGATGAGGTATTTTTAGGCAGATGGATTGGTAGAAGAGGATCTTTTGAATGGCCACTTAGGTCTCCGGACTTAACACCTATCAACTATTTTACTATGGGGGTATTTGAAAAACAAAGTTTTTGAGACCAAACCTGCAAATATTGAGAAGTTGAAAGGACGAATAAAAGAAGAGGGTAGACCAATTTCCCCGGAAGTAATTAAAAATGTTCAAAACGAGCTTTAGTTCCGTTTAGGATATTGTCAGTTAGCAAATGGATAATATTTTGAATATTTATTGAAGAAAGATTATTGAGTTAAATCAGATCCCTTTATTTTTCAAATTAGTTAATATTTGTTAAATATCTTTTAAATGACAAGAAATAAAAAATTGAAATTTAATACGCATATGTAACTTAATATATGATTTAATAATAATCAAGAAAATATAGGGTTGCCGTTTAAAAAAATTGTGGATGACATCATATCTTAAATTTCGGACATTCTGTATAAAAGTATTCTACACCATAAAGAGCGCAAATTAAAGTATTAATCGTCGTGTCCGAGCATATTTAAAAAAAACTTGATTTATTGAATTTATTCCAAGTTACAGACTAGCACTGCTTTTTTCTGTCGTCAATTTATAAAAAATGAACCTTTAAACCTGTTTTTACAGTTTTCGATTAAACGCTCAAATTTTGTAGATGTTGGGTATTGGCGTTTGAACACTTAACATGTTGAAAACATTCACTTTTAAAATCTTTATCGATAATGTCTTCTATTAAACAAAATAAGATCACAACAAAGGTAGTTGTGAAATGATTTTCGGTTAACGTAAGTATACTATAAAAATTGGCAGATTGTTAAAACATCGTATTACTTCTCTGGTAACGTAATGACGGTAAAAACCAACTTAAATTACAAACCACATCGTTGAAGAGCCAAGTTATTTTTAAACATGCCAATAAGAAATATCAGCCCTAAAAAATAATTTAAAAATCCAGTAATATCACATACTTGTCTGTATTTTTTGCTAGCCATCACATGGCTATTTATAACAACATATCAAGAGGCTTTTATAATGCTATTGGAACTTTAATTTACTCATTACTTTTCTTTGATCTGTTTCCTATGTTCCACTGTATTTTCATAAAGAAGTCACAAGAAGTTTCTTTGGGTATAAATAACGAGAAATAAATTTTTAAGCATCTTTAAAAATAATAATTATATTCGCTATAACCCCGCTAGTATGACATGGGATTGACCCACTCTCCGGATAATCCGTCCACCATTTTTTAGTAATACATAAAATTACTTTCTTTAAAAATTAGTGGTTTATCAATTGTGCTCCATAAAAATTAAAAAAAAGAGGCTTTTGAAGTGCTTAAAGCACGTTAAAGGGCATTTCTACTCCTCTCCTTTTAATAAATTTAATAATATGGAGTGATAGAGTTATAAAGGCGCGTTATTAAAATTTACAGCCGAAAACAATTTTAATTTTAATCCAATTTTTTAGAGCTTATAAAAAATTATTATATTCATGTCGTTTAAAAATATAATAAAATATTATTAGATATAACATCCACGTAAATTTAGAGAACAAATTTTTACTTACAATTACTTGAAACTCTTTATACTTCTGATAATTCGACTTTTTTTGGCATCCGACCTATCCCTTTGTTTGTTCCGTCATTGTCGGATTAGTGGGGTTCAACTACTGTATAGGGAAAATAAATGTAGGAATTTGAATGATGTTGACATGACTTTCAGAAATTCAATAACACCATCATCGATTTTTGCATGTCAGTAGATGGCATTTTAAAAATAAAGGTTGACCTGTTCAAGCGATTTTCTCTAAATCGTTAATTAATGTAATTACGAATTTTACTCCAAACTGTATCACCACTTAAGATTTTAAAATAAATGTGCCATTTTCTGAAGAAAATTACATTATAAGGTAACAACTTGTTTATATTACCATTTAGGTAATGCAAAATAAGCAAAAAAAAATAGGGGCCATCATTTAAAAAATGATGGTGGTGTCTAGAGAATTGTTTTTTTGAACATGGTTTTTTTCAGTTTTCGGTTTTCGGATAAGTTCCGGGTGACTCAGTTTTTCATTTTTTAATAGTTTTTCGAATTAACAATTGATTTTCTAACATAATTTAGAAAATGTTCTGTCTTTTTTTTTCTTTAATGTTACAACATGTAACTACTTTAACCCTGTCCAAAATTTAAGGAAAATATTTTTTATTTTTCAAGTTAAAAAATTTCAAGCTGAAACCCTACATTTTAAGTTCAAATTTCAAGAAAAATCTGAACTTAAAAAACTAAATCGGAATTTTGGGTTTAGAAACTTTGAATTTAAATTATTCTTCATTGTAGACTCTTTTTGATCGAAAACATTACCATTATTAATTTTATTTAACATTTCTGTTTAAATATTTCCAGTCGCAGAATTGTTAAATTTAAATTTAAACTCGGAATTTTCATAAAAATCTTAAATTATTTACCCAAGAGTTAAAAAGTTCTAGAATATACGAAATTTGGCGATTAAAATAAAAAATCTGAGAGACTTTTCTTTTATAATTTTTGTCTTCTAGCGAAGTTTTGACTTTGATATGCTTTTTTTAACAACATTGATTTGTGCTGTTTTGACTTTGTTTTTTTGAACTTTGGATTAAAAAGATCAAATTAAAAAAATAAATGAAAATGAAAAAGGACATAAAAATATAAAATGAAAGGTTTTAAATTGAGTTTCTGATGAAACAGTCAAAATTTCGAAAAAAGAACTTCCATATTTAAGCAGAAGAATTGTCAAAATTTATACCTTAATTTAAAAATATTGACCTTAAACCCAAATATCTAATTTTTTTCTGAAAATGTTGCTGAAAACTTTAAAATTTCTAAAAAAAAAGTAAAACTTTTGGTTGCTATATTTACCTTTTTTCGATATTTTAACTTTTTTCTTTTGAAGTTTCAAATTTAAATTTATATGTACTTGTTATTATTATTTCTTGTTTCTCTTAAATTTCGACTTTAAATAAAATTTAGTCTTTCTCTAGCAAATATAACCCTTTTTGTCGACATGTTGACTCTTTTCTTTAATTATAGATATTTTTCTCGAAATTTTGAGTTAAGACTCGGATTATAAGTTTACGTTTTCATTCATTACCTTTACCTCGAAAACTCAAAATTTCCAGAACTTGAAATTGTGAGATTAGTTTTGAAAAATTGTTAATTAAAAATTTAGTTAGTTTTTCTCCAATATTTAGATTTTTTTAAAGAATGATAATTTTTTTCTTAAAATTTGGATATTCTTTCAAGATTCTGAAATAAAATTCAAAATAAAAAACAGCATAAAATATTCAAATTCAAATTAGCACCTTTGCATTTAAAATCTAATTTCTGCTAAAATTCTTAGCAAAAATTCGAAATTTTTAATTTAAATGTATATTTTAAGCGTAAAAATAAAAAATCCACAAAAAGTGCTATTTCAATTATTTCTAAACTTCAATTTTCTATAGAAAGATTGACATTTCAAGATCAACAACAAATTTTCTGTAAATAGAAAACGCGAATTTTAATTTTAAATACGAAATTGTAGGAAAAATTCTAGCTGTAGCTAAAAATTTTGTGAAGAGATTTAACATTTTGAGAATCTATTTTTAACTCAAAATTTCAAGAAGCAAAGGTCCGAACTTTTGAGTTTATTTGAGAAGTTTCGTGAAAACAATTAATATTTAAAAAAACATACAATTTTGACTACTAAATTCTAAACAATCTGAGATATCTCAATTTCGAGGCTAAAGTCGAAAACTTGAGAAAAAAATGAAAGTTTTTAGAATGAAATATATTGTTACGGGCTTTATTGATTCGAGTTTATTAACACGTGAATTGAACAATACCTACTTTATTTTCAAACTCAACTCGGATCACTGCAACTGAATAATTAACTTACTTATTGTCTTCTAACTGCTAACTCTCTACTTAACTACACCGACTCTAACTGACTGACTACGAGGGAAAGCCGACCGCCTTATATAGTTTTGGCATCCAGGTTCTAGAACAATCCGGCAGATAAGGCTTATCGTTTGCCAAAATTTCTGGAACGCTTATCTACCGTTTGCTTCGTTATTGCGGCCGCTTTCCCCTTATCAGATCTTTCTAGAAATTTTTCTTATTTACTAAATTCTACAATTTACATTTCGTTACACTGCCTCCCCCTTAAGACTGATCGTCGATCAGTTCCAATCAGTCACTTCGCCACTATACTTGCACAGTCTGTTCAGGTGTACCACTTTCATCTTAGTCCTGGAGCTACGCTGGATCCTGTATACCAAATCGGTAATCCCCTTCAGCACTTTGTACGGCCCTTCCCAAGATGGCGTAAACTTTGGCGAAACTCCTTTCTTTCACTGAGGGTTGTATAGCCATACCAATTCGCCCTCACTGAAACCACCATGGTTGGCATTTACGTCATACCTGGTCTTCATCCGGTCCGTCACCAAGTTGATCTTCGTCCGCACCAGGGCATGCGTTTGCAATATCGCTTTCCTCAAGTTGTCTACGAAACCCATCGTCTCTTTGGGAGTCTCCTTTTGTGATCCAAACACCAAGTCACACGGAAGCCGCAGTTCCCACCCGAAGATCACTTTTGCCAGAGTCTGACCTATAGTTTCATGAGTTGCCGCGCGATAGGCCATTAGAAATAGTGGTAAATGTCAGTTCCAGTCTGTCTGGTGCTTGGAAACGACCTACGAAAGATGCTTCTCCAACGTCCTGTTAAATCTTTCCACCATTCCATCAGACTGTGGATGAAGAACCCTTGCGACTGTGGTAGCTTCCTGGTTCGGGATGACGTAAGCTTCAGGCCATTTACTGAAATAATCCATAGCTACCAGGATGTACTTGTTTCCATGGTCTGATGTTGGGAATGGCCCTGCCACATCGATTGCAATTCTTTCAAATGGAGCTCCCACATTATACTGCTTCAGGGCCCCTTTGGTTCTTGTACGGGGACCCTTGGATGCAGCGCAGGTGACACGTTTCCGACACCACCGCTCGACGTCCTCCCTGCAGTAAATCCAATAGAACCACTTCCGAACCTTCTCCAGGGTCTTGTTCATCCTCAGATATCCACCAGAAGTCCCATTGTGCATCTCCCACAAGACCTGTGGAATCTCCTTCGGAAGCACCACCAACTGCAAGTTGACACGCTTTCCATCCGCGCTTTCCCATGCCCTCTTCAGTATCCCGTCCTCTACCTGAAGGGATTTCCATTGGGCCCACAAGTTCTTAGGAGCTGGACTTCTGTCGGAAATCTCTTGCCATTCTGGTCTATCTCCAGCTTCTTTTCATTCCAATATGGGTCCGATATCAGCGTCGCATCTCTGTAGCTTCCGAAGACCTTCAACAGTCCATTCGCCTTCTGTATGAACAGACGTGACCCTTATATCCACCATGTCCTCATGATCCTCAACTCGTCTGCAGTGTTTGCAATCCCCACAAGGTCTTCTGAACAAAGCGTCAGCGCTGTTATGCTGTCGTCCTGGTCCATGATGCACCTTAAAGTGATACTGCTGAGGCCTTTCTAACTATCTAACCGTCTGCCCCTCTGCGTTTCTTATTCCAAGAAACCAAGAATGATCTGTCCTGATGAGGAATTCTTGCCCATACAAGTACGTGTGGAAGTGTTCCACGGCCTTCACTATCGCAAGAAGTTCCTTCCTGGTGATGCAATAGTTCCTCTCCGGCTTCGTCAGGATCTTGCTGTAATATTCGATAACTCTTTCTTCACCGCCTTGAATTTGGGACAGCACAGCCCCAGTGCCGACGTTGCTGGCATCAGTTTCCAACACGAACTTTTCATCTCGCTGAGGATAAGCCAAGATAGGGCTGGTGCACAAGGCGGACTTCAGTTTTCGGAAAGCGGTATTACGATCGGGAGTCCAGAAATAAGGCATTCTTCCTTCAGTTAGTCTGTGTAACGGCGCAGCGATCATGGCGAAACCTTTCACAAATATTTTGTAATAGGTGCATAACCCAAGAAACTTCCTCAACTCCTGTTTATCTTTGGGTCTTGGCGGATTGTTTGAGTATCGCGTGCTACAGTAACCTTGACTTCTGTGTCCACCGTTGCCTGCGCATCCCTTTCATCCACGCCGGCTTCCACCATCAAACTCTCCTTGGTCCTTTTTATCTGTTTAATGGGAAGAGTTTTGACGACTGGTTTCTTGACATTAGCTAGAGAGTTCCTCTTATCGACGTGTTGTTTTCTTACTGTGGGGCTTGTTGACTTCTTGGGGGTTGACCTGCAGTCCTTCTTGAAGTGCCCCGGTTTGCCGCAGCTGTAACATGTTATACTTTTGCTGGATCAACCTTTAAGAGCTCCCAGCAGTTCTTGAATGCTCGCGTTCATTTACTTTATGCTAGCGTTTATGTTCGCGTTCGTTTTCTTCATGTTATCGCTTATAATGTTTGCGATATCAGGGTCATACGCGGTCTCTTCGATATCGGCCATCCTTATTCTCCGTGACGCTTCGGGCTCTGAAACATTGTAAGCAGCTTCAACCCCCAAAGCTCTAATCAGTGCCTCCCTTGTAATGTACGGAAGTTTGACAAGCGCATCACTTTCTGGATGTCTGGGTCTCTCATTCCTTCTATGAAAATTCTAGCTGCGTAAAGTTCCAGAAATTCAGTTGGTGCTGTTGGATAGGCGGCATGAGCCAATCTTTTTACGTCAGCCTCGAATTCTTGCAGCGCTCCATCATTTTTCTGCTTCCTTACAAGTAGTTGCGACTGGACGACTTCCGGCAAATGATGGTCTCCAAATCTCAGCTCTAAAACCCTAACTAAATCTTCATAGTTAGTTAGTTTGTGTTCAGATAAAGCTCGAAGTAGTTTCAGAGTTTTTCCGCGCAGGCATATCACCAAAGAGGCCGCCCTTTCGCCTTCTGTCCCCCGATTGGCCCTGGCAGCAGCTTCGAACTCTATTCTGTAGGCCTGGAAAGATGTTTGTCCATCATAGGTCAGAGGTTTCACTTTTTGGGAAGAACTGACGAGTACACTTTCAGCTTGTTCTTTTTCTTGTCGTTTTCGGTCTTCATCTCGTTGTTTTTCTTGTCGTCTTCGTTTTTCATCTCGTTCTTTTTCTTGTCGTTTTCGTTCTTCATCTCGTTATTTTTTTTGTCGTCTTCGTTCTTCGTCTGGTCGTTTTCGTTCCTCTTCTTGTTCTTTTCTTCGTCGACTTCGTTCTTCTTCTCATTTTTGTGCGTCTTTAAACAGTGCTAATAACGCTTGCAATTGTTGTTCCATTTTGGCCGATTTTAATCTCGTATCCATAAAGCGTACTAGAATGTTCAAGATTTTACTTGACGCGACTCGTATAACTATTTAACAGTTTAAAACTTCCGAGATAAAGTTAACTGCGGCACCTGGTACGGATTTTTCCGAGTAATAACGCTCAATCTACAAATAATCTCGCTTCTGACACCAAATGTTACTGGCTTTATCGGTTCGAATTTATTAACACGTGAATTGAACAATACCCAGTTTATTTTCAAACTTAACTCGGATCACTACAACTGAATAATTAACTCACTTATTGACTTCTACCTGCTAACTCACTGCTTAACTACACCGACTCTAACTGACTTGCTCGACGGGGGAAAGCCGACCGCCTTATATAGTTTTGGCATCCAGGTTCTAGAACAATCCGGCAGATAAGGCTTATCGTTTGCCGAAATTTCTGGAATGCTTATCTGCCCTTTGCTTCCTTATCGCGGCCGCTTTCTCCTTATCAGATCTTTCTAGAAACTTTTCTTATGTGCTAAATTCTACAATTTACATTTTGTTACAATCGTTGGAAGTTTAAATTAGACATTTTCTAAGATGTCACCATTAGGGTTTATACAAAAACCGACATTTTAGAAAACCGGTTTTCGAATAGTATTTTTTCCAGAAAACCGGTTTTAACCGGTTTCGAATTTTTATAAAAAAATTTTTTGCTCGAATATTCTGTAATTCGAACAAAAAATTTTAACAGAAAATTTAGAGTGATTAAAAGCAGTTTTTGACTGAAATTATTTACTGTTCAATTTTATTTATAGTAAAATTTTTTATGCAATTTAGTAGAACAAAGAAATAATAGTTGACCAGGATGTAAATATTTTTATAATAGTGAAACGAGTTATTCAGCAAAGGGTTCGAATAAATAAAAACAATATATTTTCATATTTTTATAATAACCATATTATTTTTTAAAAAAACAATGTTATTAGATACAGATGGATACGTATTAAAAACAATTAGAAAATATATAACTGTGTATTATATAATGTAAATTATAATCAAAGCCGAAAGACAAGAGTAAATAAAGTCTATGCATGCATACTTATTAAAATCAATTTTAGTTTTAAAGACAATTAAGCAAAGGACCGAGTATTTTCTATTCCGGGCAATTTCAATACAAATTTAAATATTCTATTTACTTTTTTGTTTATTGAAATATGATTTCAGAAAACAGAGGACGTCTATCAATTTGCTACTTAGCCGTGTCCTTAGTTTATTCACAAAATTCCCCGAAATAGAAAATACCCTCTCACTTGCAACCGAACTAGGCTTAATGTTTTTAAAGGCTGATATAATAATTCTAAATTTTTTGTCCTTTTATTTGTGGCTTCCAGGGCCAAAAACTCTTTTCTTACAGTTTGAGTAGAGGAAGTCACTTCTTCCGGTTCCTTTAAATATTTATTAATTGCCACTTCCATAGCATTTTTCAATAAAACATTGTTTGGCTCTTGAATATCGCTTTCATCATGTTTTTGAATATCACATTCTTCCCCTGCAGAGTAATCTTTACATAATCTTGATAATATTTGTCGGGATAACTTTTCGTTGCTAATGGAAGGAATTTATTAGAAGATTTCGTTAAAACAGTTTGAGAATTTTGTAAATAAAGAATAAGTGTAACTAATTATCTATTTCTTCTTTCTTCAATCCGTGCCTTTATAGCGTATAATAATTTCTGACTAATTTCGGATTTCAAATTTTGTAGTTTACCCAGCAAAAATTCAAATATACCTTCACTTGTTTTTTTGCGTCTTGTCTACCTAAAGCTTCGGCTGCTAATTTTATCGGACCTAAAATTTTAAGGAGTTCTACAACTTTGTAATATTCTTCTTCATCTTCATTCCACATATGAGAAGCATTAAGGTCATTCAGAGTTAAAACAACACATTCTCTCCAAGAACCAAACCGCTTGCAACGGTGTTTTCATTAATCTGGTACATTTGGCTACATTTGTCATTTTCAAATTTTTTTTAAGTGTTATTCATACATTGAAAACCGATATTTTCTACTAAAAAACCGGTTTTCGAATTCATAATTTTCTCCAAAAAACCGGTTTTTAAACCCGGTTTTTAAAAACCGACAAACCCTAGTCACCATTTAAAGATCCAATTTCACCAATTTCAAGAATCCATCTTTAAATTGGTTGTATTTTTCCCATGAAATTTTGACTTGAAATTTAAGAATCTCAAGGTTAATTTTGAAATAGTGAGATTTCAGTGAAAATTAAAAAAAAATCATATCTTGAAATTTTAGGAAGTCATAGGAACTTAAATTTGGGATCTTGCAAAAAAATTAAATACTGAAAAAGTGGAATTTCAAACAATTAATGGACAAAAATTCGAAAATTTGACTAATACCTTCAAAAAATAGAGATATCAAATTTGGAAAGGAAAATCGAAGTTTAAGGAAAGAAGTAAATTTGGCGTTTTCAACAAAAAGTTCAAATTTCCAGAAAAACTCGAAGTTGCAAATAAAATTGTAAGGAAAGCCGATTTTCCCTAGCTTGAATTAAAAACACGCTACTGTTTTATTCTAAAACTACAATGAAGGATATTTTTTTATTTTAAATTCAAAATTTTAAGGGAAGAAAAGAAATTGTTTGAGTAGTATCCAGATGAAAGTCGAAATTTCAAGAAAATGTCGAAAATTTTGAAAAAAGATGAGAAGTTAAAACTTAAAATTTTAATTTGGCTCAAAACTTTGAGAATAATATATATAATATTTTCCAGAAAATATGGAAATTATTAATTTCTAATCTAATTTTTAAACAGAATTAAGAGACTAAAAGCAAACTCCTAATTTTGAGATCAAAGTTGCACGGATTTGTGTAAAATTTTGAAAAAGAAATTGAAATTTCTAAGAAAAGATTCCATACTTAAGGGTAAAATCAAAACTGTATTCAGTACATAAATTCAACGAACCGAAATAAACCGATATTTTTTTCCGGTTTCGCTCCGGTTTTCGTTCCGACAGAAATAACGGTTTTTTTTTCGGCTTCCGGTTTTCTGTTCAGTTTCGGTGCGAAGCCCTGGTTTCTTCTATTAAGACATAATTTTGGAATTTAGAACTAGGAACAAAGTCTATTGAGTTTTCAAGAGGGAAATCTAGGAGGGAAATCTAGGAATATAGCTTCATTAATTAAAAATTAAAAATTCGGTTCATGGTTCTGGCTGCTTTTTTTATGAAGCTTCTTCCATTACTTGTTCATTACGTCTTTTAAAAAGCATTACAAAAGCTATACCGACACATTAAAAATGAAAGTGTAGCAGAGGTAACAGTAGATTTCTACGTAATTAGCTATTTTTAATATACATATTAATCTACGCAGTGGGACAAAAAATTACAACATTTTATTTGGTTGATTGACACAATAAAATATTTTGAATACCTTAAATAAATTTAACTGCTTCTTCCAGCTTTAATTATTATTCTTCTTCCACGTTATGTATTGCCAACGAGTTCGAATGAGAACGAAACGCCGATGTCAAATCCTACGGACATATTTTTCATTTTTGTATCTTTATATTTTACCAAAAATATCTTTTTATTCTTATTTTTATTTGAACTATTTTATCTATGTTCAGTTTTTTGATCAACTTAGACCATTTCAGATAAATATGCATAAAAGTAGGCTGTGAAGTATTAAATTAAACTTTAGATAAGTCATTAAAAAAATCGCCAGAACTAAAGCTGCTTTCACGAGTAAAATATTTTGATGTTTAATGGGTTGTCTATATTTCAAGGGTTATTTGGCAGACATAATCGGATTAAATGTTTTCCATGTTGTTTTTATTTGCATTATCAATAATTTTATGATTTTCAGCGGAAATTGATATAAAATATAAAAGGAACACTCTTAAAGCAACCAAAAATAAATCAAAATATTTAGTGATATTTAGTTTATGATTTTAAGAACACAGAACATCAATAGGAAATGTCGCATAGTTTCCACTCGGCCATATCTAAATATTACTTATTCTTGCCACCACAAAATTAGAAGTTCACTGCCTACTATGATGAAGATTTATCCAAAATGAAAGCTTGTCCATTTCAGATAAATATGCATAAGAGGAAGCCGCGAATAATTAAATCAACCGATCCTTTTGCTAAAACTATCTAGCCTTTGTTTGCGTTTAGGTTAGAACTAAGAAACCTCGGTCCAATGCTACTTTACTATTAATATTATTTTTGTATACAGGTATACTAAAAAAAATACACTAAAAATATTTCTGCTAACATTCTGACAAAGTAATTTAACAACGACGTTGCCTATTTATCATAATTTAATTTCTAAATAAAAACCGACGTGTGTTTTTATCTTTAAACTGCCTTCTATAACTCGCACTTGTGTATGAAAATTGCCTCTAAGAAAGTGCTCTACTTAAAGACATGGTTTGAGGTCAGCTGGAGAAAAATCTTTTTTAATTAATTTTTTTCAAATTTCGATTAAATTTATAATTTTAATTTTTATCTCTAATTTAAAGTTTGCACCCAAACAGTTACAATTTGGATATTTTTTCTAAATTCTGGAAGATTAAATGTCTTTTTTTAAGTTTAAATTTTCTCTTAGCGCCCAACTCTTTTTCTAACTGGCAACAACTTTAATTCCTAGGTTTTTTATTTTGGGCAATTTTGGGAAATATTGTTGCTATGTGAATTTGCAATGTCGAAATGCATTTGATTCTTCCGAATTTTGAAAAAAAATTTTTGCTATAAAGTTATTTACCGTTTTTTTAAGTTTTACCTTTAATCTCAAAATTTCGACCTTTTTTGGAAATTTTCAATTTGAATTTGATTTTTTGTTAAATGCGAAGTATGTTAATACTTTTATTTTTTTTTCTCAAAATTCAAAGTTTAAAATCTTGGTATTTACTTCAAACCCACAAATTTTTTTTTAAACTTCGATTCTTTCTAGAAACCTGGAAATTTTCGCCGAAATTTTTGTGAAAAATGCCGGATATAGAAATTCTGAACTTAATCTTAAGTTTTTTAAATTTGGAAATTTAATTCGAAATGTCTAGAAAAGTTCTGCATTTAGAGTGGACAAACTCGTTCTAGAAAAAATTTAATTAAGACCATGTTTATGCTTAAGAATAACTAGAATTCATTAATAAACATTTCTGAAAATATTAACTTTTTTAGAAATTCGGAATTTCCGAACAAAAAGTAGGATATGTTAATTCATAACAAATTTACCAGTTCGAATTCAAAATCTTTAGTGTTTTAAATTCGAAATTTTAGAAATAAGTTCACTAAATCCGAAGAAAAATGAAGCTATAATTTTTGAAAAAGAAAGGTTTGAAGTCAAATTTTTTTAAAAAAATCTCTAATTTTCA
Organism: Dastarcus helophoroides; assembly: GCA_028583605.1. Taxonomy (NCBI): domain Eukaryota; kingdom Metazoa; phylum Arthropoda; class Insecta; order Coleoptera; family Bothrideridae; genus Dastarcus; species Dastarcus helophoroides. Next base: position 636,202 of record CM053332.1, on the reverse strand, counting down.
AAAGATAAAATCTATTAACAAAAACTAATAACACTCAACATTTTGTCTTGAAACAAAATTCAAAAAATAAACTTTGATATTTCCTGAAACTTTTAGTATTTTCTCAAAATGACCAGGGGATTTTTTTAATTTAAATTTCTAGCACAAAAGTTAAAATATTTTAAAAAAGTCTGAATTTTGAACCAGTGCTAATGTAAAAATTTTGAAAAATAAACTAAAGTTATTAAGCTCATTTTTTATCAAAATTTCGACTTTAATCCTGACATTTTTAAACTCGTCGCGAAAAGTTGTAAAAATTTTATAAATTTTCTAAAAATATGAATTTAAAGTTAAAATGTGATTAAAACTACAAAATTTCCTAATTAAGGTTGAAATTTAATAACTAAGATAGAAATTTCCTTATTTTTTTGGAAGTTTTCACTTGGAAGTCGAATTTTGGAGAAAAAAGTTGAATTTTCGAAATCGTAATCGAAATATAAATAAATCAAATTTATAAAAAATTTTGAAATTTTTTATTATGTAGTTAAAACTTTTTGAAAAAATTAAAAATTTTGAATTAAGCTGATGGGTTAAAGTTATTAAAAAAATCCCCAATTTTTCAACTTAAAAATGCTCAAGTTTTGTGTAAAACTCCAAATTCATAAAAGAATCGACATTTTAGACATTTTTTTTAAAGTTCAATTGCCATGTTAGAAAAATTATAAAAGAAATTCATACAAATAACTTATTACAAAATGTCTTCTTAAAATAATGGCTAGTAACAGATTTTGATTTTTTAGTAAAAGGCCTAATATTCAAAATTTTATTCAAATACGAAATTTAAAATTTAAATTTTCAACTTCCAAAACTGTAAAACTATTATCACAAAATCCAAGTTTTTTTTAAAATTTGGTGTTAAATCTCGTAAAATTGCTTGTATAAATTTCCAATTCTTCTCAAAAATTGATTTTTTTTTAAAATGGAGAGTTTAAGCTTAAAAAACTTGTAAAAATTTTAAGATTTAGGGTGAAAATTCAAGAATGGACTCGAAATTTTAAGAACTTCCGCATATCATATCAACATCCTGAGTATAACCTAAAATCTATTTTTTTTATTTTTTTTTTAGATTTCGACTGAGATTTAAAAATATTTTTTTGTTAATTGTGAGTTTTAGCCTGTTAATACCTTTTTTTTTAGAGAATTTTACCTTTTTAGTGCTTTCTTTAGCTTTTCGTTTTTGCATAATTTTACGTTTTGCTCACCTTTTTACCTTGCTTGATTGTGCCTAAAATCCGGTCTTTAATAATAATAAATTGCGCCAAATTTGAAAAAAAAATCCTTGCGTTTCAGTACGAAAATAAAATGATCCATTAAAAATGGTTTTTAAAAAGGTCGCACATCTGGAAATTTCAGTTCTATCTAGTGTGAAGCCAAAAAATTTCGGGGGGGCTGCAGCGCCCTAGCCCCCCCTGGTTACGGGCCTGGTTACACTTATAATAAGTTAATTACTTATCATTATACCCTAGTAGCCCAGCAAAAATAAATTTTTGTTACAAAGTAAATAAATACCACATTTTTTTTAGAAATATCTTCACTTGGGCTTAACAAATAAGTATAGAAAGTTCAACACTAAGATTATGTGCGGATTGGCCGCCATATTGATTTGAAGATGGAAAATTTTGTTTTTGTCAATAATTTACACAATTTTAGTTAAAAAAAATGTTTTTTATAAAAGTTGGAGAGCTTAAAATTTGCTACAAAAAAGTTATTTGCAATTTTTTTGTAGACCTAGTCCTTACTAATAAAATGTCACATGAATAACATGCTTTCGGATAGCTGAACTGACTTCGACATCACCCAAAAGGTAGAGCATGTGACAGGTTTTTTAACCGATTTTGCCTGAATGCCTAATGTACTATTCCGTCTTTAGTTAAATTCGCAATTTATTGGCGAGGAGACTGTTTTATTGGCCTCGATGTTACGTACTTGATCTTATGTCTTACCTTCATATCCTCATCAAACAAATCATTATGAGAGTCTCGATAGATGTTTCAAATAGTATGGTAGGTATAAGGATCTTAAACAGTATCGAATGTCGAACACCAATATATCTAGTAGTGTTATTTATATGGTTAGTAGCTTCCTAAAACACACTCTTCTAATTACCTACTTTTTTGCTTTTTTTGTTGCTCCTAAAATATGTGAAAATGTATACGCACCACCAACCAACCAACCATCTTTGCAAAGAGTAATCTGACTTCGTTTTAGGCATTTATTTATTTAGATTCTGTTAACGCATTATTTTGCTAATGACGATGAAACTGAATATAAATTAACTCAGGAATGTAACACTGAGATCAGCAAGAAGAGCCCTACTGCAAACAAGTCGCAAATTAAACAGAAGAGGTTAAGTAGATTAGGCCTTCTGTGGATATCGCTTAAAAAATATGTGTCAAGTTCTGTACCTTTTATGTAGTGTAGAAATGAGTGCGATTAACCTAAAGCACGCTATTCGCAAGATATTTTTTTCACTAACGACTAGGTCTACAAAAAAATTGGCAGAAAACTTTTTTGTAGCAAATTTTAAGCTCTTTGTGAAAATTATTGGCAAAGAACAAAATTTTCCATCTGTAAATCAGTATGGCAGCCGTTCCACACTTGATCTAAGCGAGGAACTTTGTGTACTTATTAGTTAAAATAAAAATTTAGTATTTAACTTTTTGCAAGAGGGGTGATTTTTCATCTATCTTTCTTGGACTATAGATATGAATTTGATTCTAAAAGTTTGTTGATTTATTTATGTCATCGTTGTCAATGATACGATAAAGCTTTGAATGCAACTATATTATTAGCGATTTAAACAATCCCTGACATGGTCAGACGACTTGGCTAATGTCTCGTCGCCTGGCAACCTCCTCGATTATTATAAATCGCATTGAAATTCAAATCTTGTCTCCTAAAACAAAAAAAAATCAAAAAACACAACAAAGGTTGTAAAGGTGTTTTTTAATCTTTCTTGGTTGCAGGGGAGAAGATTTGTATTTCAATTTTTGAAGTTAACCAAGAACTAGTCCGTTTCACCAAAAAAAAAAATCGCATAATAATCTCGTTATATTAATAGCTACGACCAACAGACCACTTGGCCACTTCCCCTAAAAAAGGACAGATTGACACGGTATGAAGGAATAATGATAGATTGAGATAGTAAAAGTATTACAGAAAATGAAGTCGAATAGTATAATACAAAAATTTAATAAGTCGTTGCATTAAAATTATATTTTATTCAATGCAATCAGTGTCATAGTAAAAATATCATAGCAAAATAGAAAGTATATGCAAATATGTATAAAAAGAACACACAACTACATAGTAAAATGTATATTGCATTTTTCCAGTGGTCAGCAGTTACATTACTTACGGTTTGTTGAAATGGTGGGGAAGGTATTTTAGTTTACAGGTTGTGTTATTTCTTAACACTTGACCCTTTATTTGTCCGCTTATAATTCGATGGTTAAATTCGCAATGATAGGAACAGTAATGTTGCGTTCCTTTGCCATTTCACCTGGGAGCTCAGATCTAACTATGTTTGCTTAATAACGAATTTTCTTCTGATAATCTCCAGTTTACTTTGAGACGAAGCGCAAGAGAACATCTTCAACAAAACCCTCCTCCGATCCTTTGTCTAGAATTATATGAGGACTTCCCTTGCACGATGAGACCTTCAAGCCGCTTGTTTTATAACAATTTAGTACAAAAACCGAAATTAATTTGGTTTTAATTATTACTTTAATAGTCAACGTTGCTAATGACGCGACCAATCAAACTTATTTTGGCGTGTGTGATGTGGGATTTTCAAATACAACCAATAAAAAAGATTCATTTAAATATGGCGCTTTGTTTATGGGAGCGGGGTAGCTGGATGAACAGAGTATGTATATAAATATAATTGCAAACTGTACTCGTAAGCTAAAATGAAATAAAAAAAAACCAAAAGAAATAAAATGTGGATTTTTGGCCCACTTACTTGTCGAAAATAGTCACAGAAAAAAGTACATTTTATTCATTAATTTTATTTAACATTTCTGCGACCCTAGTTTGGAAATATTTAAATTTTAATTAATGAAAGTGGACAATATTCTGAAACATTTTTTTAAATTTAGTCATATTTTTTTAAATATGACTAAATTTATTTATAACGTCGCCTCATAACAGTTCCCAAAAATAGGTTATTTTAATTTACCTAGAATAGGGAAAAATATGAAATATAAAAGACCAAAGCTAGACATGAAAATTTTTAAAATAAATTATGAAAATATAAAAAATATATAAATGTAAAAAAATGTACAATACACATCTTATTTAACCTTGGGCTTAGAAGTCTTTTAACATTTTGTCAGTTGTCATTGATCTGAGAAAAGTAGTTGACGAGTTACTTTTTCTTGTTTAAAACAACAAATTTTACGAAAATAAGATCTTGCTTAATATTGTCAGCTCTAAATGCAAAGAAATTTCCGTGTTTTATACAACTGTTTTTGTAAATAAGTAATAATAAAACCAACTAAGCATTACAAAGCAATAGTAAAAAATGAGAAACTAACTATTGCACAGGGACACAAATTTTATATCCTTTATAGCTAGCTACAAATTAACTATTTTATAAATTCATCTCTTGTTGACAGTGATTGTTTTGTTCCAGATTTGCGAGCGTTCTATCGTTAGCTCCTCACGATTAGGAGATGAATGTAATAGCGATTGGGAATGTAAGGAAAGCATCTTCGGTTCAATATGTCACAGGGGAAGATGCTCCTGCCAACCATTTTTCGCCAGAGTAAATCAAACCACGTGTGTTCAATGTAAGTTTCCATTAATAACACTAATTTACCGTTAAGAGCAGATAGGTATTTGCAGTAATTCAGTCGAGGCGGTCACCACTATCCACCTAATTTTCTATTATGATTCTATCCTGAACCTGCGGCTAATTGGATTAATTAACTACATAGTAAATTGGCAAATTATTTGCTGATTGTTGTTAAAAATTTAGATTCCGGAACACATTCCATACCTTAACTGATTGATTGCACTGTTTGATGTTTTTCTACTAGTGGTCTTGCTTTGTGTTCTGTTGAGAATTAATAGGCGGATTTACAGTTAGAGTAATTGCAAAATTCGATCGGTATGAAATCTAACAATAAATAAATCGACAAACGATATTATTTTTTTTCAGTTAATCTCTGGAAACTAACGGATAAGTGTGAAATTGTCAAGCATGTGAAATCGCCTGATTTCAAAATTACTCGAATTTCATAGTAACTTCATATTCAAGAAACTGGAAATAAATTAAATCTCCTTAATCCACGCTATGTTTATAAAATAAATTGATTTAATAAGGCGATATTTCATTTCAGCAACCTTACTGGGATATGACTGTGTCGTTCCAGAGCAATGTTCTTTAAAAGTGGCCAATAGTAGTTGTCTGGATGGTGCATGTCGTTGCGTAGATGGTTTCCTGCAATTCCGGAAACACACTTGCTTGGGACGTGAGTATATTTAATTCGTAATTTGCTATGCCTTCAAAAAGATCTTTGTTGATTCAGGTTCAATATTTACGCTTCTTTTAAGCATTTCTGCACACCTTAGGCAGTTAGACAATAATAAATATTTGAAAAGACAGGCGGAAAATTCAAAATTAATTTTTTAAGTATATGCAAATGTAATCATTTGCCAAATCAGTTTAATTTATATAGGTTTATTAAAAATTTGAATAAACAATCAATTAATTCTTCAAATCGTTATAATTCTTTTTTAAACAAAATTTAAAGAAAACAACCAATGTGGTACATACAATTATCAATTTAAGGTTGGGTTAGTGTTTTATATTATCAAAATGCATATGGTTAACTGAATTAATTACTACAGTCACTAAAATTAAAGTTGAAGAACTACAAGAATTAAAAAAATCAGTAATTAGGTATACAGGGCAAACTGACAAAAACTAATTTAATTAGCCATGTAATCAAAATAAATAATAGTTTTTTTTTAATTTAGATATTCGACATTCGACCACCTGCTTTCACAAATGTGAAATACGATACATTATATTATAAAATCTTTAATTAATGTCTACTATCTACAATCATAAAAGTTAAATACTTCATACATATTTTATTTGACAAGGCACTAAGTTGAATTACTTGTAGTCCAAAATTAGATTTTATCTTTGAGGATAATAATATTAGTAATAATAATAATTAATCTTTATTAACCTACTTCACATTTTAAAATATATTTGGTAAGTCAAGTTAAAATAACATAAAATAAAGGGATTTGATTGTAAATGCACCCCCCCCCAGTTAACCTTGAAAATTTAATAGGTACGAAAAAAGCTTAGGTACAAAAGTGTCCAAAAACTGCTTACATTTTTATTTGATATAAGTTTGCTGTTTTCAGAATCAAAGTAAACTTTTGTCTTTTAAAGGAAACATCCCAATTACCTCTTCATTTGCAAATTCTCCGAAAAATGTTACATATATGTAGGTATTTTATATAACACACTATAGGCATTAAATCAACAGTTTCTGAAATATTGTTAGCTGCAAATCGTCAATTTGGACCTTTTTTGCCACTACACATTTCTAGATTCACTTATCCATTTCAAAACACTTTTTTTGGCATTTCCAACAAGGCAGCCGTTCGTTTTCGTTATCACGACAAAACAAATTAAAAAAATTAAGTGAATTTACAGAGTTGCGCACTGGAAGATGTACGTCATATTGACGATTTCCAAGTAACAATATTTCAGAAACAATTGAATTTAGGAACAGGGAGTGTTATATAAAATATGTGTAGAATTTTCCGAAGAATTCAAAAATTATAAAATAATTGGAGTGTTCTTTTTAAAAGATCAAAGTTGACTTTGATTCTGAAAAACGTAATACATTGTATATCGCAAACTTCAAATAAAAATTTAACAGGGGTTTAGAAACTTTTTTATTTAACATTTTTTGTATCTATCATATATCGAAGGATAAATGGGCGTACTTTTATAACCAAAGACCCTGCAAAATAGACATTAAGCCGGTTACAGATGCACGTCCATCGCTTTAGATTTGTACGTACACCTCAGGAAAGTCAAACACTCTCCATACAGAAAATGTTAATAAGAGATTTAACATTGAGACTTAATAGTGGGATAGATGGGCGGCGCCTTGTATTCTCCTACACCGGTGTAAACAATTCAACGCAGAGCGCAGCGATCAGTGCTGGAGGAGATTTCAGTAGTACATCATAGCTTCTAACCTGATTTATTGTGGGATTACTACTGGCAGGCAACAGTTTTATTAAAATTTGCGTACCACATGCTGTTTGTTCTTTTAGTCCGTTGATTTAATCAACGTCTGAGGAAAACAAAACTGATATTCTTTGATAACCAAAATAAATAAACAAGATTTCTTAAACAAAATAAATAATAATTCTAATGAAGAATATAACATAATAACTCTTTAAACATTACGATATAAGGAGTTCAAATAGGCCGCCAGACTGTGCTAAACAATATTCCAGTCTGTTGTAAAACTCTCAACGAGTTTTTTCTAACATCTAAACTGGAAGATACGAGCATTCAGCGTCAAAGTAGGGAAATACGTTTAGCGGTCGTAGAAAACTATGGAAGGGACAATTCTTAGCGTTTTACATGGACAATGAAAATGTTTCCTTATCTGTATGTATGTACTTTCCTGATGTGTATGTAGGATACATCAATTTTGCTTATGCACGGTGAGATTATCTTTATGTCATTTTATTGTTTGACATGTGACGATGAGTGACAGTGTTCCTAAGAGTTGATTTACTAACAATAGACGCTTAGCAACAATGTTGTGCAGGAAAAACAAGAGCGTGCCTGTGCTGCAAAACAAGCGATTTTATCAAAAATTAATCGTAGAAATAAAAAACTACTACATAGCCAAAGATAGGTTAAATGGACTTTTGACATAAAACATATTTTACCCCCTATTCCATTTACGATTTTTGAGGGGACTGTTGCTCTGGCCAAGGGTGTGCAGCTGCAGGTCTCAATCTACATTAATAAAGCCTCCCTCTCACAACCAAAATTGACCGGTTTCGGCATTTTGCACATAATGTGTTTGTTTTCTAGATACTTAGGGTGGATTGTTTTCAAAAGATCGGGAATGTGATTGTATAACTGTGAGTTTAATAGCTGTTTCCAAGATTTAGTTAATTTAAATTGTGGTTGTCTGTGTTGGATTGCAGTCCTGGTGTTATAATTACAAAATTTAGAGTTGACAGAAAAGAGGTATCAATGTTTTTATGTTATGTTATGTTATATATGTTATTAAAATTATCGGGTGTTCCAAGATCATGGTACACCTCCTATTTTTTCATTATTTATGAAGATAAAATTTTCAAATTTGCTTTATTTGATGTATTTATGAAATGTCAAATTTTGGTATAAAAATGGCACTAGAGCACTGAACTAAACACTTGAGCTTATGGTTAAGTCCATATAAGGTTTTACCTCTTTACCACATGGGAAATTAAACAAATAATTACGCGATACGTATTGCGTCAACAGAGCTGGCATTTTCAAGCGTACTAATTTTAATTGATTAGCAAACAAAGCATCGACATCATTTGCATTGAGAGTCAAATCGAAACTGGAGGTCCTTTGCTTTCTTTCCTATTTATAGTTGTTTTAACATCTGGTGCATGTAATTTTGACCTACCACAAATAACCTCCAATAAACTTGAGGCCGCCAATGGTCCCTTATCTACATTAAGGGTACCTGGCCTCTGGTTGATGTAAATTGTTTCATATACATGAAATTCTCTGTTATTTGTAACTGACCTTAACAATTTTAAATTTTCAATAATAATTTTGTGTTCTGTACTTATCATATTTGGGCGACACTTAATTTTTCTTCTCCACTGTATCTAAAATGAGCGATATTTTCTTTAAATCCAGTTTTAATGGATCTCTTGGTGTGTCCTAAATATGATACATTACAATTGTTGTAGCTTATTTCGTAAATTCCTGAATTCCCTAGCTTGTCCACTTTATCCTTAGGATTAACTAAATTATTGGGGATATTGTGACTGGCCGTGTACACTACTTTTACTTTGTTATCCTTTAGAACTCCATTAAATTTATGGGTAGGGTCCGGGTAATATGATAATTTAACGATTGTTTCGGGGGTGTTATCCTAATACTGATCAAGCTTAGAGTAATCTTGAATTATTTTCTTAAATCTACATTTTCTTAACCTGTCGTTTACTACTTCTACGGGGAAACCATTAAAAATGGCAACATTTTTAATGTAAGTTAATTCTTTTGCATATCTGGATTCACTTAGTGAAATATTTAAAAGCCTGTTGATTAAAAAACTTCGAACAGAAATTAAAAACAAATTAGTAAATTTTTCTTGAATTTGAATATGATTCGTGGATGACATTTTTGCAGTTTTCGACACCAGTAAATACGAAGTTCAAGAATTCCTAGATAAATTAAACTCTAAATGCAATTCAATTAACTTCACATTTGAAAAGAGAAAACAATGGATCACTCCCGTTCTTAGATATTTTAGTTATTAGAAATAAAAACACTTTAGGCGAACCTCTAATATATGTTTATATAAAAGAAACCAAATACAAATCGCCAGATCATATCACAGATTATATTCATTGTCTCCAACAAAAATTATCAAGTATACGTGCGTATAACTTAAGTTATACTGGCAATCATCTTTTTTGTTTCTATGGCCAACTTATAACTTTTTTTAAAGTAATGCATAGAGGTAAGGTAAGAATACCTTTATAAAAGTCCCCACCAAAACTTTTAGGCTTAAAATATCAAGAAAATTGAAAGTAACAAAATTAGGAATAATTTTATTACCGCCTACTTTAGTTTGACCCGCCACTGATCCACGCTGAATAAAATTTTACAGTTTACTTTATAGAGCACCAAAATCTAAGTAAATAAGTGTGCCAAATTTTAGTTATTTACCTTGTCACATTTCAAAAAAATCAATAAAAAACCATTATTTCGATTTTACTTTTGACACCCAGTATATCGAAAACGAAGCTTCTGCCGATGTAGGTTTATAGTATACAACAGTTTAGACATTTTTGGACAAAGAATCCGCTGTTCAAATTTTTCAATCCGATTTTGGGATATCCTGTATATTATTTGCATCATTGCTTCTTCTCGAGATGGATTTTGCTTTATATTTATTTAGAGTTTTTCTAACAATAAATTGACCTAAATGATGCGACAAATAAGGATCTCTAACACCAATTTTGTAACTCTCTTCAGTTAGATTTCCAATGATATTGCCTAAACAAGCACTTGAGCTGAGGTAATTCTAATAAAATTGCATATTGTGATTATGGGGCAGAAAGAAGTTGGATTAACTAATTCAGATAAAGAGGGAAACGAATTCCGGAAATATACATTAAAATTACCAGTTATTATAATTGCGCTCTATTTACCTGAGCAGTGTATTAATATCTGTTCCAGTTGAACAAGAAGTATATTGATTTTACCTGTGGGAGATCTGTAGATATTTATTAAAATGCATTTTTACTGGAATATTTTAATTGCACAAGATTCTGCATCTATTTGTGTGCAACATTCATGTATTTGTATTTGCTTAAATACTGTGGTTTTTTTAAATAAAAATACAAACTCCAACACGCTTATTTTTTCTTTACAAAAGTAGTTTGTAATGAGGAATATTTAGGGAATTTATGTCCAAATAGTTTAGCCAATGTTCTGTGAAACAAACTGCATCATAGTTTTTTTTATCTAAAAATCCCAGCTAATTTGTTTGAGAGGCATTGTATATTTATATGAAACAGATTCACTTAACTATTTTTGCATTTACTAAATTGTTTTCGGTTATAAATACAAAGGAGAATTAAATCCACCTAATTCCACTTCTGAAAATTTGCTTCTTTCGGAAAGATAAATTCTTACTGCAACACCTTCTGGCCAGATATTTGGGTTGTAAACTTTGTTAACATTAATTGAAGGAAAGGATACTTTGTTTAAGGAAGTAGAAGGATCCTTGTTTTTTAGTTTTTCAAGTTGAAACTTAATTCCTGAAACTGTTTCAGCGATCCCACCGGTTAAGCCTTAAGTGCCGTTTACACGGGATAGTAACTTGCAATAACACTTGCGAGACCGACTTGCGAGACCGAATATATTTATTGACCATACATGACTATTTCTACCTCCAAATGTACGCCTTGCACAACTTACTTGCAGACATCTTCCAACAAATTGGAAATAAATCTGAACTTGCCTATAGCCCTCTCTAAAGTTGTTTACACGTGCAAGTAATTATTGCGGCAAGCACTTGCGCAAGTTTTACCACTTGCTCTGAGAGTACTCTCAGAGACTGTTTACACTACGCAAGTTCGTTGGAAGTACTCTCAGACATCGACTTGCGATAGTTTTACTTGCTCGTGTAAATGGCACATTTATATAGATGTCTCCGGGTCTATCCTAATATAGATATCCCAGTTTGGGTACTGTTTTGATATTATTTAGGTTGCCATTTGTCCCAATCACCATAGCTTTAGTCTAACAAAGCAGGTTGTAATTATTTTAAATTGCAACACGTTCGAGTCGTCTATTGCGGAATATTTAATTGACATTATTTGTTAAATTTAACATATCTAAACGCACTTTGCGATAAGGGCACTTGTATGTATTAAAAAAAATAAGGATACTTTAGAATATGGTTATAATATCGAAATAAAGATCTTCACACGAAAATTTAACTTTGTTCCATTTTTTTTTAAATTATGCTCTTTTTGTGTCTAATGTTTTTCATTAGGCAATCACACTGAATTGGATTATATTGACAAATTATTTTATTGAATTATATCTATCTTTGTAAAACTTTTGATCAGCAGATACATTAATAAAAATTAAAAACAACTTAATTTATTTTTATTTGGCTAAGGTTTACCTATCTATTTTTGTTTAAATGTTATTTTTCTCCATTCAACTGTGCTTTCAGCATGCCAGAGTAATCGCTGTTTATTTTTGTTGTGATTGGCTTCACCTGTTGCACTTAATTTTAAAACATTACACAGGAGTGGTTACTGATTTTTCAAGTAAACAATGATTGATGGCAAATAATACACTTGAAGGTATAAGATGATTGATAGATTTCGCAATTATTAGGAAGTAATACGCGCTCTAATTAAATTATCAACTCTTAAATGTAAACAAAAAGTCATTTTCCCATACCGGAGGATCTGCAAATGATCGACGCGTAATGTGTACAACTTCCTTTCCAAATTTAATTTATCCGAAGCGAAATGAGGGAAGTAATGAAATTCTCGAGCCAGTAATTATAATTATACACCTGTACTCTCTCCTGTGTAATTTCCAATATAATTAATGTTAAATATCGTAGCAACTAGATTATTATTCTAGCTCGAAAACATATAAAAACCCGCATAATTTCTGCTAAAAAGACATATTGCCTTGAAATCTTCTAATGAATGAATCACGGGTAAAACTTTAAATATTCCAAATGGATTATTAAAAGGTCTGTATGGTTACAAAAACCACGGAAAAAGTTCTAACGTTCGACATGAATTATTATAAACCTACAATAATTTTATTTATGACGTTACTAATATTCTGATATGTGGCGAAAATTTGCATTTACTTAACTTTCTTTAAATTTCCAAATTTTTAAATATTTAAATTGCAATGTTTAAGAACGATGATGTCATTTTAGTAAATTCAAAACAATAATTGAGTTCATTTTCTGATAATCATTGATATTTGTTTTAGAATCCAGTCAAAAATGTTTACTATCCTAAGAAATTCATTCTTAAAAGTAAACTTCTCGCTGTTATTTGCATGGGCGCAGTTAGGACGGAACTTCGGAGCATTAAGCTCCGTCACCATTAATGCCGATAGGCTTGGACATTTATTACTGTCGGAGTTTGTGATTTGTAGTTTGTAGGTTTACATCAAAATTTAGAAAAAAAGGTTGGTTTTAATTTCAAATCTTTTACAAAGTTATACATTTGATATTTGATATGCAAATTTGGATAAAATAACAAAACTTCTAGAAAAAATTTAAGTTTTATGTTTAAAATCAAAATGGTAGAAGAAAGTAAATAGCTAAAACCGTAATCTTAGAATTTTGAAAACACCTAATTATTTGAACATATCAAAATGTTCTCGAATGTTCTAATGTTGTTTAAAAATTTTGAGTTTAAAGTTGAATGTTTAAGTTTTATCTTAAAAATATTCTATTCGGGGTTTTCACTTTAAGAACTTCGAGTCTTATTTCAATCTTTATCTCGAAAAATTTAGAAACATACGATTTTTCTAGAAACACTTGAAAATGATAAAAAAGAGTCATATTTTCAAGTTTCCATAAAAAAGGCGATATTACGAGGTTGAATCTGCGATTTTGAAAAGGGGAGATTAAAATTTAAGATTTCGGCCAAAACATTGCAAGTAACATGGATATGAAAATTTCAAATTTTAAATGGACTATCAAAATTTTAGAAAAAGTTTGATAGAATATTATTCGAAAAACGATATTTCGATACGCTACGTCTGAAGCTAAAATTTTAAGAGAATAATAAATTTTAAGATTTCGGAGAATTTGGGAACATAATAAAAATTTCGAAAAAAGGTGTACAGAAAAAAGTGAACTTGAAAGCTGAAAATTAAAATGCTTGGGGAAACTACAAAAAGAGTCAAAATATTACGAGAAATTCGAAATTTAGAAATTAAAATTTTTTAAAAATTTTGAGAGAAATTTCTATAACAAAAAAATTTCTAGACAAAATCAAACTGTAAATAATATTCAACTATTTAAAGGTGTCCAGAAAACTTCTTACTTCGTTTTGAGTTTTAACTCAGAACAGGAAAATACGTTGCAATAATACATTATCAAAGTAACATTATTTAAAAAAGATTAATTTCAGCGTTTAAAGTCGATATCAAAATTTTGAAAAATATCAGTGGCCTATCGTTTTTCTAGCACGTTTAACTGCTTAATTATACAACATTTAATTGAGAAACTTTTCTTTTTATTTTCGTTAGAATATGTTAGGGCAGGCGCCACTGATAGGAGTAGAGGAAATATTTTTGTTTCGCAAAACAGGGGTTTTAAACCAAATTTAAATTAAAAGGTAAAGCAGTTTAAAATCATTCAAGAAAAACGCTTACCTTTTTTTAATTTTTATGACCCTGTATGTTTAAAATAAATCTGTTCCGAACCTAGGTTGAAACGAATTTGTTTTCTTAAAATCAACCAAGCATTATAGCTATTATAAAACACCATTTGCTTTTTAGATAAAGTCTACATTTTAAGTTGGATTTTAAATTTAAAAACCAAACTTTTGTATTTTCTGAATGCAAAAAAATATGTCATGAATGTAGTTCATGTTGAGACGTGGTCGTTGAATGCATTGGTGAGAAATATTAAAATTCTTGCCACCCATATCTCAAGCCAATTAATTATTTGTTCAAAAAATTATGGTTTTTCGAGAATATTTTTCCTGTATTCCAAACGAGCTACACTCTCTTTTAAAGGTTCTATGGTGCTGTATGCCCAAGCTTGGCGAAAATCTAGTTCACCATGATTTCATTTAGTATTTTCGTCTAGAGCTTTGCCCACTCCTCAAGAAATTTTTCAATTTTCAAGTAATGCAAACCAGAAACTCTTAAGCAATGCTGTAATTGTATACAGTGCTAGTCAAAGGTCCCCCCCCCCCTCTTATCTTTTGTAAGCCTCTCTTTTAATGATAATAGGTTATATAGACTTAGCTGAACTGGCAGAAGCTCTTAAATCTACCAAAAGCAGAAAAGCGACAGGTATAGATGGCATAAATGCCGAATTATTAATGTTGCACCTGAGACTCTTACACCTATATAACAAATATTTAAAAAATAATATTATTTCTGAGAACTGGAAAAGGGCAAAAGTAATCTTATCGTTTAAAAAAAGCGGCAAGAACAATCCTCAAAACTATTGTTGAACTATTTTATTAGATACGGCTTTTAAAATTTAGGCCAGAATACTAAATAACAGATTGAAAGTAATTTTAGAAGAGTTAATAGAGAAAGAACAAATAGGTTTTAGAGAAGGCAGATCAACAATAGATGGAATATTCACGATACAACAAATAATAATAATAATAAACTACACACACACACACACACAAATAACCATAGGAACCGTAAACATTCGGTCAGGAATCTTTCAAGGAGACGCGCTGAGTGCTGCATGGCACTAAATCCGCTTTCAAATTTCATTAACGGAAAAAAGAGAGGCGTAGGCGGTCCAAAAAATCACTGACCGACAAGTTTAAAACAAGACTAAAACAATTAATGAAGCCAAAACTATACTCCAAAAATATAGTGAATGCAATCAAAACATTCGCAATACTGATATACAGTTTTGAAATACTTACATGACAAAAACAAAGTTAGAAGACCTAAATAGAAGCATACGTACATTAAGTACAAAATACCGGCTCCATCACCCCAAAAGCTCAATTGAAAGATTCCATCTACTACGCACACAAGAAGGCCGTGAAGTAATTGATATTACCATCCTTCATGACAAACATCCTTCATTGCAAACTTAAGAACATACTTTCAAAAAAGCAACACATAATAATATACAGGGTGTTTCATAATTGCATGCTGAACCGGCAGGGGGATATTCCTTGGGCAATTTTAAGACAAAATTTTTATATTAACATAGGTCCGGAAACGCTTCATTTTCGATATACAGGGCGGTAAAAATTGAAGAAAAAATTGGTTTTTCTTCAATATTTCTCGAGACTGGTTTAGATATTTTTTTGATATTCAGTACACAATATCTGGGTATAAAAGCAAGTATTTTGACAAAAAACATTTGTTCTGATTCCACCAGTGGCGTTCCCACAAACAGGTCGATACACATTTTTTTCAAAATAAGAATTATTTTCCTAGTCTTTGTTGTGTTTCTATCAAAAATGAGCTCCTGACTTTTTGTCCTACGACGGACATTTTCCGAATTAAAAAATAAAAATCATTTACTTGCTATGCCGCTGTGGTAGATTAATTTATTAATGAAATCTTAACAATGAAATTAATTAAATCATATCAGGTGTTGAAAATGTCCACCACCTGCAAGTATGCACGCCTCAACTCTTCTTCTCATAGATTCGCGTACTCGTTGAAAAATTCCTGGCGTATTTCTTATAGTGTTGCAGGAATCTGTTATGCGATTTCTCAGTTCTTCTTCAGTTTGGATTGGGGTGCTATAAACTAAGGTTTTAAGATAGCCCCATTAAAAATAATCTAGACTGTTCAGGTCAGAAGATCTAGGCGGCCATAATTCTATTCCTGCTCTGCCTATCCAGCGATTATTGTAATTTTGGTCCAAATATGCACGTGCCAAAACACTAAAATGCGCAGGGGCACCATCGTGCATAAACCACATTCGATTTCGGATTAAAACGGGGACATCTTCTAACAGCACTGATAAATCATTTTCAAGAAAGTGAATTTTCTCCATTTAATCTTCTTGGCAGAAAAAAGGGTCCAATTAAATAGTCGTCAACAATTCCTGCCCACACATTTACCGAGAATTGTTCTTGGTGATTGACTTCGACCATAGCATGCGGGTTCTCTTCAGTCCAAAAGTGATTGTTGTGGAAGTTTCTAATTGCATTTCGGGAAAAACTGGCTTCATCAGTAAATAATACTTCTCTGTCAAATAGTGGATTTTCAACAATTTTTTGAAAAAACCATTGGCAGAAATTTATACGAAATGGTAAATCCCGAGGCAGTAAGGCCTGAATCCGTTGAATATGGTAAGGGTATAACAAAAAATCGTGAAGTATCCTCCAGACTAAAATATGGGAGATATTTAAATTACTAGCAATTTTCCTTGTGCTTATTTCGGGATTTTGCTCAACTGAATTAAGAACAGCTATTTCAGTTTCTTCTGTTCTTGCGGTTCTTTGTGCCCCTTTTAAGTGATGATCGGGTTTAAAACATCCCTTCTCGCGTAGTCTTCTATGAACGCTTGAAAAAGTTCTTGCATCTGGCACAATTCTTTGCGGAAAACGCTCTGCATACAGTCGCCTGGCTTCAAATGCATTTCCATCCGCAAGACCGTACATGTAATGAATATCGGCAAACTCAGCATTCTCAAACATATTTTCTTATACTTATCAATCACTCACATTCAGATAAAGTATTGAAGTGAAAAATTTGACACTTGGTTGTAAACACAAAACTAAATCTCAGTGGCCTACTAGATTTTCATTAATAAATTAATCTACCACAGCGGCATAGCAAGTAAATGATTTTTATTTTTTAATTCGGAAACCGACCGTCATAGGACAAAAAGTCAAGAGCTCATTTTTGATAGAAACACAGCAAAGACTAGGAAAATAATTCTTATTTTGAAAAATAGCATTGGCGTCATATTTTTTTTTTTTCAAAAATGTGTATCGACCTGTTTGTGGGAACGCCACTGGTAGAATCAGAACAAATGTTTTTTTGTCAAAATACTTGCTTTTATACCCAGATATCGTGTACTGAATATCAAAAAAATATCTAAACCAGTCTCAGAAATATTGAAGAAAAACCGATTTTTTCTTCAATTTTTACCGCCCTGTATATCGAAAATGAAGCGTTTCCGGACCTATGTTAATATGAAAATTTTGTCTTAAAATTGCCCAAGGAATATCCCCCTGCCGGTTCAGCATGCAATTATGAAACACCCTGTATACAGATGCATAGTCTCGTTTGATAGAAATATCACCCCGTTAAAGCTATCCACAGACCTAAACGCACCGGCTGAACTCAACAACAAAATCGAACGATAGCTTAGCAAGGTACTACATGAAAGATACCCAACAAAGCAGAGCACATAGACGAAAAGGCCTCCCTCGAGTGGTTAACCAGAGAATACCTGTTCCCAGAAACAGAGAGATTTGCCATTGCCATTCAAGATCAAATCATGGCCACAGCAAACTACCGCCAATACATAATGAAACATGCAGCAGTAACCAACTGCAGAATGTGTGGAAATCAAAATGAAACCATCGACCATATCATAAGTGGATGTCAAACACTGGCGCCAACAGACTACACGCAAAGACACAACAATGTAGGAAAAATAGTACACCAAGCAATTCTAAGACAATTCAAACGAAAACATTAAAAGATACCCTATTACAAATACAATCTGGATACAGTAATAGACGAAGATGAATTTAAACTATATTGGAATAGAGATATAATCACAGACGTTACAATACATAACAATAGACCAGACTTAGTACTCACAGTAAGACAAACAAGAAGAACATACCTAGTGGACTTTTCGGTACCGCTGTCTACTAACATCCAGAGAAAATATACAGACAAGATAAACAAGTACCTACCACTGTCAAGAGAAATAAAAGAAATGTGGGATCAAGAAAGAGTTATTACACTGCCCTCATTATTGGCGCTACGGGTGAAATATCCCATTCACTTATTAGAAATTTAAAAGAACTTGGCATAATCTCTAATATCTATATAGAAATGCAGAAAATTGTCCTGTTATAAACATGTGCTACTGTAAGAAAAGTACTAAATGAACAAAACGTGTAAAATTAACTGTAGGAAGCCAAAAGCACCGCGCCGTCTCAAAAATAACATGCTAAAATATTTACCATATCCTCTGTACTCTGGTACTGGAATGGAAGATTATACCAAGGACACATCTTGTGAAGAAGAAAATAATAATAAAAAAATATTAATAATAATAATAATACTGTTGGTAAGATACCCCAGTGAATGCTATTTAGCACCACCGGTCAAAACCGAGAAAAAAAAAACAAAAAACAATAGTAATAATAATAATGTACTTTATTTAGAATTGGTGCTACATGGAAATACAAAAACAATAATAATAATAAAAATAAACTGGATGAGAGATGATTAACAGTATTATTTACTCAAAATAAATTGTTTTAACATCTTTCTGAGTTTCTGGTTCAAATTTTCACAATATTTAATATTTGTAAGCAGTTTGTTAGACTCAATCAAACCTCTGTATAGGACGGAGTTTAGCATCGATCTAATAATATAAAATTTGAACAGTTTCTAGTATTATAATTATGTACCGGGTGGCCAACTAAGAAGGGATGCCGGCTATATCTCAGCAACGAATCACTTCGTAGCTTTGGGGAAAAAATTTCAATAAGAAAAATGGCCCTGAAAAATCGCCTGCAAAATATTTTTGAAGTTCTAAAATGACCGCTAGGTGGCGTAATAGGTAAGACTGAATAGAAAAGTAGGATTTTATCGAAATTTTGTTTAATTAAGGTATATAAGTAGTGGGGAGACGTCGAAAAAAAAATATTTAATACCATTTACTTCAATTAGCCTTAAGGAAATTTAACAAATTTAGTCTCTATAGAAAGAGTGCTATTTAGTCAATCGACAGCACATTCACGTGTTTTTATTTTAAAATTATTGCCGCTGCTACAGCGCGTTATATAAAATGGTAACAAATTTCACCGTTTTCTTAAAAAAAAATTAAATAGAATAATATCTTAATTTGGATATCTTAAAATAGAGAATTAAAAGCCCTAAATATCAGTAAAAATCGCAATTCGATATCTTTTGTCTAACCGAAGATAGTGGCAAACAAAGTTTAAGTTATGAATAATCACATAGTTTGTCTACAAAACTGGTAAAGTGGCCCTTGAAAAAAGTTAACTATGAAAATGAAATAAAAAAGTGCAAGTCTTCAAGATTGCAAATGTGTTTACTACCTGCACTTCTAACTGAAGAGCAGTTTTATATTTCTTTATAAAATAAAAAATTTGTTTCAGGGGACAAGATTTGTATTTCAATTTTTAAAATTAAAAAGATTTAAATAAATGAAGAAGCATTTGACATGCTAACTAACCATTTATTTCGAATGCATGAAAATGCAAGTGATGCTGCTAAATCTATGCGTGCAGTATCCGAAAAACCTAATCAAAGTGAAAGAGTTTTCCTTCGACTGATACATCGCATACGCACCAAAGGAAATGCGCATGTTGCTCTGTTCAGAAGATAACGTAGAGGTCGCATCGAGCAAAATATTACAAATGTTTTAGAATATATGAAATTTAATCCTTATTTAAATGCTAGAACAATGGCTAGTGACTTGGGGATATGCTGAACCACCGTTCAAAACCAGGTCCACGTGGCAGGTAGGTAGGAAGTTTAAGTCAGTTTTCTTAGCCATCCAGGTCCCCAGATCTGACTTGCTTTGATTTTTATTTGTTCAGGCAAATAGAATTCCTTGCTTTTGCCAACAAAAGAAACGACATGATCGAAAGAATAAGAAACACTATTTAGAGTGGTAGAATGGTCAATGGTAAAAGTTAAAATTGCAGTGTTGTTTAATGTAATGCAGTGTCTTTTTTCTTTAATTCTTTGAATATTAAATTGTTTCTTCGGTTAATTTTTTTACATTATTTACTGTTATTACTATTAGATCATTGTAGGTATGTTAATTACTTATTTTTATATTATGTAAGACAAATTCTAAACCTCCTCGTATTCTAAATGGTAAACGTCATCAAGCTTTTACGTTATTGAAATTTTATTTGCCAATATCTCCGGTTAGACAAAAGATATCGTGTTAGCGGTTTTCACTGGTATCTAGGGCTTTCTATTCTCTATTTTAAGGTATAAAAATTGAAATATCATTCTATTTAATTTTTTTTTTTTAGAAAAACGGCAGAGTTTATTACCTTTTTATATAATGCGCTGTAGCATCGACAATAATTTTAAAATAAAAACATATGAAAGTGCTTTCGATAGATTAAATAACACTCTTTCTATAAAAACCATATTTGTTAAATTTTATTGGGGCTAACTGAAGTAAATGGTACTTAAAATTTTTTTTTTCAATGTCTCCTTACCATTTTATTTTTAGAGATAAAAGAAAGAGTGTAGAACAAAAAACATATCGAAAACTACTTTAGGATTACAATGCATGAATCTTCGATATACCTTAATTAAGCAAAATTTCGAGAAAAACCTAATTTTCTATTTAGCTTCACGTATTACGCCACCTAGTTGCCATTTTAAAACCTCAAAAATATTTTCCAGCGATTTTTCAGGGCCACTCTTCTTGTTGAAATTTTTTTCTCAAAACTGTGCGATGGTTCGTTACTGAGATATAGCCGGCGTCTTTTCTTAGTTGGCCATCCGGTACACCCCTAAAAGCTTTTAATTTATCACAGATATATTGTAGTAACAGGTTTTGTTTCGTTAAATAGATAAATAGATTAACATCAAACATAACTCTCTGTTTAACAGACAACATATTTGGAACACTCAACATCGATTTAATTGGCGTATATGAATAATATCGTAAAATCAGTCTAATTGCTCTATTTTGGATTTTTTTCAACTGGCCTATTTTATATTGTGGCAACTTAAGCAAGAAACTTAAATCGTACTGCAGATGTGGAAGTGCAATGGTGTTGTACAGCAACAACTTTGTATGCATGGACAGGTTCCTGGCTACTCTAGATATAAATCCAACTTTTTTACAGTATTTTCTCATAAAATAATCCACATGGCGACAAAACTTCAAGTTGAAATTTATCATTGTACCCAAATATTTGATTTCTTTATCTTAAGGAAAGTTTTCTCGATTTACAGTAATTAGTATGTTTTTAAAATTTTGACTTCTTGCCGAAAAGGTAAAATTTAGATTTACCTACATTTAGACTTAATTTATTATTACAGAGCCAACTAACTAAATTGTTCTGCTTCTTGTTCAAATCTGCTTGCATTTAATGCAGGTTTTTTCCTACCATATAGAGCTCGTGTCGTCCACAAACAAAATAAGTTTACATTTATAAGTCATTTTTACCATATCATTGATGTACAATAAGATTAATAATGGACCCAAAACGGTTCCTTGTGGTACACCCTATTTTACATTTACAGCTTCAGACATAGAATTTTTATATATTACATGTTGGACTTTATTACATAAGCAAGATTTAAACCACTTTAAAACATTATGCCTTACTCTAATTTTTGTATTAATACTTGTTTATCTTCTGTTTTAAAGGCTCTTTTGAAATCCAAAAATAAAACTGAAACAAAATTATCACAGTCTATAGCCTTAATAAGAACATTACATATACCGACAACCGACTCACATGAGTGGTTTTCGCTAAAACCCGATTGATTGGGAACAATGATGTTACTATTAACACAATACTTAATTAGCTGCCCTTTTGCACTCAAATCCAATAGTTTTTCATATATGGGGAACTCGCTATGGCATTTATATTGTGCACCTTGGGGACAGAAATTACTGTTGATAGTTTCCACGAATCTGGGAAGAGACCACTCGTAAGAGATGAGTTTATGATGTCCAATAGACGATTTCCAACACTAAGGAGACATCACCAAGAACTTGTTTCGATATGCCACTTTCACCAACTCTCACATTTTTTAGTATTTTTTTCATTTTCTCCATGGATATTGTTTTAAAATTAGAAAACACTTTGTTAGGTATGTGGGTCCTGGTAATATTGGGTATGACGTATGACTTTAATTGCTTGTGGTATATTTCGGCTAATACTTTCGATACTGTCAACGAAGTATCTGTTAAATTTGTGTGCTATGTCCTTTTCCTTCTCGACCAATTTCCTTTTAAAATAGATTGTGTCCGGCATTGTTTGTTTTTTTTTCCTGGTAAAAGGGTCTTTAGGTTTCTTCATAATTCATTTATATTATTTTTATTTAAGTCTATTGTTATAGTGAAATATTTATCCTTCTTCATTCTTGTTTTATTAACAATGTTTCTTTTGGCCTTATATTCATTGCATGTGTCTTCGCATTTATCTATAATCGCCCTCTCATATGATACATCTTTTTCCTGCATCAATTCCCTAATCTCCGGAGTAATCCATTTTTTATCCATGTACTTTTGTTTCTGGATAATTTTAACTCTGGGGTACTTACTGTCTAAGATGTTCCTAATATTTGCGACAAAGGAATTAGACAACGTATTCACATCAGACATACTATTGTTTTAATCAATGTCCTTTAGCTCTTGTTGTAACTGATCACGATTATAATTTATAAATGATCTTTCATATTTTATAATATCAGAAGTTTGTTCTTTTTGTCGATTTAGAGCAAATGACGGGATAAAATGATCGCTAATTTTAGGTGTTAGCTGTACTCTATGTTAAAGATGTTTGTCATTATTTACTATATAATCAATAAATGTCTGGCTCTTCGAAACTATTACCGGTGTGAAGACAGCTGCCAAAACCCAGCAGCCACTTTTACGAAGTTAACCGAACGTCCATGGGCGTGCGGGTATCGCGATATGAGTTGCCGGCTGGCAACGAGCATGCAGGCAGAAAATAATTCGTCGTAGCGGCCAAAATATTAGCAGCGTTAGGCGACCATTCCATTAAAGTAAATATCTATAAATTATATAAAAATTCATATATACCAAACGCGTTGACCTAACCAAATAAAACTTTAACATTTTGTTCACAAAAACATGGGAATTCAATTCGTACAAGCTCATCAACTAACGCCGGGATTCTCAGGGAGAAATGCACCCCTATGTACGAATTATAAAAAAATTCAAATCATAACTACAGCCTGGACCTAACCAAATAAGGTTTCGACATTCTATTTAGAAAAATATAAAACATTAACAGTAAAAGTCTTATTTATTGACGACGGGATCCTCGGGGTGAAATGTATCTCTATCTATAAATTAAAAAAAAATTAAATCATAACTACAGCCTTGACCTAACCAAATAAGATTTTGGCATTATATTCAGAAAAATATAGGAAATTAATTGTAAAAAGCTAATCGACTGACGAGGGGATCTTCGGGGTCAAATCTACCCTTATCTATAAATTCTAAAAAAAATTAAATCATAACTATAGGCTAGACCTAACCAAATAAGATTATGGCATTTTATTCAGAAAGATATAGAAAAGCAACTGTAAAAAGTTGATTGACTGACGGCGGGATCTTCGGTGTGAAATGTACCCCTAACTATAAATTCTAAAAATATTCAAATCATTACTACAGCCTAGACCTAACCAAATAAGATTTTGGCATTATGTTCAGGAAAATATAGGAAATTAATTGTAAAAAGCTGATCGACTGACGGCAAGATCTTCGGGGTGAAATGTACCCCTATCTATAAATTTAAATAAAATTCAAATCATAACTACAGCCTGGACCTACCCAAATAAGATTTTGACACTCTATTCAGAAAAGTATAAAAAATTAACTGTAAATGTCTTATTTACTGACGGTGGGATCTTCGGGGTGAAATGTACCCCTATCTATAAATTAAAAAAAATTCAAATCATTATTACAGCCTGGACCTAACCAAATAAGACATTTGGTTAGGGCTAGGCTGTATGAGTTAAATTTTTT